>BGNK01000697.1:82266-141140 GCA_003297005.1 Symbiodinium sp. clade A Y106
AGGGGCCGTGAACGGCACCACTAAACACACTCCAAGAGTTCCGAAACCCAGGGAGCTCTGACAGCAGAGCATCGCTCTAGCACACAGCGTTCTCGCACTTACTAGCTGTGGGCAGAAGGCGCACGTAGCAAAGCCAATCCCATGCCGAAGCTGACACTGGGGCCGGGTCCCATTGCGGGCCATCCCATGACAGGGGTAGGTTGCCGCCGCCGGCTTCGATCAACAGTCGACAGGAAGTGATGATCCGCCGCAGACCTCTGCGAGTATCTGCTTGAAGTAAGCACAGCTGCCGCTACACAACTGCCACTTGCGGCACACAAGCATCAATCTTCTGACAGTGAACACATAGCGTGAATAGGACCCTGCTTCCCGAAAGGTAACCTGATCTCCGCTTGGCTTCAGCACTTGCTGTGAAACAGTGTGAACATGCGTGCTGCTTCACCCAGCTCCAGCGGACAGAGCTGGAACCGTCGCACCATGAGTCCAGGCAAGCATGTGAACAGTAGGGAAGGTTTTTCGGTCTGGAACTCACCCCGGACTTGGGACCGGGCCGGCCCTGCAATTGACTAGCAGTGTGAAGATAGCCTGCNTTAAGCCAGGCCTGTGGGCACCTGTGTAGCTGGATTCCGGTCTGTGTGCACCTGTGAGTAAGCGCCTGGAGCCGAAGGCACTTGTATGCCTTGAGCCTCGGGCACCTATGGGTACGCACCGTGAGCTTGGCCTGCGAGTACCTGTGCACCTGGAACCTGGCCTGTGGGCACCTGTGTATCTGCACCTTGAGCCTGGCCTGTGGGTGCCCTCGACCGGACACCTGGNTATGGGTACGCACCGTGAGCTTGGCCTGCGAGTACCTGTGCACCTGGAACCTGGCCTGTGGGCACCTGTGTATCTGCACCTTGAGCCTGGCCTGTGGGTGCCCTCGACCGGACACCTGGAGCCTGTCCTGTGTGCGCCTTTGCAGAAGTAACTGGCGACTAGCCTGCACGAAGCCCGCAATCTCACTAGACTGTGTTACGACTCTCATGGTGGGGCCGATAGGACACAGCACCCATGAAGTGGAGCGGGAATGGCACAGCTCAAGCGCCTGGGGATATTTTGTTGTGGTCCCACGGCTTGGTGTTACCCAAGTCGCCAAAAGTGCACACAAGAGAAGCAGAACTTTCCGGCAGGCTACGGAATGGGGTCTGCAGTCCATGGCATCTACACAAAGCTAGCCAGACATGCAAAAGGGTCCCGCTGGTGGGACACAGCTGAGCCGTGGTGCTTACTACTACTACTACTACTACTACTACTACTACTACTACTACTACTACTACTACTACTACTACTACTACGACTACGACTACGACTACGACTACTACTACTACTACTATTACTACTACTACCACTGTTCTGATTCGTAAATTGTAGTAGTAGTTGTTGTTGTAGTAGTAGTAGTAGGTCGTAGTTATCGTGGGCCTCAGAACTCATTCAGTGTTTCGTAGCAGAATAAAACCAGAAGGGCTGACAGGAGAAAGGCGGAGCAGAACGAGACTTGAAGCGCGGAACAAGAAAAGTGAAGCCGACGAGCAGAAAAGCGGAGGAGCATAAGAGCGAAACATAAAAGCAGAGGGCAAAAAGCTGAAAAGCACAAAAGCAGACAAGCGGAAAAGTAGAAAAGCAAAAGCAGAAGCAAGAACAAGCAGAAAACGAGAAGTAACTACCGGCAGAAGGCAGAAAGAACGGCAGAAAAGCAGATAAGCAGAGAAGCAAAAGCACAAACAAGCAGGAAACTACAAGCAAAAGCAGCAGGTAGAAAGGGAAACCAGGAGCAAAGCATAGAAAACCACAGAAGCAACAAAAATCAAACGGAAGCAAACAACTCGGAAGCAAACAACTCTGAAAAAAATAGGCCTCCCACTGAAATACTGCATTTGGCTCGCCATGATCGCAACAGCTAATTTGTGGCTTCCACGAAGGCCTTTGATAACTCCTGTCCGTCAGCATGGCCGCCAGAAGTGTTAATGCCTTTGCACTGCGAGCAACGTGCACGCTTGAAGCGATAGTGGCTCGCGTGAGAAGGCCTGCCGCTCCACGACATAATCCTTGCAAAAAAACCGAGCACACCGTCTCAGGTGCGAGATGTTTCACGGATAGTGAGACATGCGTCCTGGCACTGAAGGAGTGGGGTGTACAGAACGAAGAACCTTCAAGCGGACTCATGACGACAATCCCGAAGGTAAAGAGTTCAACAAAGACGCGTGGGACCGGGGTCCAAGCTCTTCGTAGTTGGCCTGCAGCCATGGTCCTGAAACCTGCATTTGTCTGACATGACAAGTGGCCAGGCACAACCAGCACGTTCCGTTCAGAGACTTTAGGCTGCCTCTTTGTGTTCGAGCATGACGGTTCGAAGTGTATAGATCCTGCCGGAAGGACGAGGTGATGCTGCTTGGCAGCCAGGCGCTTGAGGCCACCACGCATCCGCTGCGACATCCATGCTGGGGTGCTTGGCATAGCCTCGAAGAGGAAGAGACGAGCGGCCATCAATGGTCCCAACGCATCCAATATACATGCAAGGCTGCAAGGACGAGGACCAGGCGGATCAAGTCGAAAACCTTGCCACTGGTCAGAAAGCTCTCCACCTCGATCAACAGGACAGGAGGGCACTGAAGCACTGAAGCAGTAGCCGAGGAAACAGCCAGTTGCCCGTATCGAAAGAAGGAGCGCAGTACCACGCCCGAGTACAGGGCAGCCTGAAGACTTGCAGAGTCTCGCTCTCGTCGGAAGTGCGGCTGGGCCCGGGTCACCTCCTCGTTCGCGTAGCTGTCCATCAGCTTCGAGAAGATGCTTGGGTGAAACCGGACGTAATCCATGACCTGCTGAACTTCGAGAAGATGGCGCTTCAGAACAGGAACAGGCCTGATCCGAGCCCGGGCCTGGGCAGCCACCTCTTCGGGCAGGTCCGGCCAGAGGAGGGCGCAGCAGACATTCATCACATCCTTCCGAGCACACTCAGGTGCTCACATCTGCGCATGCACCCACCGCCACAGCACCCGAAAGGATCCTTTCGCACTTCAAACTCCAGGCTGTTGAGCTGCGAGAGCAGCTGCACCTAGAGCCGACAGCAAGGATCCCTCACTCGCTATGACCTCTGGCATGCTCTGGCACTCTGAGCCCCGACTGGCAGATCCGCAGCAAGGAATTGCTCGAGAACACGTAGCTGGTCCTGCGTGACCTCAACTGACGTCGCAGAGAACGGCCCACAGGGTCCCAGGGCCCCAAAGCCCAAGCCTTGACTCGGCCATGAAGTGCATCTGGCTTTCCGTGGGTTTCAGATAACTCCTCCCAGGCAGCAAACGTCACCAAAGCATTTTGCACCGGGCGCAGAGAGCACTTTTCACATCGTTTGATCATTCAAATGTCGGTCGACGCTGTGAAACTCTGTGGCACCAATGCGGCCAAGCCCTGGAGCTTCGGAAAAGGTGCTGCGGTGGCGCGTTCTGTAAGACTCCATTGGACGTAGACTCGCCACTTTCAGTAGAGACCCGGAAGAGCTCCGGCAAGAAGAGAGCACAAAGCCCGCGTTACAGGGACCAGCCTCGGCTCAGCAGAGGTCGATGCGGGCGTGCGCGGCGGCGTGCAGCGCCGAGACTCCGTTCTGAGGTCCAAGCAAACGTGGTCCTGGCCCTTCTTCTCTGCATCGTCGATGTCAAGCCAAAGTCTCTCCTTCCAAGGCTTCAGAACTGGGAGGCGATGTAGATGTCTTCGCAACTTTGCTTGGTCGATGTCAGGTCTTCATGTCATGTGTCTGACAAACCGCTGACCTCGCACCTTGCTAAGACAGAGACCAGCACCCACCTATGGAATCACAGCTGTAGCTGTCGCACCAGTTGCAACTTCATCTGCAGGTTCTCGGTCTGAAGCTGCTGGATGAGCCTCAGCTGCAAGCCTGCCCTGACTGCCGAGGTGAAGACGAAGACGAAATTGCAAACCGGCGTCTTCGGATCGTACTCTCGTGTAGTGGTCTCACGGAGAGTCATCTCTCGCACAGTGGTCTCCTTGAGAAGGAATGAGATTCGGCTGCAGATTACGAACGGCGTTGGATGGCCTTGATCTTACCGGACCCGTCTCCTGCTGCAAACAAGAACAAGAGATCGCAAGAGTGAAGGGAACGGTGGGCGCCTTGCTGGAAAACCTGGGTTTGGCGAGACCACCGATCGGCTTCCGGCGGGCTTGCCGCGGCACCAGTTTCGGCACCATGGCGAACCAAAGATGCCTTAGTGGCTTAAACCAATGTACTGTTCTCAAAATCAAATCTTTCTCACCGCACCTCGCTCAGACCGTCCGGAAGCCGATGAGAAACGGGAGCCAGAAGCTCTCTGCCTGGGTTCACTCCGACTACGGCTGTATCTGCCGAAGGGCGAGCAGTGTGAGCAGCAATCATCGGAAAGGAAGTAAGGAAGATTATCCCACACCCTTACGGGTCTAACCGAATCCATTGGCTACTCGGCCAAAGTGCGGGTAGCAAAAAGTGCCAGCAAGCACACCGACAAGGCCAGGAGAATCGAAACACCCACCCAGCAGCGGCACAGGGGATGCTTCCTCTGGTCCTCGCAGATCAGGAGGACGCACTCGCAAGCCCAAACACTTGCTTGCTGAATCTGGTCCTTCTCTTGCAAACGCTTGTGCAGCTCTTTGTTTGAGCGTGTCCTTGGCGTCGTGTTCCAGCGGCAACTTGCCAGCAACAGCCGCAAAAGCCCTTATACTTGCTGCTTCACCATGCTACTGACAAGGCTCAGCTCGTTTGCGTAGCGCGATGTCTTGGAAAGTTCGCGCTGCTGGGACTTGAGGAAATCCATCAATGCCAGGGCCGTGTCCCGCGGCAGATGGTTCCTCAATTGAAGCTTCACTCATGCAATGGGCATATTCCATGCCTGCCCAAGCGCCAAAGTTCGCACGAAGAGCTTGTAACTTGCCAGGTGGCAGGATGTCAAACTGCCACCTCGAGTAGAACTTTCCAGCCACAAGGAAGCGAAACCAAGCGCGCAACTCCAGCGCATGCCCAGGTGCTCAAAGTTGATGGAAGCATCGTGCTCATGCCCAGGCTCCTTAGGAACATTGATGAACTTGGACTCCTGGATTCTGAAAACATCTCTGCTGCGCAAAGCTGGTGAAAGGCAGAGCATCTTCTAGAGACCTCGGCATGGCAGGACCTTGGCATTGGCATGAGTCCTTCCCTCACTTTCTCCGTTTGTCTCAAGCTGCAGCTCTACATCAGCCAGGTCAAACCTTTCAGGCGAGAACTCGCGTCTCTGTCGCGATCATTCCTGGCTGAGGCTGGATCGCACAATCAACCATTCCAGGTCCTCGCCCTGGAAGTCCTGGGCGATGTTGCCCTTGAGTTCGATGGTGTCTCTAGGGAGAAGTGAGGCAAAGGAAGCTGCCTCGCAAGACACAAACTAATGACTAGCAGACGCAGACTCGCACTTACTTGAATGCTTACAGCAACACACTTGGGTCAAGAGCATGTGAGCTGCTTCTTCAGCCTCCCAGCACGGCAAGCTTCCGTTCGAGAAGCTTTCCAGTACCCTGCCTGGCCTGGCCCTTTGCTCTGTGTCTCAGGCCTTTGGGCTGATCCTGCAATGTGCAAGGACGAATGCCAAGGAAAGGCACATCGACATGGAGGATTGCCGTCACGCAGAATGCCGTCCTGGAGACCCCCGGAGTTCGTACACTCAGGCGGCTCCAACTCTGCCATCGCAGGAGAAGCGGTCATGCTGTAAACATTTAGGATTTAAAGCTATGTTGTCGGCACGTCCTCAGTCTCCGCAGGTACTGACTGTCAGCCAAATATTCCAATTCTGCAGTGATTCTGGAACTCTCTCCGGGCCAGCTAAGCCAATGATCTTGCGGTGACGCCGGAGCAAAGAACGTGATGACATGCTCAATCATCTGCCGGCCTTCAACATATTCAAGATGGCGCGCAAATGGTTGTGCACCTAAATGTTCTCCGTGACTGGGGCGGCAGAGAACATATCCTTGCCTGCTAGTAGTGTTCAGGACTCGACATCTTTCCAAAGATCATCGGTCTTCTTTGATGGCGACCTGAGAAACATGCTGAGAATGCAGTATTGTAAGACCTCCGTCGATGATGGGCACACAAAGCGCGCTGACGCTTTTGAAAGCCAGGCTCCGAACTCAGACGAGCTCGGACTGCTCAAAAGCTGCTCCACTTCATCCGTGAGCCTTGAAACTCTTCATAAGGATTAAGTAAGGCCTAAGGTACTGCCTCCATCAAGTTTGTTCAATTGGGAAAGCGGCTTCTGCACAGCATCGCGGGGGCTGGGCCTCAGTGCTGCAGGTGAAGGGGATGACGAATCGACCACTTGCTAGGGATACTTGCAAGCATGGACATCCTCCAAGACCAAAGCTGCTTGGTGGACTTGCGGGCGACGCCCACCGGCAAGCACCTGTCACAGCAACCGTTTACCGTCATGGAGAACGCGGGCCTGGTCTTGGGTTCGGAAACCTTGGCGCGCCCATCCGACGAAACAGTTCCTGACGGAAAGTTGCAAACAGACGGCGATGTTCAACCTGTCCTCGAAAGACAACAGTCCTGTGATTTGAACAAGATACCCATGATGACACCTCAGTTGCGAAAGTTGAAAGCGAAGCTTGGAATTCTTACGCTTACACAGAGCACACGATCAAGCATCAGAAGGCTGCTGCGAAACAATCTCCTCCAAACCCTTTTCAGCAGGAGATTCCTGCTGGCGCGGCCTGCAAAACGAAACCGCAATGGCGAGAAGCTGTTGACCGGTCCACCGAATGATTGTTCATTGACTGCTGCCAACGGGTGCACCTGGTCACGGCCGCTATTCCAGCATGATGCCTGGGATTTGACAGACGCCTGAATCCAAAGTTTTGGCAGACACGTTTCTTGTCTGAGTGGCGGACGCTCTGGGGGGCTGCGCCTGAAACGAAACAATGCACTAACTAAACCAAAGTTTTGTACATGCTAGAACCTTGTGCCCAAGGTTTTGATTCGAAAAGAAGATGCCTGCCTGACCGCGCGCAGCCGAGGCTGACAAGCCGTATCAGGCCCCCGCCTCAGTTAGTTGACAACAAAACTAGTTTCGGTCGACTTGACAACAAATCAGCAGCAACTGAGAACCAAACCGCCGGGACCTGCCTCCCTTTCCCGCACCCACCCAGTTTGCCTCAAGCTCAGCTGCGGGGTTTGTCGACATGCACTAGAGCCACCAGCTTTTGAAAGCTTACAAAATGACTCCATTGGTCGCACCGTCATGTTTGAACAATCAACTTCATGCGAATCCTACTCGTTTGCGACTGGTCGGGGCACATCAAAAACACTAATGAAGGCCCTTTTTGGAATCCAAATTTGTGAATTTGTTTCAGATATTTGCGTTAGAACATTGACTTGCAGGGGTTGTCAGGATCTATATGGCCCTTTGTCCATCCAGCTTGTTTTGGGCTGGACAATTGCGCGAAAACTACGCGAATCTCGTTCTGTCCTTGAATGTTCATTTGGACAAGCAACTTCGCCACCAGTATCAGACTTGACGGTAACTTTCATACACTCTGCATCAACCTGACGAAGCAGCAGCACGTAACTTTATCAGCACTGCATGATTTGGAAACAACATGGCCGCAGAAAACTACAGAACGCTCAACAACGCGGCTGAACTGCTTCATCCCAACTACAACAGGGGTACTTTTAAATGAACTATACAGCGGTCATATTGAAATTCAACAACTATATCAACAATTTTTCTCGCAAACAATGTATTTAGCACTTCACCTGACCACTTTTTTGGATTTTGCCGCGATCGAATGTGGCAAAAACAAATTGGACTCGTTATGGTTCTGATTCCATCGCGTTGAGACACTAGAGTGTTTCACAACAGATTCAGCCGTTTTTTCGCTCTAACAAAACACCGATGTCGTTTTCACGGGGTGCATCTTGTGTTTCCTTGGAAGCATTCTGGCGGATTGCGGGTTTCTGTTTTCTGCGGGGGGAGGGGTAGTTTGTGTGGTTTAAAAGTTAAGAGTTTAGAGGACGGTTTGGGGACTAGGAACAACATCATGAAAAATCAAAAAACCATTGATTGAAACGCGGCAAGCTTAACCACTAAAAATTCCGCATTGCTCGAAGGGCGTGCCCCCTTTTCATTGCTTTTTGGAACTTGGTACTTGCTTGCTACTTGCTGCTTTGATCATCCTACTTACTACTTATTACTTACTAGGTACTATTTACTGCTTACTGCTTACCACTTGCTACTTATTACCCACTACTTACTACTTGCTGCAGCTTTCGTGCTGCTTAACTACTTAACTACTTAACTACTAAACTACTCAACGACTCAACGACTCAACGATACTCTTTGTCGCGAGCCTTGTTTCGGGAGCGGGTGGGGACTAGTATCCCGTCCGATAGGATTTTGGAGGTGATGAGATGCTAAATCTAAAGTGCAGGTGCAAAACCGTTAAGACCTATGTAGCTGAGTAGGCTGCAGATGCCACTAGCTATAGGACAACTCATTGTTGTACTTCTTGGCTAATTCATCGTTTGTTTTCCTATCACGGCATGAGAACAGGTTGAGTGTGAATCCTACTTAACTTGTGAGTGCTGCATGCCATGACCGTGATATGTATAGCTGATTTACCGCTGCCNGCATGAGAACAGGTTGAGTGTGAATCCTACTTAACTTGTGAGTGCTGCATGCCATGACCGTGATATGTATAGCTGATTTACCGCTGCCATAGGGCCTTTGAGTCAACAGAATAGCAACGTAGTTCGGAGAAAAGTCCGACCAAATTCAAATATGGAGCAGCTGCAATCGGTCAGTCGAGACGTGCGGGCCCGCATCCTCGCACGGAGGTCCCAATCGGCTCCCTTGCTGCCATTTCCGCAGCTCGGCAAGCGCAGCACGAATTCGATCACCGGATTGCGCACTCTGAGTGCATCTATCCTTTTTGGAGGAGATAACGCATCATACGCTTTCATTTTGAGCACCTCAAAGCCCACACCAGAGTGATAGACCATTCTGTCTTCCCGTCTTGTCACGCCCAAACAGACCACGTCTCCGATTGAGTTCGTGTATACCAGTGTTGAAGTCAGGATCCACTTGGTCCTCGAAAGATCAAGATCCAGTCCTAGTGCCTGCCTGGTCTGGACATGTCTCACCTAGAGTTTGTTCTTTCCAAGGGTAATCGAGTCGAAAGACATGCACCTTTTATCCGCAATCATGATGGCTCCACTCGATGGAGGAAGCTAGTGTACCAATGAGAATTCGTTTCTTGCTAGATCGAATCACCACATAATTTCGCATGGACCCAAACTCGATGAGATCGACATTCCAGAACCACCTCTAGAGAGTTCGAACGTCGTACCAAGAAACGCAGTCCTCTCATGCGGAACAGCTGATCGATAAGAGCTGAATCAGCAAATTTCCAGGTGCAACGAGAGGAGATGCACAGCTCCGTCGCAATGCACCCGAATCCCTGCGGAACGGTACTCATTCAATGTGTTTGAGAGCTTCGATGCTAGAGGGGATAAGTATCAAGTTCTGAGCTCAGTGTGTTTCGGAACGTGCTTTCAGCTGACTGAGATTGCACGCGAAGGCTCCCATTATCAGCCCGATGTCTTGGTGTCATGCTTCTCTGGAAACTCCCGAAGCCATCCGAAGAGTGGAGCAACACAGCCGGTCGATGAGATCCGTGCCTCCCATTCGATTTGACCTCGATATGGTGGATTTTGTTCACACTACAAAACATCGTGGCCTTCCTTGTCAGACTGTTTTCCGCGAAAAGTTGTCCACCAGACTCGCAGCGGCCAATCTCCATCTCTCAGGAAGGCACTTAAGCACAAGTAGGAGCAAACCCGTTTCCCCGCATGGAGCCAAGGGCGAGGTTGTTGCATCAACTGACACCGAATTGCAACCACAAGATGCTTGGTCACTTTAGAGGACTTACCTGACTGTGTCCGGGAACTTAAGGATCCTAAAGAGAGGCCAGGGTTCTAAGAAGAGATTTCGTCGACTTCAAGGAGACCTTCTTAACGTTGCCTGTACAGGAACCAAGCACTTCCAGGAACCCATGTTCTGATGCATTGACGTTGGCGTGAATGCCACTGGCGAACTGGATTCCGGCGGGAGAAACGCTGGTGGATTGGAAGGGGGAAGGTCGGTCGCTTCCAGCAACTTCTCCCGACGGTTGTCCGTTCTCGGTGAAACTCTTGGGGCACCTCGTCCATGAAGATGCCGCACATTCTGTGGAAAGTTATGAGGTACTCCCAGACCTACCTCGATGATCCGTTGCTTCATGGGAGCATCGGCAAACACACGTTCCCTCCTTTTCTTGGGATACATTGGCCGAAGTTGCCGTAGATCTTCCTCACATAGTTTGCTGAGCTTCCTTACAAAAGAGAAGTGTCCGATCCAGGGGCGGATTCGTGGTGTTCTCAATTGCGTCCTTGCCGCAGAGTCCCAGATTATGGGTTCCCTCAGAGATACCTATGGATGCACGCGTCTTACGACAGTATTGGCCATCTTGATCTTCGTTAATGATATAATCCTATTAAACCAGGTTAGAAAGTCTTTGAGAGCTGTGGACTTGGCTGGTACAATGCCCATCTGACAACTCAACCTCTGAGAAACCTCCTCGTAAGTCTGCATCTTACTCACCGTGGGTAAACCTACTGCGGTCTCAACCTTCCATCATAGCGCTAGATAGTAGTGTGTGCTGCCTTGGAGCTGGGCGCTATCCCACTTCGGAGTTGCGATGAAGCCTTTAGGGCTGCGCCTTTCCCTTCTTTAGAGGTAGAGAACTTGCATTCCGGGTCGCGGGTCCAATGGCCGACGCGTCGTGAGACACTTCGACTTGGCCTTCAGTGTCTTCATTTTGTCGCAACGTTCCTCAGAGAAGATGCGACCTAACTACCTGACTTTTAGACTTACCTCTACCTTTGCCCTTGCCTTTACGGCTCAGCTCTGCCAAAGGCAGCATTGGCGGCAAGTTGGAGTTGGATCACATGTCCACTCTCTGCTTCCTCGGGATCGAGATCCTTGAGGCAATTAAGGGCGTGGCCTCTTCTTCATCGAGCTCGAAATCCTTGTTAGCTCGGCTCGTCATCCTCCTCCCCAGCAGGGTAGGAATGTGCTTCGCACTCGGCGGCTTCGTCCCCGAAGGCGGAGTACGAAGTGTCGTCGTAGTCCTCAGCATCCTCGTCCTGGAGGTATGCGCCGCTGAGCTTGGAGTGGAGGATGCGATTGCAAGTAAGGAAGAACCGGAAGAAGGGGCGAGGGCTCTCGGCTGGCGTAGTCATCACCTGAGGGAAAAGCGAATGAGAAAGAGAGAGAGAGAGAGACAGCGAGAGAGAGAGGGGGAGAGTGAGAGAGAGAGAGAGAGGGAGCTCGCGAGCTCGAAAGCTTCATCGCGAAGTCCTTCCGTCCTCGCCTTGACGGCGTAGGACGTTGTCTCATCCATCGGCAAGGCTGAGGCGGCACTTTTAACCGAACCCGAGTCGTCTGACTTCGGTGTGGCAACACGGAGCCTTGCAGGAGAACTGCTGCCATCTGCAGGCATGGGGGTTGCTTCCATATCGGGCCTGTCCTCAGAGTACAGGTGCGGTGGCGGCCCTTGTAGGACTCGCCTCCTCAGCGCGGCTATCGCCGTCGCTGTCGGGGTCGATACTTTTCGTATCGCCCTTGGGCCTACGTCGTGAAACGCACCAGCTAGATATAGCTGCCACTTCTGGTCTCCAGAAAAGTACCAGAGTTGGAAGAACGGGCGTAACGTAGTCCCGCGACGGACATCGGAAATGTAGGGGATTCAGTCAGACGGAATTGCGCAGTGGGTCGAGGTAGGGCTCGTCCGGGCCCGCACGGCTACCTGGGTACTAAGTCCCGCGGGCAGGTCCGCCCGGGCACCTGCTCCGCTACCAATTTGAATTTGGTCGGACTTTTCCCCGAAACTGCGTTGCTATTCTGTTGACTCAAGGACCCTATGGCAGCGGTAAATCAGCTATACATATCACGGTCATGGCATGCAGCACTCACAAGTCAAGTGGGATTCACACCATACTTCGTGTCCCCCCAAACGAGTGCTGCAGATCCTTCGCAACAGCGACAGGTTTAGAGTTTAGGTTGAAGGGGCTCCGACCATTGAGGGATTTGGGTTTCCAGCGCCTTTTAGCCCCCTTGAAGCCCTTTAATGCCGGGTCTGTAAAAGTCCTTTGGAATCCGTCCGTGTGTATGTCTCTCGGTTTGGTCATTGAGAACGGCTTTCTGGCGTTGCGTCCGCCTTCAGGTGGATCCAAGCCAGGGCCTTCATGGGCCTAGGCACGTCTAAGGCCCTTCCAAGGGACCTCTTGAAGAAGGTGCGGGCAAAAGGAGCAACATCCAAGCAGCAAGCTCGGGAGCAGCAGTGTATTGTCGTTCTGCCTCCAATTTTTTTCCTTGTTCGCTAACGTGTTTGTGTTTGTTCTTTTGTTTCAACCCCCTGAAGCGATTTCGGGCGGCTTTCTCTTTTTGTGCTTTGAAAGCGACTTTTTTTTTGTCTTTGTCTTCGACCCTAGATTGACTTCGAAGTTTGGCGAAAAAAAGCAATCATCCATGTTTCATTGTATTTTCTCCATTTTGAACCCCCTGAAGCGATCTCGTGTGGCTTTCACGTTTCTTGCGCTCGCTTTGACTTTTCAAAGTCTTGGCAATTAGGATTTTCTTCTTCTTGTTTGTCGAAAAAGACGCTTCATTGTTTATTTAGGCTTCTCGTAGGATACAACAGCCGTAAAAGTTGGAAATGCAGTTTGTTGGAGTCTGCAGGGTGTCAAAGATTGCGCCAAGCAAGCCAAAATGTTTGCGGAGAGAATTTCGCGTGCTACAAGAAATCAAGCCGGTTACATAGACACTTTTGTGTGCGAAACAGGCTAGTGTGTCATTTTTTCGTCTGTTCATCTTGGTTTTTGACGCCGGAAAGGTTTGGCATCGTTTTGATTGCAACCATCTGAGTCGAAGCTCTGTGGCTCAAGTCCGTGTTTGCTTTGCAGCAGATGGAGCTTGTGCAACAAGGGCGGAGCTGGTTGCAGGTAGCAGCCGTATCAGTGCGGCATGCGAAATGTGGCATCATGTTGGGAAGAGATGTAGTACGTGACATAAAGTATCGTGTAGAAATGCATGAGTTGGCTTGTGTTGGCCTTGGCATCGTTTGATTGCACATGCGAATGGTGCCAGGAGGGGGAACCACCGACAGCAGTATTGCAAGAGACGGAGGACTTGTTGCAGGTGTGGCCGCATTATCGACATGCAGGTTTCAATTAGTTCGCGAGTTTCAAGCTGTTGTGGTGAGGTAGTCATCATAAATTGCATGAGTAGAGCTAGAGGTGGAACAGGTTAGGATAATCGGTGTCGTGGCTCATTGATTTTGTCAATCTCGTTCTGGGTTTTCAGGAACTGCTATCCGAAGGGATGTCTTTCATGTCGCACGAGTTGCAATGTGTCTTGCACGTAACATATTCCAAGTTGACCTGCCTGTTGCTGAAAGAAGCTCAGCTTGCAGTTTGGAAGCCGGCCAACGCGCCTGTGTTTGGCTTGCAGCGTCGAGGGAGCCGGCCTGGCGCCCGTCCCGGGCAACTGCAGGGACGGCGCCCGTGCTCGGGCCTCCCCAAAACAGCGGGGCAAGGCTAAGAAATATCTATCAACATGTAAAGTCAGCTCGTCGATTGCAGGCCTTGCTCAGCCCTGTTGTATGTCTTGTCTCAATGGCGAAGGACGCAAAGTCAGGTTTTCGAGGAGGAAGTGTGGTTTCGTAAGCAGAGTCTTTAGCGGGTTCTTGTGCCTGCAACAAACCAGACCTCGGAAACGGCACTCGTTGCCATGGACGGACTGGCATGGCAGTGCAAAGCGTCGGTCCCCACGATGGATTTAGTTGAGTGCATTGAACGATCTGGATTTTTGATGCTCAGCAGTCAAGCAGTTAGAAGTTGTTGCGACCCGAGGCCTCCTCTGACATTGGAGGCATGCCTGAAAAGCCGCACTTGGCGATGCAGCCATGGCCTGATTTCTTCTGCTCCCTGACAGGACCGGCCTGTGCGGAGCCGGTCGAGGAAGAGAATCCTCGAGAGGAGAAGCGCGGTTTCTTTTGGGCGGATTCCGCACAAACCATTATAGGGAATTGGCAGGCTTCCGTCTTGGGTCTCCTAGGAGGCTTAGCTGTAGAGGGGTCGAGTCCGGAGATGTCAACAGTTGAAGGTGGCTCCCTACTCACACCAGTGACTCAGCAAAGGATTCCAAACGTACATCGTTTTGGCCTTTGTCCCGAATGCGGGCTTCAGGTTTCAACGGGTTGGCCTGGCCACGTTGTCGATTAATACTGCTCCAAACTGGTGGAAATGCTAAACATGTTATACATGCGGGATTTTCGTGACAGTTTCGCAGTGTCCAAGCTGGTGCGCCCAAAAGGTGGGTCCAAACTGCTGCATCCAAAGTTTTTGAATGTCACCGGATTTGTGTGACAGTGTCGATGTGTCCAAACTGTTGCACAAAAAGCAAGTCTGGAACTGCCGGATGTTCGTGAGAATCTCGCCCAAATTCATTCGCCCAAATTGGTGCAGAACCAAAAGATTCTCGTGACAGTTTGGTTGCGTCAAAACGCTGCGCGGCAAAAATTGACCGCGCACGTCCTACCTGTCGCATGTCTGTTCAAACGTTTGTATGTTCATACGTTTGTATTTCCGTATTTCCCTATGTCTGTCTTTTTGACTGTCTGTCTGCCTGCCTGGCTGGCTGGCTGTCTGTCTGTATGTCCGTCTGTCTGGATGTCTGTCTTTCTGCCTGTCTGTCCGCACGTCTGCACACACGTCTGTACCCACGTCTTTATGTTTGTGTGTGTATGTATGTATACATACATGAATATATGTATGTCTGCATGTATGGCAATGTATGTATGAATGTATGTGTATATGCATGTACGTATGTGTTGGTATGCGTATGTACTACATCACTACGTTTTTACATAACGTGTCACTTGATTTATAATTCTAGGATTTCGTTAATATGAAGCGTCCCTAGCAAGTTCCATTTCTTGGTTTCTTTTTCGACGTGGAGAAGTTGTTTTTCCAGACAATCCTGCATGCGCATGCGGCCAACACCCCCTACTGAGTCTATGCGAAGTCAGGTGCTGACGTCAGTAGATCTTCCGATGTGGCTATGTTTCCAGAGATTCGGCTGCTGCATGAAGGAGATCATTGGCAAGACGCGTTTGACGAAGAAAGGCCAACCACTGCAAGGGTGTGTAGTTCAGCAGATGATGCAAACATGTGTTGTCTCATCGATTGTCATGTTTGCCAGGAAAGAAGTACAAAATCAACATGCAAGAGTGCATGTTTTTTAACTCGTATAGATGCGGCATTGGTGAGGGGTTCTCGAAAGCACGCTTCGGTTCATGTCTTCTTTGGCCTTAGCATCGGACTCAGTGGGTGTCTAAAAGCCGGAAAATTGTAAGTTCCTTCTTGGTAAAGGATTTGTTTCTGGTGCCCTTCTGATAAGTGTTTTGAGTTGGGAACAGTAGATTCCGCCGACGAACATGTCAGGGACAATTTGCATTCTTCAGATTCGCGAAGCGCAGCATGCCTTGCTCAGCACCTTCGATCAGGTGGCAAATCGAGCTGTGTTTCGTCAGAGTCGAAGTCACACCGGAAGAGGCGAGTCGGGTCAGGCAACAGAGGTTGTCGAAACCTCTCGCAGAGACAGCCCCAGGTCCAAGGTGACCGTCCTCAAAGGCCTCCTTCCTGGTGAGGAGCCCGGGCCAACGACTTGTCAGAGCCGGGCCAAACGCATGGCATCTTGCTGCTAAGCGCTAAGCCAGGACTCCGTACGCTCGGCTGCCGAGCAGGCACTGAAGCACTTTGGAAACTCCGTGGACGAGTGCCGCGGCCAAAAAGGTGGTCGGTTGAGGACTTCTTCAAGGGTTTTTTTGCAGAAGGAGCAGGTACAGACACTCCGCTCTTGCTTCTGGCAGACTTTGGATCCGCAGTTCAGACTAGTTCACGCAAGCCTCGAAGACGTGTTACGTGTGCGGGAGAGCAGCATAGGTTGCCAGTGGCCTCTAGAATGGTTGGTGGTCACCCTGCCCGTGCCACGACACGCACATTGTGTTCTGTTGTCGAGGCCCATCCAGCTGGTAGATCTTGGCAATGCGCCTTGGTTGCTTACGTACAGCCTAAACCCCAAACCCTGCCCTGAAACCGAAAACCCCGGGCAAGCTAGCAGCTTACAGTCGGCCCACGAGCCCACTGCGGCTTCTTGCGCCTCAAACTCGCAGAGAGCACTGCCGCTGTCTAGAGGCACCCCTCTTGCTAAGTCATGATGACAATGCCGTATTTGCGCTGTGCTTGCAGCACCCGAATAGCTCTTTGATTGCTCCTGTATATGTAGCGCCCCAATGTTGGCCACAGGTGCAAAGCCAGATCCAGCTGTGGAAGAGTCTTGCTGTCTACTGGATTTTGTGGCAGCTGCTTGCAAGTGAGGGCATGTCAAATACGAGCTGAAGGACCGCATATGGGGCTGCAGCTGCAGTTTAGAAAGTGGCGTGTAAATGGATACAGAATGGACCAGAATGGATAGTGATCTGCATCACGCAGCATTCCCTCCACGACGGCTGCTTAGGAAACACTTGTCCAACGTGCGCCCGCACTACGCAGTGAAGTGTTGCCCCAACAAGCAGGCATGCTGCCTCTGCTGTCGCCTGGAATCTAGCATTTCGATCTTGGGGCATGGAGTCCTCTCCAGTGTGTCGACATCGTCCGGTTGTTTGCACAGACTTAGCCTTGCAGCAGTTTCTCTCCGTGTCTCGTCAGATCATCAAGCAGCTCCGAGATGGAGGTTGCGGCTTCGACTGCGCCACGATGCAGGAGCTTGATTTCTTACGTCTGTGCTCGCATCACCCGGCTTCCATGCGTCTAGGGCGCAGGGAGAATGAACCGTGTGAGATTGCAAAGGCGGGCCACGGACATGCGCCCTGCAGAGAACTGCGGCGGGGCGTCATCGAAGCACTGCCGCGGTACTACGGTACTCGCATCAAAAACTCGTAGCCCAAGCAGGAGATCAGCACAGTTTTGGAGCTGGGTGTCACGCCGGCCGACATTGTGCATCTCAGCTGAATGCTGTGGTGTTTGGGCCTTGGGTTCTGTGTGGCCGAAGCTGCCGAGAAGGGGTGGAGAGAGGCAGAGAGAAGATGGTTGCGAGCTCGCACGAGGCGAGTTTGAGGGTGTGATAGTCGCATTGGCTGAAGCTCTTTGTTGAGGGCCTCGGCAAGTTGCAGCCCTCGTCTCTCCCCGGCAGTCATCAGGTGATTTCGATAAGGGGCAGATCAAATGAAGCGCAGCTTGCAATATAACCTCTTTTATCATGCAAAGATGCAAGAATACTCATGTCATCTCGTTGCTCCCACTCAGACACGGCTCTGGTTCAAGGGAACACGAGAAGCGAGGGCGCGCGCGCGGGCGAGCGCATTGCAATTTCCCCCGACAGGAACATGAAAATGGCTGAACAGGCTGTTGGCAGCGGTTTTGGGGCTGATCTTCGGGAACAACTTTGGCAAGTCTTGCAAGTCCCTGCATTGTGCTTTCGAGGTACTCCCACCCGTGCAAGCCACGATCGCACATTGCCTTCGCCAAGAGCCAAGGCCCTCCGGGCCGAAGCCTCGTAAAGCCGAGGGAGCCGAGGGAGCCGTTCGTTCTCTAAAGGGAAACGCCTAGGGGCCTAGCCACACTTGCCCCTGTATTCAACATCCAATATCACATCCCTGATCCGGTGTGATGATATGACATATCAGCCGAGCCACAACTGCTCGACAATCAGCTCTCTCTCCAGTGCGTAGGCCCCATTAGCTGGTTAGCGCGCCAAAGCCAGCTGGCTGTGGAAGTGGGAGGATGACTCGCTTTGGTACCTGAATCGTGGAGAATATGTCCAATCTGGAAGGCATTTGCCTGATGTCCTTCGACAACGATGTGGAGTTGCGGAAGGTTCTCAATCACATGTTTTGCTGGCAATGTTGTTCGCGTGCACATTCTGACGATGTTAGACATGAATTTGTTGGAGCATTGCTAACCCCTGCTAGCAGCTAGCATCATGCCTTCGCGAACTAGCGCTGGGTCCTCGGAAAGGGTCGCCGTCCGCTATCTCTCAGGTGGCCGCCGTTTATCCTGAGGCGCAGTTGCTTCTCCGTGTCGTTTGCGAGGACCCGCTTGTATAAGGGCATCAGTTGTTGCAATGGCACCCAGAAGTATGGGTTCTCTTTGCAGAGATACACAGCAGTTTTGCATGATGTACACAGGTTGTGGGAAGTCCAAGCATCGTCGGAGCCCTCGTAGCATTTCGAAGCTTTTGCAGGACTCATCGGCGCAATGCCCCATGTCGCTGAAGTTTGGGGCAAAGCGCGACACGTGGGCCACGCTGCTGGACATCATCCAGGAGCTCGTGCATGGTTATCTCCGATAGGCCTCTGGCATCCTCTGGCTTAGGGGTCCTTCCGACAACATTCGCTCATGTCCTCCAGAGTCTGCTTCCCAGCAGGAGCTCCAGCTCAACCTTGCCGGGGTGTGGTGGCCTCATCTGCTCTGTTTGCAGAGCTGCTTGAGCAGAAGCAATGAAGACTGAGGTCTTTCCACGTGGGCTCTGGTGACTTGGCTTTCGTTGAGTGGCAGAACTCAGATACACAGGGAATTTTCATGAAGATCCTCACGGCAGCTTGACGCGGGACATCAAGGAACACGGAGAGCCACATCTCTTGAGCCCTAAACCACTGAAACACAACGAGAGACCCACCCAACCTGTCCGAAGGCTGCAAGGACCCGGAAACCTTCGAGCCAGCCCTGGCAGATGCCAGAGAGGTCTTCCGAAGCTCGGAAGCACCCGACGGGGTCAATTCCGACTCCCCGACGAACCAGACGTCCTTCGGGCGGGTTAGCTCCCTGATATGTTTCATGGCAGGTTACAGTTCTAGTAAAGGTTGCATGAAGCCAAGTATATCATACGGTGTATGTGTTCAACGAAGTGCCGAGTGCTGGGATGCTGCACCTTTTCCGGTACTGCTGAGGAATGGCTTCCGAGCGCGGCATGAAGGCGGTCCGTCAGGAGCCCGTATCTGTCCATTGCCGCATTTGCCAGGCCTTGCGAGTCCTGGATATCGGTGGGGGCTACCCAGGCGACCGGGCGGGTTATGAAGAGCCTCTTGTCAGGCAATGGGTTCAGCCTCAACGGGACGGGTTGGGTTGCAGCGTTGCATTACGCTGTCAATATCTTTGGAGGGCGGCGGCCAATTGTTCCTCTAGCAGTTCTAGCAGTGGGTTTCCTCTCCCTCTGGTAGCATCTTGGAGGCCTGTGTAGGGAGTGCCACCGACGGCAATATGACGACACTGCACAATTGAAAGATCGAATGCATCCTTTCTCTCTCATAGTCGCCCCAGTCGTGCTGAGTCCCAAGGATCGCACCTGTCATTGCAGAGAAGCTGGCGAGGCTGTTCCCAGAAAGCGAGTTCCCAGAGGCAACTGGCCACAGAGATTCACAAAATGCAAACCCTCAGATGGAAGCCCGTTCCAGTTGGAAGCATAACGGGTCTTGCCGATGCCCCTGTGCTCATGTTTACGTTTTTGGTCCCTGCGATTGCAGTTGCAAGCATTGCCGTCATTGCCAGTGCTCGGGGGACACATCAGCCCGAAAATCTGAGCAAACCTAATGCCCCTTTGCAGCTCAAACGCATCGCGGAGCCTGGTCGCTTCTTTGCAGCCAACAGCGGGCACCTGCTCACGCCGCCTGGCCCAGAAATCTTGAGAGGATGTGCTTACAGACCGGCTGCTTCGAGATCTTCTCCCAGATTCTGTCATTGGTGTTGAATCCTCGTCTTCCTTCCTGCTCTAACCCATCATCGTGTTCTTTGCACTTGGTACCTCTCACACCTCCATCAGCTGTGTTGTCGTTGGTGTTACGTGCAGAGTGTTGCTTAGCTTGCCGTGTGTGGTTTCAGAATCTGTTCTGTATTTTGTCCGCGTTATGAAGATATCCGATACATTTGTGATTGAGTCGGCTTCAGGGAATGAAACGAAGCCGATGGGGATTGTGGGAAGTGCAGTTTTCGGGACTTTTGGACCTGTTGCGCCCAGTGGTACATGTCATGGATGTGCATGTATTCTCCAGACGGGCATTGGCAGCTTCAAACGTCCAGGAAGGTCTATGCCAAAGCAAAGTTGCCGGCGACCGATGGAAGTGGAGAGCAGGTCTGCCGTAGCACGGCGGCAGAGTCAGGAGTGCTTCTGCTTGGAACCATCAGAGGATGTCCTGCTGACATCCGTTTGTTGTCCTCATGGGACTCTTTTCGCATGCTTCGAAGCGAAAAACGCCTTTTTGCTTAGCAAAGGCTACTACTTGAATGATGGGCGCGGAGCTTAGACTCATGGTCTTCAGAGGAGTTTTGTGCCATCCCCATGACCTGGGTAGTGGACTAATTCTTCACGGCTCTAGTCTGACAGCACGACTGCTTGCCAAAATCTCACTCTGGGTTCTGGGCTTCCCTTCCTTTGTGGCTTTTCTATAGCGAGACATGCTTGAGAAGGCTATCCTACGCAGTGTTTGCCAGTGCGTGCCTGATCGGCACGGTCCGCGGGTGCCCACCAGATGATGAGAGCACAGGGCGACGGTTGTTCAAATCAGTTCCGTACAATTTCAGATTCATTCTCCGTCGCCCAAAAGGCTGTACGGCTCTTTCAACTGCATCATCTACGACCATGTCGCCGTGCGTCCTGAACCAATCCGACGTGTGGACGGGGATGAGGAGCGGGGCAAGGGCTTTGTGCCATGTTCTTTTCAAACAACCGCCGTTGATTGCGCCGGTTCCACGGCTGCAGTGCGACCATGTCAAATGTGTTTCACACACACATAAGCTTGTGTATAAGCATATATATATACATACGGAGCACATATGTATCATATGTTTATGTACATGTACATGTTATATGCTTGCGTATATGTATACGTATACCGTATACGTGTACGTATACGTGTATGTAAAGCGTAAGCGCAAGCATATATGCGCATGTATATGTATATTGATATGTCTATATCTATGTGCATGTGTATGCGCATGTGTACATGTACATGCACATGTACATGTACATGTATACGTATATGTATATGTATATGTATATGTCTATGTCTATGTCTATGTCTATGTCTATGTCTATGTATATGTATATGTATATGTATATGTATATGTATATGTATATGTATATATATATATATATCTACCCGTGAATCTGTATATCTACGTGTCTCTGTTTATATACATATATCTGTCCATCTATATACCTGTATATCTGTATATTTATATTTATATATATATATACACACACACACGCATCAATATCTCTATATCTCTATGTCTCTATGTCTCTGTGCGTCTCTATTTCGGCATCTCTCTATGTTCTACCTCTATCTGTGTGTCGATATATCTATATTCTTATGTACATCTACATCTACGTCTACATCCAATTTTTTTTATCTATGTCTATATCTATATGATTGTTCAGCTTAGTGCTTCGGGCGGGCTTGGTGAGGTGTAATCATTCCTGAATGCAGTTTGGCTTGTGTGTGCGGCACGTTGGTGCATGTGAGCTTGACAGCGTGCACAAGTTGCATTGCCTCTGCCATGTCCCACTCCAGCCAAAGTTGCGAAAAGAACATCCTCCAAGAAATTGAGACCTGTGTGTGTCAGGAGTCCATTATCTTCCCCACCCTTCCCTCCCGAGTCCAGGGCTCTGCCCTCTATATCTATATCTAAATCTACATCGATGTCTATGTCTATCTCTGTATCTTTTGATATGTCTTAACATCTCAATATATGTACATATTTATGTATATCTGCTTCTATGTGTACATATATATATACACATATATGTATACTTATGGTGTATATTTTCATATATATATATGTACATGGATTTAAGGCGTGATTATGCCATATACATATAACCTATATGTATATATATATATATATGTGTATATATATAAGTGTATATCTCTATATATATAAATGTTGTATATGTATTTGTATGTCTGCACACTGATACGTGTCAAGCCGGTTCCAACCAGACAAGACGCACGTTCAGCGAATGACCAAGAGCCAGGTTCCTTGCGCCCTCTTTGGCCCGACTTGCGACGGTTTCGAGCCCGAATTTGGGGATCAGGGAGTTGCAGGTTGGAAGTTTCGGGAAGTTTCATCTGAAGGTGTTTGCAATCGACATGTGCAAAAGCTGGTTTCCAGGACGGCAGCGGCTTCAGTTGTACGGGTGTTTGCTTGATGTTGCCGGTCCGGGGTAGAAGCTCTTAGACTGCATGGTGCTTTTGGCAATCTTGAGTCTGATTCAAAAGCAAGAAGACAACTGCAAAGATGTGCCCATACTGAGGGTTCGATGTCGTCCTCGAGAAGCATCGCATGCCAGAGCTCGAGGACAGGGCTATTCATCTGGCGGATTGCTTGCAAGGATGTCGGGACACATTGTTGTCCAGCATCTTTGGTGTGAAGCTTCCAAAGCCTTGCATCTCTTGCAGGAGGGCGATTGGATATTGTGGCGCAACATGGGGGCCTACACATCGGCGGTGTCCTGTCTTTGACTTGTGGCATCTGTCTCTGCACTGTCTTCTTTCGGCAGTGTGGGGCCTGAAGGGACAAGGATAGGTCGGATGGGCGTCGGCCGATAGCTTCAACTGGAAGCCGATGCAGTCGTACTGAAGCCCAGGCCGGGTGCAACTTCAACGGATTTCCACTGGCGCTTTCGTGGTACTACCGTGCCCCGCCCTGCTTGTAGCTTCGCCTCTCTTCCACCTCGAGGTTTCGTGTGCAGTTCCTGAGCTCGAACTAGAACTCTAAACTCAACTAGCAGGGACAACCATGAGACAGAAGTGAAATGAACATGCATGCCTTGCGGCACCTGCAGCCCAGCAGAGGCGTACCTACACGCAGGCCTATATGGAAACCGCCGTTTTGGATAGTCCGGCGTGTAGACGAGAAGTAAAGCCGTTTGCCCTGTAACTTGGTGATGGGTGGCGTGCTGTCGGTCCACTTTGAAGTGTCCGACGTGTGGTCAGCAGCCGGCAGCCTGGAGGACCACAGAGCACGAGCCTGGAACAGAAACGAAATATAGTTGATTGGAACACATGTTGCAAGGGTGTTCGACGTTGCAGGTCTAATGCCCCGTCGTCACAATGTGCTTCGCGGTGTTCATTGCGGACTGTAGTGCATAGGTCCAAGAAACATATTATGGACATTATTCGGGTTGCTGCAGTGAGAGAAATGCAACGGAGACCTGACAATGTACTACTCGACTAGTGAAGTTGTAGTGATAGGGGTACAGTAAGTCAGTAGGTACAGTGCAGTACGGCAGAGTACTGTACACGTACAGTACAGCACGGCATGTTACGGTATGCTATGGTATGGTACAGTATAGCCCAGTGTAGCATTGAGCAGCATAGCATGGGCACCGCGAAGAATGAATAAGACAGTCTAGCATAGTTCAGTGTAGTATAGCGCAGTGTAGTGTTGTATAGTGTAGTACTGGAGAATATTAGCGCATGCAGAATATGGCATGGGACAGTAGAGGATAGCATAGGGTCGTACAGGATGGTACAGGTGAGTACAGTATAGAAGAGTAGAGTGTAGAAAGTACGGCAAAGTATAGTGTAGCATAGTGCAGCATGGTATGGCATGATACAGTGTCTTGCAGTAGAGAATCGAAAGTATATAGTATATAGTATATGGTATATAGTATATAGTATATACAATATAGGACATAGTATATAATAGATAGTACACAATACAAAGTACCCGATATATAGCATATAGTACGTAGTATATAGTTCATAGTATATTGCAAAGCATATGCATGCATTCATACATATATATATATGTGTATATACATACACACGTATACATACAGGACACAGTAGTATTTAGTATCTAGTACAGGGTATATAGTATCTAGCATTTAGTATATGGTATCTGGTATATAGTATATAGCATTTGTGAACATAGTATATGGTATATAGCATATAGTTGTACATAATGCAAAATATGCAGAAGATAGTATACAGTTTCAAGTATGAGGTGTAAATGTAGTACTTGATATAGTGTATCGTATGGCGCAGCACAGCACCGGATAGGACAGGGTGGGATGGGATGGGATAGGAAGGCACGGTAGAGCTCTGTGCTGCTTGCTAGGTATCCCAAACTCTGGCTGCCTGGGGCTGGCTCGTAAAGCGCGGGTGAACTCATGATGCTGGCTGCAAAGGATTGGGTCGCAAATAGGTGTGGAGTTGATGCCGATAATGCTGGCTGCTTGGGGCTGGCTCGCAAAGGGCGGGGAGTTGATGCAGATGATGCTAGCTGTTGAGGGTTGGGTCGTAGATGAGTGCGGCAGCTGATGCTGATGATGCCGGCTGCTGAGGGCAGGTGGGGGACCTGATGCTGATGATGCTGGCTGCCTGGGGGCCGGCTCGTAAACGGGTGGAGGAACTGATGCTAATGATGCTTGGATATGCTTGGTGCTGAGGGTTGGATCGCGCAGAGTGGGCAGCCGAAGATGCTGGCTGTAAGGGTGGGTGCGGCAACTGATGCTAGCTGATGCTGATGATGCTGGCTGCTGAGGGTAGGCTCGTATGGGATGGGGGACCTGATGCTGATGATGCTGGCTCCCTGGCCCAGCTCGTAAAGGGGTGGAGGAACTGATGCTGATGATGCTGGGTGTTGAGGGTTGGCTCGCGAAGGGTGGGGAGCTGATGTTGATGATGTTGGCTGTTGGGGGCAGACTTGTTGGAGCATGCTGCTTCAGGCTGGCCCCTCAAAGGGTGGGAGGACTTGTTCAACATGGCAGTCGGCCCAAATCTCCTCTTCATGCCTCAGTTCACGAATCGAAGCTCAAGTGTTGAACTCAGTTTTCAATTTTAGGTGTTCGGGTTTACGGTCAAGGATGGTCTGGGTTTGACGTACCGCGATTTGATGCATTGGCAATCGCCCGCAGCCTGACAACCAGTGTGGAAGGTTTTGAATGACTACCGGCGCTTGCAGCTTGTCGTTTCGCGGCAAGCTACTTTGAGGGCGAAGGTTTAGCGTTTAGGGACCCCATGACTCTAAACTGTACACTCCAAACCCTATAGCCCTGGAAACTAACCCCTTCTTCTGCTACGATCGAGTGGCACCTGGCCTTGGCCTCTCAGAGTGTTGCGTTGGGTTTCAATCTGCTGGAGAATTACACTGTCAGATGCATGATTTGGAAATGCTGCGCGTAACGTGAGCATCTGAAGCAAGCCTTGACCGTTGAAATGCCCACTGCCAGCAATGAGGCTTCGGTAGCTTCAGATTCAGCATTGTTGCATCCGGTCACAACCACAAGCTTTTGCCGTACCTGAGCAAACGACCAGCTGCGACCTGGGCGAGTTTTCCATGTATTCACCGGCCATATCCCATCCCGCCCCGTCGCAGACAAATCGGAATTTCGCACAACATCCATCACACACATAAAGCGCATCATCGTACTAGTCGCAGCAGCAGTAGCACGACCGAGGGCAGCACACAATAGCAGCAGTAGTATTGTAGAATCCGCAACCCCCCCCTCACTCACACACACACACACACACCCACCCACCCCCACCCACCCACCNACACACACACACACACACACAAGATCACACACAATCACACACAATCACACACACATGGCATACACCATCCTTACAGCGATCGCAGCAGCAGTAGCAAGACTCAGGGCAGACCACAACCTAATCATCGTAAGCATCATCACCACACATGCAACATCAGAAAAAGTGCTAGCCAAAAATCCTTGCCAACATTTGATTTTTTCACCGTAAATGAAAGCACGAAGTTTTCTGGCTGACACCCTGTGTATCCGCTATTGGTGCGGCTAAAGGCCGCTTCCTCGGAAGCCCTACCCGTCGTCTTCTTTGTTGTGGTACAAGGGCTTCTGCACAGCGTCTCTATGTGCAACTCTGGGAGAGCCGAAGCCCGAAGCAGACACTGGGCAGTGGGGATGGGCAGTGTGACGGCAAGTCACCGGCCATGAGTCCCTTGATGCAGGCCATGCACCGCGCGAGCATAGTGTAGCACCGTGTAGTATAGTGTAGTATAGCGTGGTTCTAGTGTAGTATAGTGTATAGTATAGTGTTAGTAAAGTGTATATTTTTGCGTGTAGTTTAGGATACTACAGCATAGCACAGCAGAGCATAGCATAGCATCGGACGACAGCCTAGCATAGCATAGGATAGGATAGCACAGCATAGGCTAGGATATGAAAGGATATTTTCACCGGGTAGAGAATGGTACGTAATTTTATGGATGGAATGGTCTAGACTAGTGCGTAGAGAATGTGACATTAAATGCGGTTGGCTGGTTTGATATTGCCAGTCGTAGATTCGAATGCCTACACCTTTAGACTGTGGGGCAACTTCAAGCCTTGCAGACGCAAGGGGACTCCTTGGCCAAATCCTTGCCAGGCCTCCCAGCGTATGATGCAGACCGTGTGAGCGGTGGCTCGGAAGCATGATGATTATCTACAAGCTTGAGAAAGAGAGGTAGATATGCATATGTATATGTATACATACATGTAAACATGTACGTGTATATGTATATGTGCATATGCATATGCATATGTCTATGTCTATGTCTATGTCTATGTCTATGTCTATGTCTGTGTGTATGTGTACTTGTACACGTACGTGCATCTGCACGTGTACGTGCAAGATGGTGCAAGTGTAGGTTTATGTGTACGTGTCTGTGCGTGTATGTATGACTGTCTGTATGAATGTATGAATGTATGAATGTATGACTGCATGACTGTATGAATGTATGAATGTATAAATGTATGAATGTACGAGTGTATGAATGGATGAATGTATTGTATGGTATGGTATGGTATGGTATGGTATGGATGTATGTATGTATGTATGTATGTACTGCCGAGGTGGACTGCAAATGCAGCCAATGTTTGCATGGGGTTGTGGTGGGAACTCGAGAGTTGGAGCTTTCGTGAGCTCGGATCCAGGTGGAGTCAAACATGAGCCCTGGCCTTCCAATATGGGATCCCGGAGTCGGGAACCCCTGCAGTTGAAATCCCTGTTCGGCAGGTGGATACCACTGACGGCAGGCAGGTGTCTCAAGGGTGCGTGGGAATGACATATCTTTTTCTTTAAGTGTGGCTTCCTGCTAACATGGAGCGGTTCAAACATCAGGGCTTCCTAGATCCCGAGCTTGCAGTCGGAATCTGGTCTGATGCCAGGCACGGTTCGGTGCCGCCGTGAACGACTGGCTCACGTTTGGGTCGCCATGGAGGGTGTTGCTCAGAAAGCTGGAGCTGGTTTCAAGCAACTTCCATGTCAGATCTTGAGCTCCAGCCTCCTGACTTGGACCGGGCCAAATTCCTTAAGATTTAACGATCTCTCGCCTGTGGGTTGGACCTGAGATGCGTCGATGTTAAGGCAAAGCTTCAGACCAGGGCTCCTGTCCCATTCGCGTACGTTTGTGTGTACAGATGTGAGGCATGAGATCTCAGCAACACAGGCCAATAAAACCCATGCTGGTACCGACCTTCTGAAGAAAGGGGTTCCGAGTGCTCGAAAGGACGCAGCAAGCCGTCGAGATAGCATCTCTTGCAAGGGCGTTGCCGTCACAGTTGTGTCCAATGTCTCGGAATCACATTAGCAGCATTAGCATCTCTCGTTTGGTTTTTGTTGCTCTGGTGCGATGCATGGCACGCCCCCGCTGGCGAGAATGAGGTGTGCTTTACATGCTCCCGGAAGTTCCAAGTCTCAGAACCGTCAGCGGAGGGTTGACCCAGCTTTGGCAGACTCTGGAGCAGCTCTTGCGCATCACCTCAAGTCGCAGCATGCCGCGTCCGATTTTGCATCGTTTTTTTGCTGGATCCCATGCCCAATTGGAGTACCTGCAAGGGCTTGAGGGGATTCGAGCCCCAACATCTCAGAGACAGGGAGCGACCTATGTTTAGTCTAGCTGTTAGGCGAACTCGATGGATTTCATTTGAATAAGTTTGATGTCGTATTCGGCGACCTTGATGTTGGCTTTGGCTCCGGCCGCAGGTTTGAGATTGAGCCTTCTTAGGCAGCAGATCACTCTCCAATCAGTCCTACTATGTCCTACTGCAGACGAGTCGTAGGTGCCTGGAGATTCCAACGGGGCTTCTTCATGGTTGACGTTGGTTCGATGCAGCCTTCCTGCCTCGAAGACCAGTGTGCAACAGGACATGGGGTCCAGGACTTGCTATTGTAGGGTTCACAGCCCCTTCCGTTGCGATTGGGCGATTCTTCATGGCTCAGCTGTGTGGCTAAAGTTGCCCGGGCTCAGAGCAATAATATATACACAGCAGTATGAAAAACCGCACTGTGAGCAGGTGGATTGAAGATTCCAAAGAAAAGAATCAGCTGGCTGTGACTTCTCCATTTTCCAGAAGCACGAGTAAGTCCTGCTGCCGGAAGCTGTGTTGGGCCGGCGGGGCCCAGTGAACACGAAGGCTTCCGTCGTCGGGCCTGGCAATACCTGCTTGGGTCTTCCCAGTTCAAAGGGAAGTCTCCAGGAGAAGCCCCAAAGCTGCTCGAGCCGGAGAGGGGAAGTATTGTATAGCAGTACAGTCTAGTCCATCTTGCTCACTTCTTACACTGGTTTCTCCTAGCTCCTAGGGTAGTGAAAGCATAATTTGGCATCTATTAGCATACTATTGCATGCTTTTTTATGACAGAAGTTTAGCCGCAGACATCCGCAGACCCACCGAAATCGGCCCTCGAGCTGTACAGCCACGAAACCGCGCCCGCCGCCGGGACCAAATCTGCGAGTGTGTGTGCCTGCACTCGTAGCCCTTCTGATCCTTCTGCTGGGTGCTCGACTACGCAGCTTCCTGAACTGCCGCAGACGGCCTCGGACAATCGGAGCAAAGCTGCGTGGAAGCTCGTGGCCGCAGAGGCGGGGCGGAGGGTCTTTGAACCTTCATGCCGACAGTGATTTAGGAAACGTCAAGATGATTGACATATATATATATATGCGGATATTATGCTTGCCGTCATCGACATGTGTTAGCACTCTGACCTGCTACGTTGCAGCACACGATGATGGAACACCTGAGCTGTTGCGCAGATCCCGCGGTGGATTTTAACACAGCGTCAGGACGTCGTGTGGTGGCATATAGCAGGCAACATCGCGTAGTAGTTGTTGTGCAGTATTGTCCTGCGCATGTCGATCAAGTCTAAGGCGGCGCCGAAAGATAAACGTGTTTATTTGCGATATTTTGCGATATTCGTCGCAACTTCTGGGTACTGTGCTCCATGTACCTGGTATGCGCCTGAGAAGGCTTCGGGTCATAGCTGGCAATGTGGAACCTCTGGCCCACGAAGCCCCCCCCTTGGGTTCTTGGTACTGGACGCATGGTCTGGGCGTGGGGGACAGGGTTCACTGTGCCCCGTCACCTTACGAATGAGTAGTCCGACGTGCATCGCATGATGCCAAAACTAGTTATAGTCTGTCCAGAAGGCTTCCAATGTAAATGCCCGCAGATCGAGGGGCTATGTGATGCATTGATACAAACCCTTCACAACCTTCGACAAATCGTGAGCAGTCTCCGAGCCTGCATTGTAGGCCTGGACATCTGCAACGTGCGGTTGGAACCGACAACTCTGACATGTATGTTGCAGTCCGAGACCGCCAGAAATATGGACCGTTGCACAACACATCTCCGATGACACAACTTGTACACCGCAATTAAATCCGAAATATCCTGAACATGTCCAAGGGACAACGTTCCATGGAGTCGGTATGGTCCTGAGGGATTCCGCATCCGCGTAGGACGCTGTGGTATGTCGCCATGTGTCGTTTGGCTTGGTCTAGTTAATACATGATCGACTTTACCGGCAGTTATTGCATTCTAGTCTTCTGCGGCATGTGGTAAAGAATCCAGTGCGTTGCAGAATCTTGTAGAATATGGCACTGGAGCAAATTTTATTCGATGAAAGCATTTCGCAATCTAACAAGTTTCTGTATATCGTGCTTGCTGCCGTATCTCCAGCGACCGATAGCATCTTAGATTTCACAGTGTTTTATGCTATCTTGCTCAGAAATGGAAAACATGCATGCTTGCTGGTAATGTGCGATCTAGGCAGGGCACACAGTACAGGTTTTACGGTTTGTACACAAATGTCGTTTCGAGGATTTGCTGCTGTTTGGGGGCTTGACAGGCGCACCTTCGTGTTGGCGATGCAGTAGAGGCCATTCAGAGTGCCTCGCAGGCGGGTGTATCTTGGAAGATCACGTGCTTCAGGTTCAAGGGCTTTCAGTGAACTTGCATGAAAGGTTGTCTGGTGTTGACGACGGCCGAGAACACGTCTATGCCAGCATATCATGGACACGCTACTGCTGACAGCTATCACTTTCACACTGCGCTGCTGCATTGCTGGAGCAGGTGATATCTCAGGGTCGAAAACTGAAAAATCTCTACTTCAGCAAACGGACAGTCTCATGCAGACCGAGACAGTTTATCTACTTGCTTCTTGTCTGGGCTTCGGTGTTGAGTGGTGCAGGCAATGGTTCTTTTTGAGCAACTGAAGCTTCGCGAGGAGCAGGCACGGGCCGTGAATCTGCGCGTGAAGTGGGAATCATGGATTGACGCTTGTTTAGGAATGCAGCAAGGCTGGCTGCGCCTGCTGTAATTGCGTCGAGGATGTCGGGGATCATACAAGTTCTCGGGAGCTTTTGGCATATAGATCTTGATTCAGCAGCTTCCTTCCACTGCGTAGGCTTAGCCCAGGCCTGAAGTTGTCCCAAAGTTTTATGAGGAGGTGGAATTTCAGACACTGTGGCCTGCGGATCCCGACGACGCGGGACCGAGGCGAATTGAGGGTCTCGGAGGCTCCCTGAAACCTTGAAGTCCTATGCAAAGGCCAAAGCCCAAGCCAAAAGAGCGAAAATGCACTGCTGGCTCAGATGGCGGCCTCTGCAGCCCTCATCGATGCCTTGGTTCTGAAGCAGGCATGGGAAGATGGTGCCATACTGAAGACCTGCGCGCAAGTTTGGCCAATCTCCAATCTTCTGATCTGCCTTGGCGTTGTGTCTGTGTGTGTCTGTGTGTCTCTGTGTGTGTGTGTGTTTGTTTTGTATTTCCCTTCTGCTCTTAGTTTTTGTTCTCCGCCCTCGCTATTCGAAAGGGGAGCCTCCCGAGTCACATCAAAGGATCCTTGACGGGCGTAGTCTGAATTAACAATGACAGGAAGAACAGTCTCTGAATCTATCCGACCAAGCCATATTGCAAGGGTTTGGGGCTGAACTTCGTATCCAAAAGGGATGCACCGAGTGGCAAAGCCAGAAGTCGGAGCTGGCCTCCAGTGCCACAATGAACAAAGTTTCATTCGGAATGACTGCATACCAAAAATTAAGCGCAGAGGCAGAGCAGTTTCAGTCGAGTTTTTCGCAGCATGGAACTAGGTTTAAGAGTCAAGTCAACGAAACCTGTTTTTCCCTTCTTGCCTCGGTCGTTGAACTGGCAGCAAACGTTCACAGACTCGGTCGGCGACCTGACGACGCGAGAGACGGTCACAGACGCAGTTGCGAAGATTCCACTCGGTCAATTCGCAGGATGGAGCTGCCGCCGCTGATGCAGCAGAATCGGCGGCAGCAGCTTGTCGCGAGGCCGACGACGTGGCCGGCGAGGTGGGGACAGGGCAAGGAGTCAGCGGAGAGATTCAGAATACTGCTACAACTCTATGTCTAGACATGTCGGGTATTGGCACTAGCACTCTTCCTCCTCGTCGTCCGGCTTCGTCGTCTTAGCTTGTTGCTTTGGGTGCAGACGCAGTTAAGTGCCCAGAAGTAGATGGAGCAATGGTGAAACAAGGCGTGGGATTCTGAAGATATTTTCGTGTGCACCTTGATATTGGCCAATGAGAAGGCACTGAAGTCTGCCGAGGGGATTCGCAACGACTTGCTCACCAGTACACAGTGTGTGCGAACTGGGATAGTTAGACTCAGCCAGACTGGGACTTCTTGCTGTGTTGAACTGGCTTCCGTCAATAGCAAACACACGGCTGAAAGCAAACTCGAAAGCAGATTTGCTCTCTTTGATGTTGAGGCCGCAATGCTGCTCCGAAAGTCCGAGGCATTGTTAGCCGCCATGCAGGACGCTTGTTTGTTGGGGTTAAGGCTGAATGCCAGGCCCGGCTAATTCCTGCTCTCCCAAAGCTGCAGGGGGATACCTGTTTGGATGCAGCCACTACTCATGCTGTCGAGACACCTCGATGTGCGCGATCTGCCCAGCAGTCAGTAAGCACGGCATGCGATGCTGCAAGCATCCGTGTTTCCTGTTCGACTTTGTATTCTCTAGGGCTGACAGATCTTAACAGCAATCGACGGTGCGAAACGAGCAGAGATTCTCGACAAGCCAGACGGTTTAGTTCTGTTTACTGAAGCTCTGCTCAAGCTTGAGGCACACGGTTTGTGACCTGATCCGTACGGTGAGCCTAAAATTGAGAATGGAAGAACTTTTTCGATGCTCATGATTCCGTCCATCATAAGTACACGAACGCCACATGTCCGTCCCAACTCAAGCTTGCTCGTCAAGGATCCTTACACAGCTGCGGAGACGGCCATCTCTGCGTGCCTTCTCTTCCGAAGAGTCCGAAGCTTGAGTTCAGTTTGCCTTTGGTTGACTGGTGAGAGTGGCCTGTGAAAGTCTCTTTCACGCCCTTTGGACACTCCGCAAGTCAGTGTTAAAGAACAATTCTGTCGGACTCAAAGCTTCTCAGTTCCTGTCTCCAATCATGCTGGTTTCAGCGAGTTTAGTCTTCTGCGACTTGGGCTGCCTGTCCTCCGTTTGTTGTTTGCCTTGTCTGATTTTCAGGTGCTGTATAGCGGCGTCCTCGCAGTCCCTTTGTCACGCTTCCTGGGAACTCCGGAGTCTGCTGCTGCTGGTGATGTTGTTGTTGTGGTTTGTAATGGTGATGATGATGGTTGACGATGACGACGCACGATGGCAGCAAGTCACGAAGATAATGTTGTTGGTCGACTTTACTGTTAGTCATTTTTTGTCGTATCTCTCGAACTCATCATTGCCACTGTATGATCCTTCTTGCAGCATTGTTGCATCTGACGAATGTTAATATAAAGACGACAACAGCAACAGCAGCAGCAGCAGCAGGAGTAGTAGTGGTTTTATAGTAGTAGTAGTAGTAGTAGTAGTAGTCGTCGTAGTCGTAGTCGGAGTAGGAGTAGGAGTAGGAGTAGGAGTAGCAGTGGTAGTAGTAGCAGTAGTAGTGGTAGTGGTAGTGGTAGTGGTCGTGGTAGTGGTAGTAGTAGTAGCAGTAGTAGTAGTAGTAGTTATTTTTCTAGTACCAGTAGTACAGCACTAGCAGTAGTAGCAGTAGTAGCAGTAGTAGCAGTAGTAGCAGCAGGAGCAGTAGTGGCAGTAGTAGCACTAACAGCAGAAGCAAACAAATGCATCTGTTGATTCCCGGCCTAACTGCCGGAACAATCCCAAACAGCCGGAGCAAGCTTCCTCACAGCAACAAGCCAATCTAACCACAACTGTTGCCACAACAAGACAACTTGACGCGCAGCCCGTTCCATCATCTTCGTCGTCATCCAGATCATCAGGATCATCATAAGGATCATCGGCATCACAGGCATCAAAGCCATTTGAGCTTCATTAGCATGAATCACACTTCTTCTTTTTCTCGCTCTCGTCGAAAGTTTGAGGCCGGAGATGCGCGTGGGGACGCTTCAGCATTGGAGGCCGTCAACTCCGTTTTACCACTTCGTGGAGCGCAGTGGGACCTAGGAAGTAGTTGATCATTTTCTTCCACGGTTTGTTTTCTTGGTTTCGGCTGTAGTTGCGTGATGTTTTTGGAAGCAGCAGTGAGAGATCGTGGGAGGATAGTGAGGTGGATACGGTGTGGAGTCTTCAAGCTGCAACAATCTGCCCCTGGCATCTTTCGCCTAAGCCCGAAGCAGATATGTACTTGATGTCCTCTCAGAGAGAAACTGGCTCGGACTCGCAGAACCCAAATCGTCTCGATGTGACGACGCTCTTTGGTCTGGGGGCGAGCATGGGGGGAGTCCTACCGGCTTGGGTGGTGGAGGTCTCGAGAGGCTGCCCCAGATGCCACTTCTCCATGGGTGCTTCTCTCTTTCTCCCCCGTTTGCAGAGCCGGGCTTCGTCTTGGAACATAAACCGATAGCCCCTAAACCGCGCAAACAAAAAGGATGGCACCCTCAGGACGCTCTGGTGGCTAGCCCAAGACACGGGGTCGCTTGATGCCCTTAAAACCCGATCGTTAATTAGGCGGGTTGTAGGATCGTGAGAAGCAGCATCGCAGTATCGAAGCAATTGACATGTTTGTTCTGCCAGGCAGCTGCCCGTGCTCACCTCCTCTATGATCCTGAGCAGGCGATCAAGGTCTGGCGAACAGGGGGTGGGGGGGGGTTGTGAGTTGTGTGTGTGTGTGTGTGTTCCTTGGCAGATGCAATCAGGTTTACGAAGTTGCAGAGTTCCACACCAGGAAGTCTCAGACTCGCTGTTGCAATGACTGCAAGACCTGGAACGATCAGGCAGCAAAGGAAGCCTTGGCCATTGCTTCAGCTGCTGGCGACATCAGCGTCCGGCGCTCAGAGCGGCGTCGTCTGGAAACTGACGCTACCACTTAAATCAGGCCCATCATGCCACCACCTCACCTCGTAAGTCACCTCAACAGAGATCGCAGCCACGGGACTCCATCCTGGCAAGATCAAACCAACCGGACAACCCTGCTCCAGGCAGCCAACCCACAGTACCATCATCAGAACAGCAACCTAGTGCATCCTGGCACCGTTCCAGGATACTTCGATGCACTTAACAGCCAGGACATTGGATTTCCTACGAATCAACCGCTCATGCTGTCAAACCTTGTTCTGCAAACTCAATATTTATGGTCCCTGCCAGAACAACGGAATTTACAAGACGTCTGTGAAACATACGCGCACGTTCACGAAGCAAGTGGTTAAGAAAGGTGCCATGTGCATCGGAGGGTCTCCACGGAAAACCGCTCACATCGTAGGCTGATGCCCGACATGCAGCAGAGTCATCCTTCTTTAGTTTGCCGGATTTTCCAAACCCTAATCTTTAAACCCCAGCCCAAAACCCTCGTTCGTTCGATCTTAAACCTTGAACCCAACTCGAAGCGACCGAGGCCCTGCCGCGCATCGAGCGGAGCATGATCGCCGCTAAGGCTCAGGTCGCCACGGCGCAGCAGGCCGAGCAGGCTCGGACCAACTACAAGGGTTACCTTAAGCCTTTAAGCAAGGGAAGAGCTTGTGAAAAGGGTTCCTGTCATTGTTGTCGGAGCCGAGTCCATCAAAGGGTCTGGATGGTGTGGTCTTCTTCGTTCTTTGTTGCTAATGCTGCTCATCGCTTTTGACTTGTCCACGAGTGATCTCAGCACGCACGCACACACGCACACGCATTGGTGTCGGACACGAGGTTTAGGGTAGACAGTAGACATATACCAGGAGAAGCCCCATGGGCTCGCATCTCCTCTTCGCTTCGCTTCGGAGGCCAAGGCTTTGAGCTGCCGGGGCCAGGCAGCGCCGGCCTACAAGCACGAGCCCCAGAGCGAAACGGAGAGAAGCACGTCTCCGAGGTCTCGAAGTTTGAGCCGCCGAGCTTTTCGATCTAGAAGTGATTCAGATATCTTCGCTTCGGACTCTGGTCTTGTCAAGATGTGCCAAGACCCCCTGGAACTCTTCACCTTTCACTCCTTGGTCGGAGGTGGCCCAAGGTGCTGCAGCTGCGAGCGCCTGCTGTGGGGCTCCTGGAGCTATCGATTTTTGACCTTCCCCGCGTCTGACCTGCAAGCCTCTCAAGTCCATTGCAGATCATTGCAGTCGGGTTGCTTCGAAAGTGGCTCTGGCTTCGGAGGATTGTTGCTCTGCACGTTCAGGAGCTTTTAGGTGGGATTTGGGTCTTCGCTGCTCGATAGTTGGAGACTGCGACGAATATGCTGGCCTTCATGTATAGAACAGGGTTTTGGGGCAGAATATACGATACTTTACGATAGGAACCCTAATGAAACTTGCCTCCTCCAAGGCTCCGGATGTGTTTGCCATGCAGGCGCAGCCCGGTTTTGGGAGTGGGATGCAACTTCCCATTTTTGCTATGAAATACGTAGGTACTATAAAATGCCATGCGATAAGATACTACAACATGTGGTAAGATGTGATAATAGACGAGAGCATGCTCCAATATATTGTGACATATAGTAACTCTTTCTGTTACCATCGATCAAAATAGTGAGCTATAAACTACTTAAGTCTACCATTCACACTCCCACAGGAGCGGCCACGCGCAGAGGGCGGCTCGCAACTTGCTCTCCGTGGTGCCTCCACGGTGGTCGCCGGCAAAGTTCTGCTGCGGGGTTGGGGGGTTTGCCACAAGGGCGACTGCGGGGACTCAATGGGGTTCCATAAGGCTTGCTACAACGACTACAAGTTTAGGAGTTTGCGGTTGAGGGCTTTGGAGTTTGGAATTCAAGAGTCTGGGAGTCTATGGGAGTCTAGGGCCTAGGGTGTGGAGATCTCGGGTTTAAGAGTTCAGGGCTTTGTGTTGCGCCTGAAGTACAACCTCCTTGCCGTCAGAGCGAGGCTTTTCTTATGATACGTTATAAGCTAGGAGCTAGGATCGAACTTTTCAAGTTCACAGCGCCGTACAGTAGGTTGCTTGATGAGACGGTGTACAGCAACTGCATTGAGATCCACAGCAGCCAGGGACCTGCCGGAGCGGCCAAGATTGACACGAAGGCCGGGCACAACTCTGCAGTTCGGTAGAAGGCCCCTGGCCCATGCCCGAGCCCTTCCAGCCTTCCCCTTGGCAGCCCGCCGTGGCCTTCACGCGGAAACCGTTCAAGTGGAACCCTGGCTACCACAAGACCGACGAGGCCTGGGGCTATCGCGATGGGTGATATCCCCCCGTCCATATGTACTCCGATCGCCGCATCTTGCGCTCATCTCGACTCATCTCCAAGCACCTGAATATCTCAAAAGCGATGCATACCTTGCAGGCGTGGTACCGCCAGGAGCTGACGTACCTGCCACCCACAATCTCTGGGGAGTGAGGCCGGCGGCCCATGGCCTTAGTTTGTAGAAGCTGAAGAAAAACTGCTGATGTCTCGAGTGAGGACAGCCAGCACATTGAAGTACAGTGACAGAACAGGAACAGACAGCACATGACAGCACATTGAAGCGCCGCGTTTTCGCCGCCAAGTCCCGACTCGACCTTGGTCATGTCAGCCCCCAATTCTCGCTCACAACAGCCCGAAGGGAAAAGGGAGGGGCCGGATAAGAAGCTGAAATTCGGCGCTGCCGTCGTGGTCCAGTCTACGCGCATAAAGTCATGTTGGAAGAACTGTGCAGAAAAGTGAACACGACAGCCAAGACGAAGAGGAAACAGTCGTATTCCAATGCCGCGCTTCTGGTAGTAGGAAGGAGTCCACAGGGTTGGATTGACCCTGAACCCCTCGTGTCCTGTAAATACGTTTTCAAAATGCTTCAACTTCGTAAGCCCCGCATCTGCGAAGCGCGCACCCTGGCCCGGAAAAGACGTGTATCCAAACATATCCAAACACTATCCTCTGGACCGCAAAGAATGCTGTCGTGGGGAGGTTGAATTTCCGCCAAGGGCTGTGCGATGGGAATCGATTGGTAACCCTAGAGGTCAGAAGGACAGCAACTGCAAACGCTTACAGGCTTACAGGCCTCCACATGAGGGCGAAAGGAGCTGGTCGTATTTAGAATACTGATTGCCATCGCATCAGCCCCCTTCTGCAAAGCGGGAAGAACGATCTCCGAATAGTCTGGAAACGAGTGCCACAAAGTAGTCGCCCTTGCAATGACGGTCGAAGAAGTCTTCCTACGCCCGTAGAAGACGCCGACGGTGCTCGCCGCGATAAAACTGGATGCGGATGACTTTGGTGGCGCTCAGGTAGATGAGCTGGTTTCAGCTATCGGCATCTCAGAGCTAGCACTGCGGGGATACATGTTGCAGTCTTACTGCATACATGAAGCACGGGTACGGAACATACCATGTAAATATTGTGCTCGGGACATTGTGCAAAGTGTCAGCGTAACTGCAAGCAGAATGCAACATATGCTTGAATTTCGCACCCCTTGTACAACCAGTCCCGTGACAGAGCAGCTAGAAGAAGCAATCTGGTGTTTTCGATTGGGCTGAGCTCTTCAGGTATTCGGCTTGCGGCTTCAGTGTTTTTTAGGGCTTTGGAGGTTGAGTGTACGGTTCAAGGTTTCGCGGCCTTGGTGTTGTTGGTTGTGGGTTCAGGGTGTTCAAGCTTATCTCTTGGGTTGTGAGCTCGAGTCCAGTGAGTCTGTTGGATCGTCGTTGTCGCAGCAGCGGGCTTTGTCCGCCGTACTTATGGCAGCGCCCACAAGAGATGTCGGTATGGTCAGGGCAGGAGGGTCGTCTTTCCGTGGAATTGCTCATAGGGCCATAGGGGGATTTGAAGATTTTGCAAGATTGGACACAAGACTGGCTCTGCTTTTGGGATCAAGCATCAAGCCTGCTATCTCAGAGGCTGCGAAGCAAACGAGGTGGCAGGTTTTTGACCTGTATGAAGCGCACGTCATGTCGTGTACACATCTTCTTAACTGAATGAGCCAGCAAGAACTTGAAGTCAGCATCCAGCATCCAGCACCCTGAGACAACATCTTGGAACGAAGTCTTGCAAGCTGCAAGTGCGTGGCCTTAAGCTGGCAGACAGAACCCTCCCGAGCCGAGAACAGCCAAAGTCGGACACGCTTTGCAATCAGCCAAGCTCCTTGCATGGCCTTGGAGAGACCGTCGACGATTGCCGCGTTGCAGCATGGCCTTCCGGCAGCATGGGCCTAGAGCGCCTGGAACTATTTTCCATTGAGGGTCACGTTTTGAGCTGAAGCCAGGCTCACAAAGCCCCTACAGCAGATTTGACAGAAAATGCTTTACGGAAGTCGAGCAGAGAAGGTGAACGATCCACTGCCTGTTGATGCAGTCTGTCAGCATGTCTACGCATCTCCCCGAACATGCAACTACTCCGAAACCCGAGAAAGTTTTTTAAGCAGGGCTGGGATGTCTGGGAGAAGCCTCCAGGTGGAAGGTCAACCTACGAATTCCTAAAAAATCAGCCAGGCTTCGAGAAACTCGAAGCATGATCTCCCACACAACTAAGGCAATCTCGGCCGATGATGACTACGACTGCTTGTGCAAGGTTGGCAGGGTTTCTGCATGATGCCGAATCTAGAGTTCATCATGCTTCCAGCATGGAAGCTCGGGACATGACCAGATCTGATTTAGCAGACATGGCCAGGTTGTCCTGGTTGGTGATGTCTCAGTTGGCAAGACCCACCTCTTGTCGCGCTACATGAAGGATGGGCAAAGACGATGTCAGAAAGTCTGAAAGCAGCCTGTGAAGCTGCCAAGGGATGTTTCTTGAATTGCTAGGACCCAAGATGTGTGACATCGTAGGCTTAAGGTTGGCACGATTCCCGCGTCCTATCAGGACGACTTGCCCAAGGCTCGAGCCCCAGCAGCTGCACGCTGTGGAAGTCTTTTTTGAGGTTGTGAAACGTGTTTATGATGCGTGCTCCCGAGCCCTATTCTCCCTTCCTCTCGCACCCTCTCCCTGTCCCACTCCATCTCTCTTGTCTTTCTGTCTGTCAGTCTCTCTCTCGCTCTCTCTCTCTCTCTCTCTCTCCGTCCCTCCCTCTCTCTCTCTCTAGCTGTATCTGTGTTTGTCTCTGTGTTTGTCTCCGTGTGTCTCTGTGTGTCTCCGTGTGTCTCTGCGTGTGTGCCTCTGTGTGTCTCTGCGTGTCTCTGTGTGTCTCTGTCTCTCTGTCGCGTCGCCTCACTCTCCGTCTCTCTCTGCCTCCCTCTCTATCTGTGTCTGTTTGTCTGTCTGTCTGTCTGTCTCCATCTCTCTCTGTTTGTGTCTCTCCATGTGTTTCGCCGTTTCCGTCTTTGTTTGGATGGTCGAACATTTCTTGAGTTCTTCAGGCCCCGGCAGCCACGATTGGTGTGTGGACCTTAGTAGCGGCAGACGGAGCAGACAGAGTCAGGCGAAGCGAACATGGGAGTGGATATTCAGAACTCAGCATCGGAATGAGCAAGGAAGAACGAGTGAAGTAATCCCAACTGCAAGAAAGAAAGGCTTGTTGGAAGTCCGTCAGCATGGATAGCGCTGAGGCGTAAGTGAAAACCGAATATATCAGCATACCCTTTCTCGGCATTAACCATCTCAATCCGGTTCCGGAAGTGTCTTTTGACACGCACAACATAAGGACACTTTCATGCGCTTCCATGTGCAACACAGGGCGAATCTGACCTGGTTGCTTACGTAGGCTTCCGATTGAAGTAGCGCGCACTTCGAAGTAGCATGCACTGCATGACGTGTTTTTCTAGAGTCTATAGAGTCAAAAGCCGAACGGAAAGCCGGCAGAACGAATCACACGTTTTACTCCAATCTGTTTTGCGTGGTAAGGATGCCCTGCTAGGACTAGAATTTCGACCTACAAGCTGACCAAAAGTTTCAGATGTCTACGACAGCGACGAGATCTCGGAGGCTCTAAGCGCTGATTCCGGCACACTGGGGATGGCATAGGCAAAACTCGGCCTCAGCCGTTGGACTTTGGAAGCCCCTTGGGTTGAATTCCGAGGTCGAGTTTGCCACGCGCGGGGGCCCAGATTCGCGGGTTTTGGTTTTGCTTTGCTGACCGTAAACCGAAAGGACACCTGGCAGAGTTCAAACACCGGATTTCGGCAGAACACCCCAACTTGCGGAGTCGCAGCAGGAAGACCGTGCGTTTGACGGCGAGCGGCGTGAACGTCAAGGCCTCATCGGTTGGCTTCGCATCCCCCACGCTTATTCCAATCTCCAAAGCGTCTTTGAGCCGCTGCGTATCAGTCCAGACTACATCCCCTGAAAGCCGATTGCAGCCTCGGCGCGAGCTATGGCACGCCACTAATAGCAGCCGAATTCTATCAAGCGGACGGTGCAGCTTCACCTAGTCATAGTGTACCGGGATGCTAGGCTAGGCTGTTCAAAGATACTGTAGCCCCTTTTCAGGATAGCTGATGGCCGTGCCAAAACGTCCACAAGCCTTCTCCAGCTAGTTGTCCCCGAGTTGTTTCGCCTCAAAGTCGATGCTGGTGCACACTTGCAGGACCTAATTGCTTGCCCAGTGTATAGTGTATGCTGTATGAATAGCTTGCGTGTTTGATGATAAGCACAACACGTGCTTCGGCCGTGTTTTGGTCCTCAGTCTGCTCACGAGAGAAGGCAGGATGCCGACACGCAGCTGTCTTGCTTCATCCTGCTCTCCAAGATGTCCACCAAGCACATGTTTTTATCTCTTTACTTGTTGCTCCTGAGCTCCTGGTCCTTTGCCTTGCCAGGTGTCTTCTGTTTTGCCTTTTGTGTTTCTCCTAGCGCTATTGTAGAGGCTCCCGGAGTTGCCAATTCACTTGCTGTTCGACGGCACAGCTTTGGCAGGCGCAGATCTGGGACACCGCTGGCCAGGCGCATCTCTGGTCTGGCGGTTGATGCAGGGCTGCTGTTGGGGGCCGTGGCGGTAGGCTGGGACCAACTCTTAACTCTTCCTCTTCTTTATCATGTCGACAACATTTTTGCGGCGGCCTGGCTTTGTAGGTGTCGTTGTGGTTGTGGTTGCGTTGTCATCGTCATGGTCGTCTTCGCTGTTGTGGTTGTTGCCGTGGTCGGCGTCGTCGTTGTGGTTGTTACTGTTGCTGCTGCCGTTGCGGTTGCGGTTGCTGTTGCTGTAGTGGTAGAGGTCGTCGTCATCCTCACTCTTTTCGCTCCCTGCTGTTAGCCCGAATGCTCTCTGTACCAACCCCTGGCTGCAGGAGCGCTATCGAGCCATCACTCGGGCCCACTACCGCAGGGCCGCCGGGGCCGAGCCGGCGACTTGCAGCTGAGCCAAGTCACCAGGCATTGATTCGCTGTAGTTACAATGTTGCGCCGGCAACTGACTCTCTTGCTCTGCTGTACTGCATTTCGCTTGATGCAGTAGACTAAAGCTGCCTTTGCATAGCTTTAGTATATGTCTACTATTGTTGTCGTTGGCTGCGGACAATTATGTGTAGATTCGATTGTGGTTTCCCAGTGTAGCTGCGCAAGAGTTCACGGTCCTGCACACTTTAGTTGTTCTGTTCTTTTACCGTATGAATTCTATGTTGTATGTTTTATGAAATATGAGTCTACTGTAGAGTATTGTAGTTAGTCTACATGTTACCACTTTCAGCTCGTTCCCATGCTACCCTATTACACTTGGCGACGCTCACGAGTGTGTTGCCTGTACTCAGACCTCTATTATGTGGAGGCTCGTCCTCCCGCATGACTATCGTATACTCTAACCTGCCAAGTGATCGCACACCTTGCAAAGTGTTGTATGAGTTCTCATGATGCGGTCGTGTGCCAAATCGAGTCGACTCATGCTAGGTGTAGGAATGTGTTTCATTCAGCTACTGAATGCACATTGTGTGAAACATGAAGTCTGGTTCGTCTTTTCGTTACAGTAGTTGTGGACATGCTTGTAATCCACTATGCCAGACGGGATATTGCTTCATTGTTTGTTGCGTTGGACTGTGAGTTTCGGGCAGATGTTGCTCTGGTGCTGATTTCTAATTTTCGTGTTGAATGATGTCATCTAGTTTTGCTTTTTGTTCTACTAGAGCACCAGCATCTTCCAGGATGTTTCTTCAGTTTTTACAGCTGGTAACTGGGTTGCCAGGCCATCATGGTCTACGACGTCACAAGGCGGAGCAATGCCTGCTTTCCATAGCACCTTGAACCCGATGCACCGTGCCCGAACTTGGGCAGGTCGGAGACCTTCAGAAGTTGTGCCTCCTGGGCCACGGGCTGAGCAGCACTTGTTGGCAGTGCTTCAACAGAAGCAGGGCAAAGTTCAACTTCGACATACGAGCAGCTGATCGATCAGCTACTGTATTTATTGCTTGAGTGTCCAGTCTTCGAACTTGCTTTGCACCAGCTGCAACCGTGGTTGGCAGCGGGGGGAAAGCGCTGGGCTCGGCCTTTGAGCTGTGGAGATTGGCCCTCAGTTGCCGAGGTCCAGGAGGTGCGGGAAGGACTGCACTGACCGCACCGAAGAGTTTGCGAACCGAAGCAGCAGTTTGCGTAGCTAAGCTCGCAGAGGCGCTTTCAGAGGGGGTGCGCAGAGTAGCTGATGGCTCATATAAGAGAAGAACTGTGTAGGCAAAGGCTACAGCCAACTGGCTAACAGCCAGCTGGCCGGCCTAACGCTGGTTGCAACGTTGCCAACACGCCAGTGAAAGGCATGTGGCTCGAATTCAGCCTTTCTTCGACATTTGCAGCTACGCATGGAGATAGCCAGTGATACAAACAAGAAGCCGTGTAGTCACGTTGTGTGAGAGCAAAGTTGAACTCATTCTTAGGTTTTGCATCTGACGATGGGTTCGTGCTTCGTCCGCACATTCGGTGATTAAGCCAAAGCTTGAGCTTATTGGTAGTTTTGTTATTGTTTCCATCATGTTTAGATATTGCAAGAATTGGGCTTCGGAAAAATCTTTATAAGTATTGATGCATGTGTTTACCATGATGACGATTGTGATGATCAATCAGTGCTGCATCAATGCTATGTTTATCCGACTTGTTTGTTGTTTTTGCACATTTTCAGAATAATGAGGGGGAACGGGAAGCCCACCATCATCATAACCCCCGGACCGGCTCAGGAAAGCTCCTGTGTCACAAGTGTGGAACCTTAAACCTCTCTTGAAACTGAAGTTTCTGGCCAGTTTAGGTTATGTTTAATATGCATTGAAAGCCCGAGGCCCAAAGCAAAGCTTCAAGCGTGCAGACTTGGAAGGAGCCTGTCCAGATGCCGTGATAATGCTGGTGGGCAACAAGGTGTGCTGACCTGGGCATAAGCCTTCCCGTTCTTTGGCTTGGCTGTGTGCCTCCATGTCTAGTGTCCTTTCGGAGCTCGCGGGCTCCCGGTCTTGAATCGCAGCACTTGACGACCTGTACTGTAGAAGTTCGCGTCACCTCTTTGTTTGGGCGTGCACCTAAGATTCTTCAGTCCATCTTGTGATGATGGCAATCACTGGTGCTTCAGCAATAAATTGTAGACTTACTGTTGTTTAACGGTTCGGGAGATCAGGCGCTGACTAGTTCCGTAAGACTCATTTTCAACTCTCTGCCAGATCGACCTGGTCGAGCAAGATCCTTCTTTGCGGCAGGTCTGGGCGTGAATGGTTGAGCTGCCATTGACTCAAGTTCATCCGACCAGGGCTTGACGTTGATGCGAGGTTTACCACGACGTTGCGCAGGAGTTTGCTCGACAACACGGCCCGAGACTAAATATGGCAAGCGAGCCGGAAGAGCCAAGAGGGTCAGAGAGGAGAAGCCTCAACTTTTGTGTAGTTGGTGTGCAAGTCTGTTCGCCCAGGTCTCCACTTCGTTGAGGCCACCCGGAGAGTCGTAAGTCGCGGTCACACCTTTTGTACAATTCCTCCGGAGGCTTCGGCTGTTTCCGGCATGAACGTGCGCGACGCTTTTGAACAGCTCCTAGAAGAGGCTACGCCCGGATGTTTGCTGTAGTTCACTCTTCGGGTCATTTCCACTAGTTCGGTTTCCGAGCTTTTTTGCAAGGGATTGTTGAACTTCTCATTGCGGGCGTGGTTTGAACCGATGCACGAATTCACCTCCGGGCAGGGACACACGGACGGACGGACGGACGGACGGACAGACCCAGCGCTCGCAAGCATGCATGCATGCATGCAGCATATCTATGTACATATGCACATATGCATAAGATATCACCATAGACACATACAGTGTCAGACAGTGACTATCCATCGCGCATCGATGCAGGTATATTCGAAAGCGCCGAAGGAGCCCGGTCCACAGACATGCAGGGATCGTAGCGCTGCGATGAGTATCAGGAGCTGGGCAACAGTCTGGCCGCGATGAATCCGTCAGAGACAAGTGTACTTTGTCCTGGCATGCATTTCTGTGAATCCTCCTACATGTGTGTGTGTGTGCGTGTGCGCGCGTGTTTGCCACTGAAATTCGCAGCGGAAGCTCTTCTGGACGGTAGGCAGAGCGACGCTGAAGGGGCTGTGGCCGGTTAAGGTAGCAGGGCAGCGCATAGACCCGTAGACGCTTTGTTGTTTCAGGAAGTAAGTATCTTCGTACTGTAAGGGGTTGCGATCACACGGGATGTCTTAAAATCGTTTCTTGCGATCTTCCTGTGAGGTCCAAGGGGCAGTTGTTTACGCCAGGCTCCCAGCGAAGTCATGGCACGGCGAGAGTGTGAAGCCTGCGAGCTTGAAGCGTCCTTGGGTTGAAGTAGCTTCATGATTTCTAAAATTCTAAAGATGCTGCTTCGTCCGTCGACCGACTGGACCCTTAAACCCTCAACCCCACACCCTGGTTGGGAGGCACCTGCACTGGAGAGCCCGCAAAAATGAGCAAACCCGAAGTCCTAAATCCTGAACCCTCCCTGATAAAAAACCGGATTTCAGGTCCGGCGGCATGTCGATCGACAAGTCGGCAGTGTCTCGATTGCAGCTTGCAGTGTCCTGATTCGTGGGAGCTTTTGCTGTGATGCTTTCCTTGGCTGGATCCTTCCATGTAGTAGTATATGTCATATGCCAGAGGTTCTAGTCAGCTCTGTGCGAGACTACAAGGTGACGATTTCGCCAACCAACGGCACACGAACTTCTTCAGGCCTGACCGGAGCGACTTTAGAATATGCATGTTGGAGCATGTAGAGATTTTTCCCAGGTATGTTTCTGAACCTGGACAAGTGCCTTATAAGTGCAAAAGCACCTGTGTCAGCTTGTATGCCTTTTTCCATGCAAGTATTTATGCATGTAAGTATATATGTGTCTACATGTACATGATGTCCGTACGGGTATGTACTCACCATGTATACGTATATGTCTATACATACTAATATGGAATATGTGCAGCATGTATATTCGTAATACACTCACAGCTTCTTGAAGGCTGTCTTGAACCGACACGTGGCAGTTCATGGACACTTGCACACCAAAAACCACGTCGTTTGCTCCATTTCGGGGAGGGTCCGAGTTCGATTCCGGAGGGTGTTCTTCGCAGATCCAAACTTTCAAAAATCGGGCTCCATTACCGCCTCGGTGCTTTTTCGGAATTTTTGCTGCTTTTGCGCTAGCACTGCCTTCGACTTTTGCGTCATTGCTGCCCCTGCGTTTTTGGGCAATTATTGCGCGCTTACCCTGTGTTTCCAGCACATGAGAACAACAGAACGTTTGACACGGGGAACTGCCATCTGCAAGCTGTGGGGTTGGAAGAGGGAGGCAGAGAGGGAGGGCCACGAGAGAGAAGGAGAGGGATAGGAGCACATGCACATTCACAGACATTCCTGATGCACCGTAGTATGTTCGTATACGCATGCATACACTGATGTGTGCAGGAAAAATCAGAAGTCGACCTAGGTAGCTTAAGCATCCAACAGCAGTGTTGTGCTGATAAGTGCTACAACCTTCCAAAAGCCTTCTACAACTTCCATGGATGAATGGTTGTGTTTTTGATTATCATGCCGTAGTTAACAGTACGTGTCAACAACAACGCTCAAAATCCAACACCGAAAGGATCAAGACGTCCAAAACAAACCCGGTCAAAACTGCAGATCTTCAAGTGTTTAAATCCGAAAGTTACTGGAATTTTGAGAGTGTGGCCCCCGCCCAACCAGTCGTGGGTGACCTGAATAACACGTTGCCTGTGAATCCCCCCTGATCAGGTTGACCTTGATTTGGGGTCTGGGCGGGTTTGACCCGAGGGGTTTGGGGGTGGCTCGGGGTTTGACTAACTTAGAAGGGTTTTTTGGAGGCTCCGAAGGGCTTTGGGGGTGGCTTGGGGTCTGGCTGGGTTTGAGCAACTTGAAAGTGGGGTTTTCGGCCTTCTGGGCTTGCGGCTTAAGGGTCGGGGTTTAAGGTTAAGGGTTCTAAGTTCTATGTGTAGTTGCCGTAATTAAGTGTAATGTGGGCGACATTAGACTTTTCGTCATGTGGCTCGGCTTCGTGTTGGGGGTTTACGGTTAAGGGTTTTATTGAGACGTATCTAAGGGATTTAGGTTTGGGGTGTTCCTATAAGATTGGAGAGTACTTATTACGCTACAGGGTTTTGGGATTGGGGGTTTAGTTTCCTGATCCTGTACTCCATGAAGATTGACCATTAGCAGAAAGGGCCAAAGCAAACCAAGAAATCCTCCGCCAAAAGCGCATTATAGATTTCGCACAATTTTTTACAGTACAATAAGTGAGCACCTGAAACAACGCTTTATACAGGAAGAGACAGTACAGTACCACATTAACAGTTGTCCGAGGAGTGTTCCCGTCAATTATGAAGCGGTGGCCTTGTGTAGTGTACTGCTGCTTTCCGAAACTAAGCCGTGCAGAGCAGAGGCATAACTAACTGGTTCACAGCGGAGCCTGGAAAAACGTCGCGATGGAAGCGGCTCTAGCACATTTGTGTCTGCTTTTATGGGCCAGCGATGCACGACCTTCTAATCGAAGGTGTAATTGCAGGGACCAGTTTATTGCTTTGATGAGAGGACGTGTCATGTAGTGCCATTTAATTTCACGAAATTCAATGTATTGCATGTACTTGTGTTGCGTACATATAAACATATACAAGGCAGTTGCAGATGCAATCATATATTTGGATGTACATGTATGCCAATGATCCATCCGTCAGCCCGCTCGTCTGTCGGTCTGTGTCTGTATCTCTCTCTCTCTCTCTGTGCCTCTTTCTCACTCTCTCACTTCTCCGTTCGGATTTGCATCGACATGTACATGGGCTTATACACTCAGCTCTTGCGATTGAGGTTTGTGTACTTGGAAAGTCTGTAATGGGTTTATGGGAACCGGGTGTTGGCAAGTATCGAAGCCCAGCAAACCATGACAAATCAGTTTTGCACCCAAGATTGACATTGCTTCCGCGCTTGTTGAGCATGGCGAGAACGAAGCATGAAGGCATGGAGAACAGCAGCCTGTACAGCCAAGAGAGTTCACGGATGCTAAGACGGCGACAGCACTGATCCTGCAGGCTGCGACTATTGCGGCTAGAGCCAACACTCGGCCCAGCCCCAACTTCACGTTTCACCCGCGAAATGATGTGAAGGTGGCTTCTGGGATCTTTGATGGGGCGACTTGGGAGGGTACGCAGGACAGTCGGGTTGGCATGTGTGCAGTGATTTTAGATCTCTGGCGTTTGGATAAGAAGCATTCTCAATACCCGACACTTTGCCCGAATACAGGGCTCCGGGCTTCCCGCTGAGCCGCTGAGCCAAGCAGCGGCCCACTGCGAGGGGCTTTTCGTGCCTTGCGCCTCCAGCAGCTCAAAAGAGTCGAAGGGTCTTGGCTTCGGGAGGTTTTAGTAAGGTGAGTAATTTGAGTTCGCTACGCTCACCATGCGACTAGACACCGCATGCAACGGGAGTGTTTCAAAAGCCGGACTTCATCAACCTCGCTTTCAAAAGTTGTGCTTAGCAGCTTGATGAAGCCAAGGGTGTCGCTCGCCTCAGCAGAGATGGCAGAAACAGGCACAGAGTTACATCCACAGTTCGAAGATTATCGTGTGACCCATGTGCCTTTGCCACAATACGAACCCCATGGCAACTTCCACCATCCACTGCCCCTCCCTCCTCGTCCTCATCCCGAGCCCCCTCCTGCTGTGGTGATGGCAGCTCCCGCTGCAGGGAGACGACACTTCTGGCATCAGCTGCGAGTAGCCCGGCACACGACACCAGAAGTCCCCAGGTGCTATTCGTTTCAAAGTCCAAGTGTCGCCCACGAAAGGGACAGCGCGGCTTGATATGCTTAGTGATTTTTACATTGTGCGGCTTTCTGACCTGATATGTGGGCTCAAGTTTAGTTAATGAGCAAGAGGAGCGGCAATGGACCAATGGAGCAGCCGCGAATGTGGCTAGCGGCTAGCATGTCCCTTGGCACAGGCATCCTTGCTGTAGCTGATGGATAGGAGGTGGTGCGGCGAGGATGGTGCAGTGCCAGTGCAGAGTTGGACGTGCTCATTTCATCAGCTGCATCCCTAAGCCATCAGGGCTGATATGGGGTGCATGTTGTTAGGTTTACTAGGCACCATGTCATGATCTGAGATGTCTCCTAGTAACGGTCACGCACGTCTCCGACGAGAACTCCGGCGCCTGTATGATGCAGGTTTCCCATCGTTTGGCGCAATGTACCAAGTAAGCACACGGGAGGCCTTTGCACGAAATTGAGGCTGCAGCAGTGTTGTCGCACCCGCTTAGTCGGCTTCGGTGAAGAACGATTCGCTGACTTTCTTGTTAGGCACTCGCTATAACGTTGCAACACAAGCAATGCTTGCCAGACCAGCCGTAAAAAGGCACCAGAACAAGTAAAACAGAAATATACTGCTGTCATTGATCGCAGCACAAGGCACACAATGATTCGTCCGTGCCATGTGTCGATGTGCTGCTTTGATTTGTGCTTGCTGCCATGGTCATCAAAGTATTAAACAGAACATACCCCCACTTGCGCCCCCGTGACCTCGCCCGACGACCGGCGATGCAAATGCAGGCCCCATTAGTTGCCGACAAGAAAGTGATGCTGACAGCGACCCACCTGGATCGGGGGATGCAAGCTGCACCCACACTGCAAGCTGCATGTGCACAGCTCCTTTACACGGCCACCTCAATGTTGGCGCCTCACCGATTGTGCTGGCAAAATGTCGAGCGCCATGTGTACACGTTTCAGTCCCGCCTGGCCAGCCCCGTAGCCGTTTGCGATGTGTCTCAATCCAGAGCAATCGAGGACTAGGCGGGGACAGTTGCGAAGGCTTGAGGGCACATATTGACTCGCACCTGTTGGGGGTATTGCAACGGCGAGTTTGGCTAGAGTGGCTGTTAGCCTGTTCCACAGGTGCTGCAGATCTAGTCGTCCTGGATCCAAGCGACGATGAGCCTGGTAGTGCCAAGAAGCAGAGAACTTGCCGGTGACAGTGAAAATCAACCTGCGTTGCTGACCTGCCGTTCAAGGGTTTGGTGTTATCTGCTCAGTTTGGAGGCGTTTGAAGTCTGTTTGCTGTGGCTCAAGCTCGTCTCCCGTCTTCAGTGCTGCAAATTAGTAAGCCGCCGGTGCCATGGAAAACATTCATCGATCCTGCACTGCCCTACGAGGTCGTATCATGCCCTTCTCATTCCGTGTACGAACACGGAACAAAGATGGCAGATGGTCGCACCGGAAACCAAGCTGTTCCGTCTGGCGCCGCGCATGTTGCCATTTCGTGCGTTAGGCATCGGCCGTCCCGCCCAAACGTTGGTTTTGCGACGTCCAGTCACTGTGGGCCATGCTTAAGCCCCAGTTCGCTAAAGATACCTCTTTTGCCCTAGTATGTGCTGTGCACGGATGGCAGTTTGATCCACAATGCATCCTGTACCAGAGGGCTTTGCAGGTTGCTCTCAGTGTCGCTGCATGTCCACCATTATGGCTGAAGGAAGATGAGCCTGGTGGGCCTATCCCGCAGTGGCAGGACCTCGTGCCTGTCGCCGCTGATGTGTGCCACAAATTGGGATGGACCATCTCTCAGCACGGCTCGTCCATTGTCCGGGTGGATGATTATGGGATCACTCGTACCTTTTTGCCCGGGGTTGACCATTGCAGGGCAGTGCAAACCTTTCTGTTTCACTTGGTTCACAAGTGTGTATGTCACGTGCGGGACTTCGGCATGCCGTGCATTCACCACATGTTCATAAGTTTGCTTGCAGATAAACTCTGATGTGCTCTTGTGTACAGCACGCCTCAGCCTTGAGTTTTCGCGGCAAGCTTCTTGCGTTTCACGCCAACCAGCGACAGGCGCTGCAGACGACCTTCGGGCTTCTGTGGCGAAGCACAGTCAGTCGGAGAGCGCAGGGCCGATATGCCTCGCTAGACGGAGCCTCTCAGCCGTGAAGCCCTGACACCGCTACAGCGCCTCGAGCATTACGGGACCTAGCCCAGCCACCGCCGGACGTGAAAGTCCTATTAGCGCCCTCGTTCGGTGGCGCTAGCTCACGCCTGTAAACATTTTTGCGGACCAACATGCACAAGGCAACGAAAACCTTTCCAGAGGCGGTAGTCGGTGTCTGGTGCGACTTGCTCCGGCCGCGGTCTCGAAGGATCGGAAGGCACGAGTGGCTTTCATTGAAGATCCTGACAATCCGTACGTTGGACCTTCGCAGCCGCCCAGCAGGGTGTGGTGACTGGTGGCCTTAGGACGTCCCCTTAAGCTTCTGGCCGGCAACTTGCCGCCGGCGATGAGCGCACGCCCTTTCTCGCGAATCGCGAAGGCGCTAACAGCGGACACCAGGAAAAAACGCAAGAATTATCTGGATTGCCGACATGCGTGGCGCTGTCGACTGGTCACGTAGTATTTGGAGTTGAGGATGGGTTACCGGTGGCGCTCCCCAGCTGTCGCAGATAATGGTATGGGGGGGTGCCCGGCGGGTCCCCGCCACAAATCCTTCCGTGCACACCTGCTCGCATCCTTGGCTCCGCATGGCCACCACTGTCGTTCTCTAATTCGTCCGCGATGCTTCGGGCTCCAATCCCTCCAGGGAGACTGGCGTCTCCGGCCCCAGCTTGTGCTTCCGAAGGTGCCGGAATGTCAATTGCTCGCCAGGTTCACGGCTTTTTTCCAAGGAGATTGGGGCAACTTGATTCGTGCCGCTGTCGAGGAGGCCTGCACAACGCTTATCGGCATGTCGCCCAGTGATGACGTTGCAAAGCGTGCTGAGCGCACTGCCCACCTCGCGCGCTTGGGGAATTGCCCGAAGCAAGGCAAGCCTCGCCCTCTACCTTGACCCACCCCATGCGCAGACCCCCGTGCCATCCCGGATTTTCAACCCGATGCACCACTTGCGCTTGACCTCCGCCATGCGAAGGCTCCGTACCGGGACCAAGCGGATTCACGGCCGCAATGCTCCGCCTCATTCTCGATGATGAAAAGGGCCCGTTAGTATGTGCGGATGTTGCGACCCTCTTCGCCCGCACTCTCCACGCGGACAGGGGCGGAGGCGCTGCTGTACACCCTGCTGCCTAGGACTCAAGCCGGCCCCCACCTCACAGTTCTGTCCATTGACATTTCGGCAGCTTATGACACTGTCAGCTCGCGAGGTAGGCCAAATCGAGTGATATTCGACACCTTTCCAGCAATGCTTATGTGATTTGGCTGAGAGCTGAGGCTTGATACAGTTTACGGCTCGTGGGCATACGCAACTGGACGCAGGAGGCTACGCCAGCTGTCGGGGGAGAACTTGGTTCTTCCTACGGGCAATTGCGTTCTCTGCCGTTTGTTGTGCCGGACGCGGCGCACAAACAGAGTGGCGGAACTGTTAGCGTCGGGGTAGGTTGACTGTAACAACTAGCTCAGTCTTCCTGTGTGGGAGTTTTTACACTCGTACAGTTGTTTTGCGCAGTAGTTTTCTCGCACATGGTTTCGGACATATAGTCGTGAAACTTAGCTCTTCGGAGCGGGGCACCAGTTTAGCTTGCAACCACTGAGTTGCCGCACACAGGCGTGTGCGAAGGCTTACGCCAGGCGACCTACAGGACGCTGCGCAGTCAAAAAATGCTGTTAACCAAGCTTGGACAGTCATGGAGAAGATCAGTCTCAAGGCTCCGGATGAGTTGACTTGGACTTGTATGGCTTTGATGCGGGCTGCTGTTGGAAGAGGCGACATCTACTTCGGAAAGTCAGACGGCGCTGTTATCTCAGGTGGGTTGCATGCCTACTGGGCCCAGAACAGGCAGAGGTGCCATCCCGTTGTCAAGACGCCTGATCTTAAGTCTGCCTACAAACAGTTCGCGATCAACCCGAACCATCAGAGAGCTTGCGTGGTCACGTTGAAGGATCCAAAAGATGGGCAGGCGAAAGGATTCATCTGCCGAGTGCTGCCGTTCGGAGCTTTGGCATCTGTCGGTCAGTTTAACAGGTTCTCTCGATTGTGGCAAAGAGTTCTATGGTCAAGCTCGCTGCTTCAAGCTACTTCGACGATTTCCCGGCCGCTGAGGTTAGCGCACTGGCGGAGAATCATGATTCCACTGTGAAGGCGCCGGTCCACCTCGTTGGCGTAGACTGGGCCTCCGACAAGGATTTTCCATTTGTTGCTCAGGCCGATGTCTTGGGAGTCAGGCTGGATGTATCAGACACTGTGGGCGGAGTTGTCAGGGTTGCCAACAAGCCTGATCGTGCCCGTAACGAAGCATATTCCTTCATTTTTTGGCCGGATACAGTTTTTTGAATCCCAGCTTATGGAGCGGCAAGGTCGCCTTGCTCTTGCGAGGATCGGGTGGATGGCTACGGCTCGGCATAAGCACGTCCTTAGTGATCTGGATGTTGTCGAGTTCCCTGGCCTTCGCGAGCGTATGCTGTGTGGAAGACCGAGGGAGATAAAGGTGGAGGCCGGGTCTGGGTGCATTGCATCTTCACTGACGGCTTTGCTGCATGCCGATACTGCTTCCGGTTTGCCAGCCTTGGCTGCCGGCAGTGCCTGAGCCTTCGCTCAGGTACTCGCGCGCTCTTTGGATAGCCCTGGGCCTTTGCTTCACGCTCCTGCTGCCTGGAAAGATGCCGCAGCGTTCTCGCAAACTGTAGGTTTCCACGCCCCTCCCTACGTGGGATGTTCGGCTTTCGGCGGTGCCCCTGTGTCGCGTAACGACGACCCCGGCGACACGAGATGCCGGAGGCGATGCCACGTACGCCGCCACCGGGCTTGCGGCACACGTGCAGCCTGAAAGTTGATTCGCTCTGGTTTACGTCGGGAATGCGCCGCAAGCGAAATGATCGATTGAACGAAGTATTGCGCGAATTTCTGGACTACAGCAGCATGACCGCTTGAACAATACGAACAGGTGTCATGAGCATGACCCGCATCATCCCGCATCCAAATGAGTTTGCCGAAATTTCTTATTTCCCCAACGGATTTTTCGAGCGATCCACACGCGGTGCCAGTGCACTGCGAACTACGGGCATGCTGCAGCTGGGCACAGGCGGGCACGCATCATCCAGGACGTCCAAGCGTGTTTTGCACAGCCACGTTTAACAGGCCCCACCACCGCCGATACCAGCCCTGAGTGTAGCGGAGCGGGGGGCCCGCAAAGCACGCAAGAGGACGAGCTGAACTACGAGCCGTAGCAACTTGTCCCGCCGGTTTCGCACGCGAGCACGCACTCAGGGTAGGCAGCGTGCTTGCGGCGTTCTGCGACTTCGAGGGTAGCGCCGCCCCTAGTGGTTTGAGCGGCGAGACCAGGATGACGTCGCAACATAGCGCCTCGCCGAGCCGGGTAGCGCCGTAGGCGACGAAGTCCAGTCGCGGGTCGACACCAGGGGCAGGCAAGCCATGTTGTGCCCAGCTTGTGCAAGGGGCTGTAAGCGCCATGGCTGCGGGAGGACGAATGAAACCAAGGTACCCCAAGAGGAAGCGCTGAGCAACCGCTTAATATGCGGTCATGCTGCAGGAAGTGCGGGGCCTGAAATGTTGGCCACACGCACTCCATCCAAACTCGGCATGCTGGAGAAGACTGCGCCGACATCGGGGCGAGTCAATGTTCCCAGACGCTCGTCCCACCACCAAGCCCTCCACTGGGCACGAAAGCGGTTTCTGCCAGTGTTAACCCGTGTTTCCTGCATGTGCATGTCCCCCGCATGGCACGGGCAGATCGAGGTTGACAAACATGACAAACGTGGGGAGCTTCAGAGCTCCAGCGGCCACCACTGAGCTCCAGGGCGAGGACGACGAGCTTGCAGTAGGCAGACTGTCGGAGTTGCGGATGGGTGCGCTCCTTCCGGCTGTGCGTCCGGCAGCCCTGGGGGGGGCTACTAGCAAGCAGAAGCCAAGGGGACACCAGTGTAGCCCCAGAGTACACGGCCGTTGGCCACGACCTCGATGCGCTCATCTTGCCGGGCGACATCAACGTCGAGAACAGGAAGCCGGACGTTGAAGGCAAGGGTTGCTCCGGCTTCACGGCAGACGCCTGCGGCAGCACGCTGTAGGGGCCCGCCCCTGGCACGAAGGACGCCTGACCGCTGCGAGGTGGTCCCCGAAGCGGTCGTGCAGTTGCTGGCAGCGACAGCGCGCAGAAGTCAAGTGCAGGGGCAGGCGGAGCCGGCAGAGGAACAACACGCGGAAGAATGGCAAGAAGAAGGAACAGCTCAAACGAGGTCGGTCTGGTGGCGCGGTGTCAGGGCCCAATTACAAGTCCAGCAAAGCAAGGCCTGGGGGACCAAACCCGTGGTGGATGGCACGGTGGCAGCACGCATCAATTATGTGCGAAGCTGAGCGCTGCTACCCACGTGTACGGTCGGATGTTCGCAGAAACTTTTGACGAGGCGACCCGTCCGTAGCAGTTCGCGCTGCAGACCCGTGCGGGCACCGACGCGCTTTCGGGCATGCTCCGGGCCGCTGTCGATCTCGACTCTGCGGAAACCTTCGTATCACTCGACGGCGGCAGTGCCTAGGATACGATCTCGCGTGCCGCGTTCCTGCGCGAGCTGCACACCGTCGTTCCTGCACTCATCCCCTTTGTGCGTCTGCGTATGTAGTACGGACTCTACAGGCCAGCGCCGCGCCATCCGTCAGGGCGAAGGCTGCGAACAAGGGGATGCTTTGGCCCCCGCGCTGTATGCGCTCGGCCAACACGATGCCCTCGCCGCCGCTGACGCGCGTCGTCCTTTTCGCCCAGCAGCGCGAGCAAACATCGCCAGACGGCGTCGTCGTGCCCACGCGCATAGCTGGCAGAGAGGTCGGGCCGGAGGGTGCGCAACAGGTGCATGGTCGGCGCGAGGCGAGGCACATGACGAGAAGGAGCCATGCGCACTGGAGGTCGAGCAGCATGGGGAGCTCATGCAATAGCCGCCCCTCCTCGTGCAGGCGCACATCGGTGTGGGCGGCGACGAAGCGCAGGTGGCCTATGGGAGTGCCCAGCGCGACGAACCCACGCTCGGTCTCGCGCCACACGCGCGCCCCGGGCTCAGCGATGCTAGGAGGAGCCCTATGGAGCCCTCCAGCGCGATTGTAAACTCGAGATTAGCGGCGACGCCCGCCCGTGTCTCGATGGAGGTAATAACGACGTCAAGTGTCTCGCGTGCCCGCGCGGGCGTAGTGACGAGGTGCACACTCGGCGGGGGGGCAGCTGCGGACCCCGAGGTCGCCGCCGCACGCCGCCTTGCAATGCTGCCCTCGCGCTTGGGCGGCTTGGGTTTGCAGTGCGCTGCGCCCACCGCGCCTGCAGCATACTGGGCTGCTTGGGCCGATGCCCTGCCTGTCCTACACGCTCGTCGCCCCGACGCGGCAGCCCGCTGCCTTCACCCAAGGTCCTGCTTCGGCCGCCGCGTCCCTGTGAGCTGCTGAGGAGGCCGGCCGCGTGCTCGTCGGCACCAACTGGACCGGCCGCCCGTCCTGGAGCGACCTGCTCAACAACCTGCGCCCCGCACAACGCGATCTGCCCGAGCCTGGCTAGCGGTGCCAGGGCTGGTGGCAGCATCACGGTTCCCGCGCTTGCTCTACCCATTTCCGCGAAGCCGAGTTGCTATACCCGCTCTGCCAGCCCCTGCTCAGGCCATGCTCCGTTCGCAGTCGGGGCCGCATGCTGCAGCTTGGCTCAGCGCCACCCGGGCCAGGTCGTTCCGCAGCAATAGCTTGCGCGCACCTCGGCCCCCGACGTCGATCCCGCCCTCGCCTCGACTTCGTAGCGTATGGGGCTACCCCGCTCGGAGAGGCCTTGTGCTGCGACGTCACGCATCGTCACGCTCGTGTCCCCACTGGCACGCGACGGGCGCCCTCAGCATTCCACCGCAACGCGTGACGGTGCCATGATTTCTGTCGCCGAAAGGCGAAAGCGCGCGCAGCGTACCTCGAGTTGCTGCGCCCGGGGCCCCAGCGTCAATGCATCCTCGCGTGTCAAGCTGGGCGGACGCTGGAGTTCTAAATCGCGCCACCTTGTCGCGCAACTCGTGCGGCTTCGTGCCCAACGCGCTCCTGCCGCCCTGCGCGGTGCCGCTGCCCAGGGTTGGCTGCGCCGCTGGTGGTGCCTGCTCAGCGTTGCTTTGCAAAGCACGCTTGCTGCGACGCTGCTCGGCACGCCATACATCGTTAGGGCCATGCCTGGTTCTCAGCTCCCTGCGCTCGGGGACTTCATGCACGACGCAGTCCCCCCCACTCCGAGCCGCCTTGGCCCGTAGTTTGCAGTGTGCACGGGGACCCGGACTCTTTTGTGCAGTCGTAAAAGCTGCGCGGGAAAAAAATGAAAGGCAGCATCGTTCACGTTTGTCACGGCATCCCCTGCGAAGATCAAGTGGGCTCTGAAAATGTGGCTGCTGCAAGGGTGTTGGATGATGTGTATGCGGCTCCTTGGCCGCAGCGTTGGCGCATGGAACCACAATGGACTCGATGTGCTTTGCGGAGTTGAGAAGCGTAAGTTTTCCGCAATTGCAGCTTGGTATTTCGGCGCATACTCCTTGGACAACCATTTGTGCTTGATTCGCCGTTTTAACGTTTATTGCATCCGATTTGCAATGAGCGCATACGGAGCGGTGATTCGAACCCAAATCCAACTGATCTGATGGGCCAGAATGCGAAACATGAACGTTGCGTGTCTGCAACATGCAGTGCAGTCAATCCGTCGTCGGACGCCCATAGAGCTGCAGGAAGTCTATGCATGTTCGGTTCCGCCGTCACCACCAGCAACATACAACTGATACATGTGCAAAAGTCACTGGCAGTTGCAAAAAGGTGCGTTAAAAATAAACTCACTGGCGGCGTTTTAAGGTGTGTCTTTATAAAGCGGAGCGAGTGGCGCATTGCACGTCCAGGCTTTGGAGCTTTAAGCCCCGACCGCTGCCCTACAGCGGAAGCTACGTAGGTACGGCTGAAACATGGCGAGGCGGTTTCCTAGCCATGTGGCCCACAGGACCATTTCAGACTTCAGCCTCACTGCCCTGGTGGCAATGGGAAAATAACGTGAACATGAATCTGGAGGTCGAAACAACCTCTGCGCAGGTTGGGCATGAACACTTTTTCGGGTTCAACAGCATGGCACCGCCTTGCCCTGTGCAAACACTCCATGTGAACAGCCTTTATTGCGATGTCGCACTCGTGTCCCCTCTGACTCGCGAGGGGAGGCCCCAGCCCTCTGCTGCCTCGCACGACGGCGCAGCCATCGCTGTCGCTGAAAGGAGTAAGCGCGCAGCTGACCCTCAGCTGATGCGACCCGGACCACAACGACTGTGCGTGCGTCCTCGCATGCGAAGTTGGCGGGCGCTGGAATGCTGAGTCGCTTCGTCTGGTCACTCAACTTGTGCGCTTCCGAGCCAAGCGCGCTCCAGCCGCCCTGCTCTGCCAGCGCGGTACCTCTTAATTGCCGAAAGAACTTGTTGTCAATTGCTCGTCTCGGGTGAAGTTGCGATGTAAACCTCCTGTAGCGGCCATGGTGAAGCCAGGACCGTCCGCCGACCCTTAGAGACCGAAGGAATGCAGAGCCATTTTGGGTCAAGGGTGTCCGGGCTCTCAGCTCTCAGTTGTAGTCTAGCGGTGGGCCGCCTCTGGATGGAAAGTGTGCTCGTGCTCTTGGGGGCTTACGCCTGGACGACAGGCGCAGAGGGCTCCGGGTGCTGCGCCAGTCCGACCTCGAAGCGTCCGGTGGCTCGGTGCGCACACCCTCACGCTCCCCAGCGCGCTCCCGCAGCCGCGCAAG
>BGNK01000697.1:141201-209120 GCA_003297005.1 Symbiodinium sp. clade A Y106
CCCAACCCCTTTGGCACACCCCCCGGGCCGACCCCGTTCCAGGTCTCCAGCTCGCCTTTCTTCCTGCAGCCGGTGCCTCAATCCCTCCCGCCGTGGTTGCGCACACTGCGCAGCACCCCCATAAGTCCAGGACAGCCGGTGCCTCGGTCGACCCTGGTTTGTGCACGCTTTTTCCGAGCCAGTGCATTCGCCGCCGCGGCGCCGTCACAGGCCTAGCCGCCGGCGCACCCACCCCACCCCGTATACACACAGCGGCAGCCCCGTGCCACAGAGCAGAGCCTGCCTTTTCGCCACGGCCTCAGCTTGCCCACTTCGCCTTGTTCCTGTCAGGTGTGTGCTTTTTCGTCCACTGCATCCAGGGTATTTCTCCTGCTGCTCCCCGCGCCGCGGCGCCCTCAGGCCAGCCCCGCAGGCGTCGACACATACCTTTTCTTTTGCTTCCGGCACGTCAACGGCCTCGCCTCTTGCGCTTTCAGCCTGAACCTAGCGGGCCAGCGGCCTCTATACCGTTTTCCATCTCATTCTCGCCGACTGTGTTGATCGGAAAATTGCTTGCCACCTGCAGTGCGCGCCCGTGACCCGCCTTTGCTAGTTTTTTGTTTGTGTGGAAGGCAGTCTCCGCAGCCGGAGGCCGCGATGTCCCGCGCCTCCCGCTCAGCAACACCGGAGCGGGCTGCCCGTGCTCCGCAGTCCCCGCTTTCAGTCAGTTCGGGCTCCCCACGAGCACGCCCGCCCCTGGACGGCGACCGGACGCCCCCCAACCCAGCCAGTGCTGAGGATGAATGTTGCTGCGTCTGTTTGGAGCGCCTGCGAGCGGCTGCTCCGGCGGACCAGCTTCCCGTCCCCTTCCCCACCTGCCGCCGGCACCGCATGCACCTCGGCTGCCTGGCGCAGTACTGCGCGCAAGCCACCTGTCCCGATGATCTGTTGTGTCCCCTCTGCCGCCATGGACGTTGCCCCGACTGCGCGCCCACCAGTTGGTCGGGACCAGATGATGCCGCGTTGCGGACGCTGTGCCTCCGCCAATTAAGGTGTGCCGCTGCCTGAGCGCATAGCCGGCAAATCTACGGTGTGCGAAGCTGTCCGTGACTACGCCCTCCGCACGTTCACGTCCAACGATGCACCTGAACCCCGGCCGCCGGCAGGTGTTACCCTCTTGTGCTGCCATCGGGTTGCCGCAGTTGGCGGCTCGGCAGGTGTCAACTTCGTGCATATCCCAGATCGTGAGATGCAATGGGCGCCCGTCTCTATCCGGCACGACGCAGGCATAGCGGCGTAGCGACCCGGGCATCCCGCGCCAGTCCGTCTCGCCGCCGCGTGGCCTGCATCCGACCTGGCTGTATGTGCCCCTGCTCCACGCCGCAGCGGGCGACATGCCGCCGGACTTGTTGCAACAATGGCGCACCCGTGCTGCCTGGTGGGAAGACGCGCGCCGGACACTGGCTGCGTCCCACCCCATCCGCGTCAGCACCCTCACCGAAGCCCTCCTCACTGCCACCAATGCTGCCAGCGAACCGCCGCCTGAACATGTCCTCCAGGAGGCTACATCACCGCGCCCTGCCAGGCGTGGCAGACCTCCGATGCCTTCCGTCGGGCAGCGCCGCCTGAGTCACGCGCTCCCCCGGAGCGGGGCGCAGCGGCATGCCTCGGCCGCGCCCCTGATCCGCATCCTGTTGATCCTTCCGTCCCCGCGGCTGTTGGAGGGGCGCCCGCCCAGGCTGCCCGCTCCACCAACCCGCCTTCCCCGCCGGCACGGCGCTCTGGCAGCCACGACTCCCACACCCCTGCTGAGGACATTCCGGCCGCGGCTCCATCTGCCGTCAGTGTGATGACGAACTTTTTGCAGCCGCCGCGCAGCGAGTCCGTGCTGCCGGGGCAGGCCGCGGCGATGGACGTGGCCGGCGGGGTCGCGGATGTGGACGCCATACTTGAAGGATCGTGGTGGTTAGTAATTATTTTTTAACAGTTATTGGGAATAGTATGTTGGGTTAACTCAGAATATATATACGACAAGCCAAGTTATAAGTCAGTCAAATGTGATAAGTGTTTTATAACAGTTAGTTAGTATATGGATGTATTTATAAAATAATATAACAGTTAATATACATTTGCAAGACTTACTTAATGAAAAGCAAGTATATGTGTACATTTATAAATCATTTAGAGGGCAAGTTATAAGTGCAATAAGTGAGTGCACCTAAAAACACCATATGACAAGTGGCTTGTGGCTTTCATTACCACATAAGATACAGATATTTCTGCATTGAGACTGTCCATGCATGCTTTTTCAAACAGCACATTTGCTGCTGCGCCTGCAAGGATTCATGTGAAATCTGAACAGTTTGCATTGCATATTGAGTTTGAAGAAGTGCCGGCAGGGCATCTGCTCGTCGGCAGTCATGATGACATGCTTGCATGTGTTGCAGCTCAAGCTTCACACTTTGTGTTTGCTTTGCCGGCTTTCAACTTCCTGCTTCCGTGGTTCTCGCAATGGACGCAGATCTCATCCTGCGGTGCCAATCCATCCTTGAGGTGGCGAAGGAGGGCGAGGGCCTTGTCGGGAATCCAGAGGGTTCCTCTACAACATCACACTGCGCCCGTCTATGGTGGGCATTGGTGTGAATGCAGTCGATGTTCACGAGCTCTTGAGCGACATTCTAGCAGCCGGCTTCCTGGATCAACGAGTCAATGCCGTGGGAGTCGAACCTCGAGACGGCGAGGAGATTGTCTGGAACAGCAAGTTCGTGCAGGCTGCTCACGGAATGCTGGGCCACTTTGACCCATCTTCCATCAAGTGTCTCAGTCTGGCAGGCAGTCACACAAACTGCGTGTTAAGGATCCTTGGCCAGGAGATCTCGCATGAGGGCGACGAAGCCATCTGTCACGAGGGCCGACTGAACCTTGAGCTTTTGCGAAAGAAGGATGTTCTACCGGGCAGCAACGAACGGTGTGAACTGGAAGGTGCTCACGAAGGAAGCCGCGATGCACTTGCCTCATCTGTTGAGCATGATTCAACAGACGGGAAATGCTACTATGCAAAGGCATGAACACGAGCTCCAGCTCATGAGACGGCTCCGCGGACTTTGGGTGACGGAGTCGAAAAACACGAAGCATGTCGATTTCCTCTCCATCAAAAAAGAAGGCTACTACTGGCAAAACCGTGCACTTTAAAGCCCTCCCGCACCTGTACACATTCTCACTCAAGCACGGGGGATACTCAGGTGAAGCTCGCATATGCCAAGGAAGTGGCGCAGGCTGCAGCCGATGCTAGGAGGATGATGCACAAGGACATGGTGACCGAGGTCCGGGCCGCAGACGGCTTCATGCATCAATGGCGACAACTAATTGACCGCTACCTAATGGGAAAGAACTTCTTGCCTCGCCCTCGTCCCAGGAGGCTTTGGCCCGAGGGATTTGCAGGCAGCACATGAACTCTCCATGGGAGGCTCATGCCATGCAGCAGAAGGCCGTCGAGGATGGTTCCAGCCCCAAGGTTGTTGCGATGAGGGAGCTGAACCCAGAGGGGACCCACGCGCCTACGAGATGCACCTTGCTGACCTCACACCCGCGTCTCGAGGGCTGCTGCTGTCGCAGGCCGGGCCCTTCGCCGCCCGAGCCTTGAATGTCCTTCCTACCTGCGACGAGATCTCCATACCCAGCGCGCAGTTCCGGGTCCTCCCCCTTGCGCCGCGCAGATGCCGCTGTCATGGTGAGCTTGATCCGCTCGGCGACCACCGCTCAGCCTGTGCTACTTCGGATGTCCTCGCCACGCGCCCGCTGCCCCTTGAGCATGCCGTCGCGCGCGTCTGTCGCGAGGCCGGCGCCCGGGTCGCCACGTCCGGCTTGCGGACATGAACCTGGATGTTGGCGGTCTCGGACGAACGGCGCATTGAGGTCGTCGCCAACGGCCGCCCTCTGTGGCACGCCACCATCGTCTGCCCCCTCACACGGCGCCGCGAGCCCCACCCGCATGCCGATGTCCCGCCCGGGATCGCCGTCACCGGGCCGCCGCCGTCCCTGCGCAATCCAGAAAACCTAAAGCCAGAAACATCCAGAGTCCCTGAACTCAGAAATTTTACACCCAGAAATGCAGAAACCCCACACCTTGAACCCAGAAATCCCAAACCCAGAAGCTCTAAACCCCTAAACGTTGGAACATCCAGAATCTAAACCCAGAAGCCTTGAAGCCAGAACCCCTCAACCCAGAAACCCCAAACCCTCGAAGCCAGAAGCTTTAGTATGCCGTTGATAAATCAATAGCTCTTTATAGGTTTCGGGCAGGGATTGTGTGACCGGTCGTGAGTCAGCTTTGATACCATCTTTCAGATGAGCCGTTGTTGAATTCTTCCTCGTCCCGCCGTAACATGCAGGTTCGAGGTGGGTGGGAGGGAGCACGTCCCAGAGCATTGCTTGCAGCTGTTGCAAGCTTGTAGTTTTTGTCCCACCCGTCCGCCCTGGGTGAGGAATCTTTAATGCCGGGAGCCATTGGTCCTATGGGACAAGTCCTATGGGACATGTTGTCTGCTCCTTCGGCAGCCTGTTTGAGAATCAACCCCTGAGACGGATACGCCCGCGTAGGAAAAAGAAATGCCTGGCCGACTGCAGTGCGCGTTGGTGACTTTTGCATGTTTTTTTGTTAGTGTCGCATGAGTGCTTTGCCATGACATGCCTTGACAGTCGCGTGTTCGTGTGTATCAGTTTTTGCCACGCTGCGAACGACCCCGAAACCTATTTGTATGCCGTTGATAAATCAATAGCTCTTTATAGGTTTCGGGCAGGGATTGTGTGACCGGTCGTGAGTCAGCTTTGATACCATCTTTCAGATGAGCCGTTGTTGAATTCTTCCTCGTCCCGCCGTAACATGCAGGTTCGAGGTGGGTGGGAGGGAGCACGTCCCAGAGCATTGCTTGCAGCTGTTGCAAGCTTGTAGTTTTTGTCCCACCCGCCCGCCCCGGGTGAGGAATCTTTAATGCCGGGAGCCATTGGTCCTATGGGACAAGTTCTATGGGACATGTTGTCTGCTCCTTCGGCAGCCTGTTTGAGATTCAACCCCTGAGGCGGATACGTCCGCGTAGGAAAAAGAAATGCCTGGCCGACTGCAGTGCACGTTGGTGACTTTGCATGTTTCTTGTTAGTGTCGCATGAGTGCTTTGCCATGACATGCCTTGACAGTCGCGTGTTCGTGTGTATCAGTGTTTGCCACGCTGCGAACGACCCCGAAACCTATAAGAGCCAGAAACATCCAGAAGCCCTGAACACAGAAACCCGAAACCCCTGAACACAGAAACCCTAAACCCGCAATCCCTTAGATCCCAGACCAAAGTAGAAGTCTTAACCCCCAAGTCTAAACCGTATACTTTTCAAACCCTATGCAGCGCAAACCGTGAATCCGAATCCGAATCGCGTACGCGAAGCTGGCCTCGGGGGGGCAACGGCGCAAATCAGCCATGCCAAGTGAGTTCGGCACAGGCGTATCAGACCTCATTGATTTTCCGTAGCTTCACGATAGGGGTAGGTGCCAGCCGCTGGGGGACCTTGACTCGCGACACATGCAGAGGGGCACCAATACATCTGAACCTAATTATGTCCTGGAGTAATTTTGAAGATTCCGGTTTGTCTGCGGCCTGCAGGCCAGAAATTATTCCGGCAACCGCCAACACCCCGAATAATTTCCGAGACGCAGACAAAAACTTATCAACGTATTATTCCACAAGGGGTGCATCTGATTGCAGACGCGTCGTATGCCATCAGAAACACGATGACCAACCATAATCCGAAAGCCATCGTCAATGAATTGATAATCAATGTATGCCGACAACACTTTGTAGCACTGGAATCGGATTTCGCTGCAACATATGCGTCACATTGAACGATGCTTCCGGAAAAGCTACTGCGGAACTTAATCGCAGGCTGGGCTTGGCAACCGCTGACTTCCACGCCTTGTGCCGGGTATGGAAACACACAGTGTTGGACACAGCACAGAAAGTACAGATTTTTTCAGCGTGCATCATTTCCAAGCTGATGTATTCTTTACACACTGCGTGGTCTGGAAATGCCGACATATGCAAACTGGACGCTTTTCAAGCTCGGTGTCTCCGTCAGATTCTATGCATCCCACCTTCATTCGTGAGACGTGTTACGAACGAACATGTACTGCGACAAGCGAGCTGTGCCAAATTATCCTGTGTTCTGCAACAACGACAGCTGCAACTTCTGGGACGTATTGCGCAACTCCCGGCAGAGGACGTGATGCGCAAACGTGTGTTTTGACATTGTCTGCTTTTGCTCGGCGACGCGGTAGATCAGGACACACTTGGGGCACAGAAGTGTACAGACTTGCCTCAGATGTGGCGGGGTCGATAGAAAATTTGACTAACATGTGGCAGCAGCCTTCAATTGTATGGCGTCGCTGCGTCCAAGCATACTGTCTATGCACGCGCTAAGCGCCTGTACGACGGTATGCCTGCCCACGTGTCCTTATACGCGAGGCTTACTGACCGACTCATGGTGCACGGCTGATGGGGTGGGCTCCTCGACGAGTTCCTCCGCTGCTTCTTTGGATGCCTCGCTCGCGAGCACCTACAGGACTTGTCACGGGAGATCGACGAGATCAGCAGCATCCTCGCAGCAACTTTCAGCAGCTCTTCGGCATGACCACAAGGTTAAGCTGGGACGTTATGTGGAAGCTTCGATCGAGGACCTTCAGTCACACACGAGGCTACGATGCTTCGACTGGGAACCGAGGAAGTTCTTTGCTTTCCTCGCGGCCAACAGCAAAGGTCGCTTCAGCAGCTGGGTTGCTCCGGTGGCCTTGACGTTCTCCAGACTCTTCGACTGGGACTTTGTCATCGGCATTGGGGCTATCCAGGGGCATACTCGCATTCCGGAAGGTGTCTCTGAGGAAGCCCTTGGAGAGAAACTGACCATCTAGAGATGTGAGCAGTTGGGCTTTATTTTCCACGCTTCCCACAACAGCAACTACAACTCCATCTGGGAAGGTGGACTGTCTCTCTCAGCTGTTCGCCACAGTGGTCAAAGCAGTCGCATGGCGATTCACTTTGTTTACGCTGGCGGCTCTATCTCTCCAGGGCCGGGCACTGTGATCAAGTACGGGAACTACATGTTCTATGTGCAGCTCGACTATGTCACCTTTTTGCAGCATGGACATGAACTCTACCTCACCTCCAACGGCGTGGTATTGTCATGTTCGAATGTTGCTCCCATGTACTTGACGCACCACTACCGGCCTCCTCATGAGAAGGACCCCGGAGGTCTTAAGTATGAGCAGAAGCAGCGCAGGCTCTTCACATGAAGAGGGAACTCCAAAAGCTTCCGCATTTGCTTCCGCGTCAAGAGGCTCTCCTCAGGGAGAGGTACCTGCGCAAGGCTCGGAGATTGAGACCAACAAGAAGCCCAGGACAGATGCTCAGGCCGCCTTTGACGCGTCAAAGTCAACGGGAGGCTCTCCACAGGGAGAGGTACCCACACTTGACGCAGCTTCTCTTCAGAAACTGATTCGTGAAAACGAATTGCTTGAGGAGAAGAAGAGGCAAGCCGCGGCCACTAAGTCCGAGGGATCCAAGAGCTATGCGTACCAGTTTGGTGACACGGTGCATGGCAAACTGGATGCATCGAAGATCCGACAGCAGGAGGAGCTCACCGAGATCCTCCAGCGGGCCAGGACAAAGCCCTGGCATCTCTTCAAGTCTGGTTTTCTTCGACGTGCGTCGGGGAGCCGCATGGAGACGACGTACGGGGATCCGCTCGTCCGGATCACGCCGTTTCATAGCCTTCCGGCCAGTCTGAAGAATGCCCTCGGCGGGGAATACACCTGGGCCAGTTGGCTTCAACACCCTCTCTCGGGCTTTCTGCGGGTTTTGGCCTTCATTTCTTCCTCAAGCTCGCCGGCAACTATTTGGTGGAGTTTAACCTGAAGACCTACTCCGACGGCTACCGTGCGCCTTGGGAGAAGAATGAGCACAAGTATCCTGGCGGCCTCGCGATGAGGCTCGATGACATCACCAGGGCGGAGAAGGTGGAGTTTTCAGGCCACTCGTTCCGGAGGTTGGCTTTCCTCGACCGTCCAGCGATGATCCTCGCTAGCATGCCAAAGGCGGATGAAGCAGACTACACCGAGAAACTCAAACTCAAGGCACACAATGCTTTCCTCATGGAAAGGGATGTGTACCTGGAGCTGGGCTATATTCGCGATGCCTTCTCTTTCTTGCGCACAGTCATCACGGAGGCCTATGGTCCGAACTTCTTCGCATACATTACTCGACACTCTCAGGACATCGAGTTGCGGAAGAAGTATCGGATCATCTCGGCGTTCCACACTGGGGAAGCCTTTCAATGCTTCATACATATTGGCCAGCCTGGAACGTGCTCTCGGAGAGACGGAAGGTCAGGACAAGGACTTCAAGAGCGCTTTTGCTCGCAAGGCGAAGTCCGACCTGATCGCCTATGAATCTCTGAGAGCTAAGCTGAGCTGGAGGAACTCGACAAGCGGCCGTTCGAGGACAGCGCCGTGGAAGAGTTCTTGGACCAGCTTCCGAAACCTCAAATCGAGGAAGTGGAGGAGCCAGTACCAAGGGACACCGCCGAAGCGCTTAAGGAGAATGCCGAAGCCTCTGCCGTCGATGCAGGAACAGGGGACTTGCCACAGGGTAAGATGCCGCTTCAAAGATTGCACTGGCGCATGAGGCATTGGGAGCTATGTACGCTGACTGTCTCCATTATCAAGTTGACTTGGTTGGAGACGACGCCAATATGGCACTTTATAGGGCCACAGGGCGTAAGCAGGAGTCAATGGACATCCGGGGAGGAATGTACCAGAGCGAGCCTCTGGGACTACTTCCTTGTAGCCTGGGGGAAGGCTCCACAGACTCCGTACATGTGTTTCCCAAGGGTACAGCACGTTTCTGCAAACAGTCTGTGCCTTCTCAAGCAGTATGAGGATGCTCTTGGTGGCGCACCCTATGAGGAATGCATCGCTCCGGATTGGAGTACGTTCCCTGGTCTCGATCCTTTGGTGGCATCTGTTTTCGAATGGGGCCATAGCATGGACGATGATACTTGAGCCAATATTCCTTCTGGGCAGCAGGAATTCAGGGTGAACGTCTCCGAGTGGGTTCTCAATTCTACCAGTGCGTCCTACCTTCTGAACGATCGAAACTACGACTCTCACACGCCGCTTCTCATCGAGGTTCACGCGAACCACTTTTCGAGGAGCAGGACGAAAGAGATGTAATCCTGACACATTGAAGGAGGCAGCTGATATGATAGGAGGAAACAGAGACAAAAGTTGAACAAGGCCCGTGGTTCTGCTGATCCGCCGGCCGCACCAACGGACTCAAGCTCTTCACATGGAGCGGCATCGTCCGGTGCAACTTCATCTGGTTCTCAACGTCCTCCAGAACCCGCACAACCTCCCAGTGGCAAAGGTGGAAAAGGAGGCAAGTCCTCCAAGAAAAGGGGCAAGGAGTTCGCGAAGGGCAAGTCCAAGGACAAGTCCAAAGGCAAGAGCAAGGGGAAGAACTGACTATCTTCAGATTTCCCGGACAATGTGGGTTTCGGGTTTCGATTTTCATTTTGAACCTTATCGATTGGATCGTCATCGTTATGTTCCTCGTCCCCTTCCTTACGATTGGGAAGAATTTGACGAAGATAATCCAACTCCAGAGGTTCTTCGATTGCTGAGACTCTATGATCCTTCTCATCCAGAGTATGTGGGTCAAGAATTGTCCGATCAAATGAATGATATAAGTGTCTCACGGAATGCTTCTCACAGGAGAAGGGGTCCACCGTGAGCCCTTTTTCATTTCATAAGGAAGATGCTTTTCTCAGGAGAAGGGACTTCCTTCATATCTTGCCAAAGAACGATTGAGATTCTTATCACAGGATAAGATACTCACAAGTCACAAGATGCGACTCCTGCCGCCGCACGCAGCCATTGTTGGCAACAAGTGGAGCTATGCTCTACAACTTTCGTGCAGTAAGCTTTCCATCTGGAGAGGTAACTGAACAAGTGGGCAAACTTTTCAGCAAGAGTTTTCATCCGAAGATACGTTTGCGTTTCGTGTGTTTTTCTGCTTTACATATATGCTGTCTCCAGGCAGAGTTGTACGGAAACTCTCACGTTACAGATGTAGTCCAATCACTCCGCCACTAATTCGCTTGGGCAATAACAGGCTTGTTGAATGCCGACATGTGCCGGTACGTCAAGATGCACAAAATTTAAACACGGACCAACTTTGTCTGATGTTACACATCCAGGTGCCTGTCTGTCTCACGTATCACTTGCATGTATCCATGCCTGTTGCTCAAAGTTCTAGCAGAGTACTGTCTACAGCTGTGTGCGCAGTAAAAAGAGATTCCTGTGTGCCTGTGTTCCTGTACGCCTTGCGAGGGCATACACGCCCAGGTTACATCTCATGGGGGGGGGGGCGAGAACGCACAGCGCACAACCATTTGTACCGCTTGTTTTGTTTCCTGTGTTTGTAGAGGCCAATCGCCCCCTGTTTTTTGAAGGTTTCGGCATTTTCTGCGGGACACCAGGCTGGAAACTCGGCAGCACTTTGGAGAAGCACCGGTCACGCCCATGCCTGCAAACTGCAGCTGTAGCTGTGATGCTCCAGGATTGTTCTCTGTCAAGATGGAATCAAGTGTACTGACAGGTATTCTATAAGGTCCGGCTAAGTTGCTAAGCTGCTAAGCTGGCCGGTGGCCATGGCAGGCATGGCAGGCGACGAGGACTTGGAAGTCCAAGCGCGGGCGATGGCCGAAAAGACCCTGCCAAGTAGTCTTCCGGCTGCTGCTCGTGCAGCGAAGCTGCCGACTCTAACCCAAAAGATCTTGGAAAGACTCAGAAAGCAGCGCGACGAGCAGAGCATGCAGAACAAGGAGAAAGCGACAACAGTTGCAACGGGTCCTATCGCTGCAGCCGCTCCAGTGCCACCTCCTCCTCCACCGTGCACGCCAGAGATCCTTCGCATGGAGGGAGTCGAGCTGTTTGGCGACGAGTTGTGGTTTGACGATGGAGACACCAGGAAACGACTGCGGGAGTCAGTCGTCGAAGCTCACAGGGAAGAAAAAATCTTAGTCGGCCCAGCGGCTGACGAGGTCGAGCGGATTTGCCCTTCCAACGGTCGAGTACTCGGTGCAGGAGCACCTTAGCCACCTTATCCGTAGCAGCTGCTGTAGCTCTTTTTCGCATCCCAGGCCCTAGCTATTTCTTGTCTCTTAGCGTGGATTTTCACGGTGTGCTTTTCTCGATCTCAGGCCGTGCTGCGGCTGGGTGGTGCGCACCAAGGTGGCTACGGGGAGCAGGATGTGGCCTATGCCTATAGGCAGCTGGCGCGAGCCCTGCATCCGGACAAGAACCCAAACATACCGACAGCAGGGGCTGCCTTCAAACGCTTGTCCGAGGCCGCCGATGAGCTCCGGCAAGGATTGACGGAGCAGCGAGACGTGTTGAAAACACTTGTGGCTTTCGCAGGGCGCCAGACGACAGCAGAGATGTTGGAGCGACCGCAGGAAGCAATTTTTGCAGAAGCTTGCCGGGTGCTCCATACGGTCAGCGCCACTGCCGGTGAAGGCCACATCGACCGCCCTGCTTTGAATCGTGCAGCTGCAGTCAATTCGCAAAAGGCATTGCTGTTGGCTTCCGAATGGTTCCAAAAGTCGCAATTGCTGGAATTCTTTGGGACAACGTCCGTAAGGACCGCGTATGATTGCGCTCCCAAGCGATATCGGGCGCAATTCCTCTGCCTCATAAACCGCCTTCTCATTGTTGAGGCCAGGCAGTTCGGAGATGGTCATATCCGAGCAGGATGGAATTCCATTATGCAGAATTTTCCAGAACTTGGACTTTGGCGTGAGTTCAGAGATTCTCTGTCCGTGCACGTCTGGGACATCAGCAAAGATCCGGCAGAGGAAAGAGTTTATGCTGACGAGGACGAAGAGAACAAGGATGCGAGGGAGCCAGAGCTGGACGGCCGGACAAAAGCACAGAAGCTCCTTGAGTTCTATTGGCAAATCTGTTCCGGGCCTACCTTTCAAACAGCACACGACAAGCTCAGGCACCGTGGCAAGATGACGTTGCATCTTGGGATCATGCAGCTCATGGAGGAAGCTACGCAGGAGGTTGTCGCGAAGTTAAATTTGAAAGAAGGCAAGGAGTGGAAGTTCAAGCAAACGGTACAGCTAGTCAAAGAACATGCAGATGCTGACGAAATTCGACAGAAAGCCTTGGAGTTGGAGCGCATGGTGGATTATCCCGTAGGAAAGCTTTTTGGGATTCGCGATGAGCGGCGTGCAGGCAGTCGGAGTGAGCGACCGAGTCGTAGCCGCAGTCGACGCCGTCAAAGCCGCAGCGCAAGTCGCAGACGGCGGCGGCGGCGCAGCANGCCGCCGCCGTAATCGACGTGACCGTCGCTGCGAGGGCCGAGAGGAAAGGCCCAGAGACACGAAGCCTGGGAAGGACGTGAAAGGCGAAGCGACGGGTGACGCAGACAGCTCCAAGCCCTCAGATGTGAAGCGCGGAGTAGTGCGCATGCGCAGCAAGTGGGACGTTGCGGAAGGGGGCAGCATACGTGTGCCTGGGCGAACGGCCGATGGACGGCCTACATATCGTCGGCAATGGGATGCAAAAGATGGTGACGCAGCACGGGCCTGCGCCGCCTGGGTCAGACCTTGGCGCTTGGCCATAGCTGCCTTGCTTCCCAGTGGGTGCAATGCTGCCCTGCCCCTGACACATCCCGACATTCGTAAATTAGCTGGTGCCCTTTGGAAGCACATTCTCAAGTGGGAAGGGAGTGACAGCAGAAGTCTTGGGCTTTTCAAAGCAGATGCTCAGACACCGCAGACGTTTGGCTGGGCTGGCAGGTCCAAGTCTACCCGTGGACTTGATCCAGGCTTGGTGAACTTGCCCTGTGAATGGGCTTTTGTTCCAATGTCAGACCTCCTGCTGGTTGTCGGGGAGGGCATTGTCGGCATCACTTCGGAAGGTGTCTTTAGTGCTCATTTTCCTGGGCACCAGCGTTTCACTCTGGACGAATATTTGCAGCAAGAAGAGGTCCCAGGTTTGTCGCCAACCGTGACTACGTAGCAGCAGAAGAGCGACTTCTCGAAATGCTGTGTCAAAACAAGAGGGAAGGTGGAAAGGCCGGAAGCGCACAGTGAGCCGGCTTTTAGTTTCAGTTGATCGGCAAGCCCGATCCCTGGTTGCGTTTAGCCATGCATTGCTGACAGGCAGATGAAACTTCCATACTTCGTTTGTCGACCAGCACCTGAGTACAGAGGAGCAGTGTGGATCAGTGTTGAGTGGCACAGTGTTGCACGTGTGACGGGAGCAGACGAAGGCGTACAGTTCGTGCCGTGATCAGCGGACCCCGAGCAGTTTGAGCCTGAATTTTGAAACCATGCTGTTCGTCTTTTGCACACATTTCAGAACAGCCTTGAACACATGCAAGTGTACCACTATCAAGCTCAACAGCTCAGGTGCAGTGGCATGTAATGCAGTGCTTGACTTGCAGGAACTTGTCTGTTCTCAGTGTGTGCACTGCCCAATGCCTGCCACGAGCCCTGCACTTCTCAGCCCTCAATGATGTCGGCCCGTCGGCCTCCTATCCGGGCCGCTACGGCCGCTGCCAGTCTGCTCGCCTCGTCTCCCGTGGTCAGCTCTATACTTAGTGAGACTTAGTGCCAGAGCAGTTAAGGACCGGAAGGGAAGAGTACGAAGCTCCTCGGAACACGTCGCGGCTCAGGTGCATGAGGTCTCATTATGGAGCACCTGCCGGCACCGTACCCAACCTGAGGCTTCTTTACCGAGCACGACACTCTTTTCAGAAGGGCGGGCAGTCGTTCTTAAACAGATTTTGCTGTATCGAAGTACTTGTTCCTCGCTACTCACAGGGCGAGAGATCCGCTAGGTCCAGCAAGTAAGCATCAATAGAGAAGCGAGATGTTCAGATGTTCCTGTCGTCGATTCGTCTGTGCAGAGGAGTGGTCGGCCGCTGGCCACCTGGGTCGATGAGTTGGGGACAGGTCCAGCTCCGACCGAGAGAGAGAGCCACGTGATCGTGCACAAAGTGTGCCCAGCCTAACTGGCAAGTTGATGCAAGCTGTTGCAAGCTGATGCAAGCTGCTTTGCTGGCGCGTCTTCTTTGCACCGCTGGAAGCCTGTGCCGAGGAGTCCTCGCGGTGCCGGTCTTCCGTGGACGTGCCAGATCTGTAGTCAACGCGACATTAGCGCCAGTCTGACGAGCTGTCCTACGTGCAAGCGGAGTCGGGGGACGGAGCTCAGACGGTCGTACATGACGGCTGCAGAGATCCTCGTCATTGTGGACTGTTACTTGAGGCCCAACCACCGCCAGTGACTAGCGGCTGACTAGCGCTCAGGCTGACGGAGTCTGTGGTCATAGCTGTGAATGGTGGCGAAAAAGGCGAGCTTCAAACCGGAGGCCTCTTTTCTGTCAAGAAAGATGGGGATGATGGGGGTGTTGGGTTGATCGTGTTGTCCGCTCGTCAGCCTTTGTTTCACGGTTCAGCGCGGTTGCTACTCCTTTCGAAGTGAAGATCGCACAACACAGAAGCCGGATCACCGCTGCGACAAGAGTTCGCAAGATGATCTCGTTGCCCTGCGCCCGTGAGGCGCAGCCTCAGCCTTGCAAAAAGCACAGCGCCGCGGTGCAAGCCCTTCCAGACGCGGAGACCGTGACCATGCAGCCACATCAGCCACGCTGCCCAGAACCTTGGAAAGAATCAACGCTCCGTCACGGCTGTTTCGGTGTTTCGAATTTGCTTATTTGCTCTTTGTGAGGCAGATCCACAGGGAACCCTGCAGCACGCGTCACCGTCACCTTCCGGGACTCCCCAAGTGGCAGTCAGGGACCCGAGCAAAGTTTGCACCTGCCCACCCGTCCCGTCCGGCACACGCCAGAGGCCAAGGCGGGCAACGCGCCCTTGCAAGGGGGCCCCGCCATGCATGCAGCTCTGCGATGGAGCGTGGTCACAACATCGACGTTACTTGGCACGGCTCAAGGTCATGTGGTACATTCCCGGGACTGCATCAAGTGGCTGAGGCTTTGGATCGGCACCAGGAGGACCACGAGGCATTTGCTCGGAGAGTAGCGAGAGACAGAGAGAGCCTTCCCTAAACCTGCAGCAAGTGGCGCAGCGGTAGCTGACTTGTATGGGGCACAAGACCTCTACTAATGGGAAGCTCTGCAAACCATTGAAAGAGACTTGGGTGAGAATCCGAAGTGTTCCAAACACTCGGACCAACGTCTTTCCATCGAGATAGCATACTTGAGACCAGGGAGAGAAAGGTGAGAACGCTGGCGATTCGTACGCAGTAGACTACCGTCCGTCGGACAGATACGGATGTGATAATGGCTGATCCAGTCACAAAGGTGATGGAGCCCACCAAGCTTGTCCACGTGAGTGAGCTGGATGTTAAGCAGCCAACTCATAGCATCGTTAAGAAATGACCTTAGCGACTCCAGAAGAGACAGGGGAATCCTGGGAAGAAGGGTCTGCAGCAAGAGGACGACGACCGAGCGTCGATCCTACGTCTCATGTTTTTCTGTCACACGCTAGCACCAGAAGAGTCACAGGTGTGTAGGGCGTGTATAAAATGTGCGCAGTGCTGAAAGTGACCACGCCGTCTGCGTCAAAGCTCCCTTTTGACTCAAGCGGTCAAGCAGAGAACCGACCGGTTTTCACATCTTGTTTGTTCTTTGGTACGAGATGAGCCAAGCAATGCGTGTGTTTTGCAGAAGCGAGATCCGCGACATGTGATTTTTCGACATGAGCTCTTCCTCGGGCTGTAGATGTTCTGGAGACACACCGATTATTGACCAAACTCTTTACATGACACTATGTACAGCATGTTCGCTGCTAGGTTGCATGCTAGACTTGGACTTGCAACACAACGTGAGGAAACCGTGGGAACACACAACACACAATACGGCATGGAAATGATCTTCTTTCTTGGATTGGAAACATGCTTTCGGCTTCCGAAACAACAACACGATGCTCACGACACGTAATTTGGGCAGCCCCGAGCATGAGTGAGTCCATATGCCACCAAAGGACCTTCGTGACATGCTGGCAAAAGGTTAATAGGCTCAGGAACGTGCCAACCCTGTCCATAGAGCCCCGATATGTTTATCATAGTTCTTGCTGTTGCGTTACATGTTACCAGTAGATGATGTGGAGTACGAACGAACGGACAGTGGATCGCCACACATAGGTGGTCAGTGGTCAGGGAGCCATATCAGAATTGAAGCTTGCAAAAGATACCCTATTAGTTCCACCCTCGGTCGCTGGGGGCCTCAGCTCGCCCTCTATGCCTGAGAGAAGAAGACACCAAGTCCGTTCGTGCATTAGGGATACTGCTGGGTTGGTTTCCTACACGAACGTGTAGAATCTGCACTCTGTTGGAAAGCCTGGAAGCTGAAATTAAAAAGAAAGGGGCGCTTAACGAGTGCAGGGGGTTAACCTGCCCATTGCGATTTGCAAGCAGGAAGATAAAGAGAGTCCCAGAAGCCTCGCAGACACAAGTCTGATGCACACCCTGCAAAACGACAGACAAACAGCTGCAGAGCGATGATCACAGGCCAAAGCACTCCGACCCCTTCGCCCACTTATCTCCAGCCTTCCAGAGGCCTGCTGCTGGTATGTTCTTGCTTGCAAGTGCGTTGGCCCGTTGCCGATTTCACAGTCCATTTACTTTCGTGATGTCAGGCAGTTGGCAAGACGGCAGGGAATCGCCATTCAGGTCCAGGCATCAGACGGTAGAGAAACGAAGCACCGAATTTCCACTGTTCACGATTCTGTCGTGTTGATGCGAGGGTTGTGCCACCATCAAGGCACAAGTATGAAGTCTGGCTGTTGGCTCTTTGACCCTTGTTCTCATCGTGCTGACCTGTCCGTGCTAACTATTGACCCGGCCAGCCATGTCGCGATAGGCCGCATTCTGCGCCACCAGGGTGTGTCAGGCAGTGCGCCAGACGCTTTTGGCACGTTATTTCGCAGGCCAGCATACGCGCGGTAAGAAAGGCAATGCTGTCAGGTGGTGTAAAATCTTGGGGGTGCCACGCCTATGTGTCCCGGCACCTGCTAATATCTTTCCCCGCCTGATGTTGTTTCTCGTACTAGCAGTTACTATCAGCAATTTAATTGTGCGAGCGTGGATATGCCCAATCAATTCTCGCCACTTCGCTTCGCTGTTTCAAGAGTTATCCGCGCAGAAGGGCCCATCCGGCAAGGCGTAGATGACTCTGGGAATGGCCAAGTGGAGCGACCAGCAACTCTACTGTATCTGGCTTCTTTTCAGCTCTCGATGTCAAGCATTGTCAAGCTGCCTGCTAAAAAGCGCGTGCTCAAGCTGCGAGGTTGTGTTTCGGAGATGGGGGGTTGCGAGTTCGCGCGCAGCGACGGCTGGAAAACGTCACAGGGCATGCCACAGAGCAAGTGCTGCCCGGGCTTGGACTACGCCGCGCCCAAAAAGATCTGCAGGCCTCGATCGCAGGCTAATGCAGGCTATCAGGCAATACATGCCGCCGAGAGCACAGTAGCACTCGAAGCTGCTGCTGCTGCTGATGATGATAGACCATAGCCGCCGGTAGGACCAGCGGCGGCCTAAACACCATCATAAGTGATATCCTACCAGAGAGAGGGCTCGAAAAAATCATGCTATCACCCGTTGAGCGAAATCTACGACATTTTGCCGCGTTAGGTGTATGAAAGTGTGTGTAGAAAGTGAGGTGACGTGTGTGGGTGAGTGGCAAGTGTAAGTGTGTGTGTGTGTGTAAGGGGGGTTTTGTCGCGGGTCTTGCTGTGTAGGGAGAAACGCGGCGATCGAGGATGAGGATGCCTATCGGGAAATATAATGTAAAAGGGAAAGTCGGAGGAGCGAAGCTCGGAGAAAGTGCCTCCGTGAACGCAATCAGGTCTTCAAGGGATCGCATGTCGCGGCAGGTGTCCTGTCAAGAGCATTACAAGGTCTCTTCAGGTATTGGGCACGTTCACGTGAGCTCTAATCGATCAGTCGTGCATGTCATCACCTTCGTCGAGGGCGCCCGCTCCGGGCGGGGCCTCGTCGGCGGCGGACGGAGAGGCAGGTGCTTCTGCCTTTACCCGCCCTTAGCCTTTCCTTTTCCTTTACCTTTGCCCCTGACCTGACCTTTCGGTACGCCTCGGATGGACCTATCCGAGAACAACCTCAGTGTGCAGCCGTCGATAGCGCGCAGGAGTGGCCCTGCGATCTCCACTAATACCTGACTCGCCTTCGTCCCTGTCAGGCCTTCAGCCTATAAGAAGGAAGTTGTTCGATCCATCTGGCCCTTGTCGATAAATGCCTAGGCAGGATGATTCCGTTAGCGACTGCTCGAGCTCTAGGGCTGGCGGTCTGGTTCAGTCTGGTTCCTAGCACGATTGAGGCGAGGGAACAGCTCCTTCCTGCGGGGCGGGTTGTAGCTTGCCTGCCGAATCGTCCCTAGCTACCGCGGCGGTCGCGGAGAGAGCCGGTGCACACCATTTTTCTTCCGGCAAGGCTTCCTTTAGGGAGCGGAGGATAATGGGAGTTGCCCTCTTCGGGAACTCCCTGAGTTGGCGTTCGTTAACTGATCGTGCAGTGCGCTCAGTGCCATGAAACCGACTAACATCACCCGTAGAGAGGCTGTGTCCGTCTATCAGCGTCTCAGCGCAAGGCATCCACTTCCGCCTGACTCGGCATCTTTCGATGCGTCTTGGTAGGAGGGGTGTTGTTCAGGCTGGTGCTCTTGGCTCTTGCTCTAGATTTGAGCCGGAGGGCCGGGCGCGGCAGCGGTGTCATTGGGGGCGGGTTCAGGGGATAATCATGCATCGCGTGGGGTCTGTTCCGGTTTTGCAACCAACTGCTCCGCAAATCTGTGCCAACTGCTGGCACTGTCCGGGGATCAATGACCAGTCTGAAACCTTGTGCACATATGTATGTACATGTGGCGCCAGAGGACGCTGTCGGGCCAGAGGACCCTGTGTGATGTGATGCATGAAGAACATAAGGTGTGCCGAAAGAGATCCGTGTCAATCGTGGGTGAGGGGGGGGTAAATTCGAAGTGCGACCGTTGATCGAAGACCGTCTGTTTGGTGCGTTTGTGCATGTAGGGTTCAACTTTTTTTTGTATGTGTGCGGTTGGCGCGTGCGCGGTGGTGCTGCAGTGTGGTGCTGAAGTTTCGGAGTGGTAAGCCCGTCCGCTATGCATCTTCCTGTGCCCGCCTCATTTGGCGTTCGTGTTTGCGAGTGCCAACTCGATTGAACACTCGGTTGCAACATGTACATGTGCGCTGGGCCAGCTCGCTTCCGCGACAATGGTTCTCGTGGGATTGAGCTGCTGTGATTGTTGGCCATCGCTTCCCGCATGTCGAGCATGTAGGGTTGGCTTCCATAGTTCCCCTGCAGTATGCCTGGTGTCGACGAATCGAATCCTGGACGAGCCGTTCCGCTCCAATGCCGCCCGCCTGTTGCCATCCGCAGGCGCATTGCCAGTTGTTGCTGTGTTGTATCGCTGGGGGCAGGATGCTTCGTGATTAATTCGTTTGGACATGTTGGTGAATCGTTTTTGGCAGTGGCTGCAGATCTTGTTTTTCTCTTCGAACCGGAGCAAAATCTTGCACTCGCCAATCAATCAATGTCGAACTCTTTACGAACGTATTCGCACGACACATCACATTAAGCGGCAGTGGGTCAAAGGTCACTCCAATCACGCGGGAAACGAAAAAGCAGATCGACTAGCCGACGCCGGCAGCCAAGGACGGATTGGCGAGCACTCGAAACGATGGGCAGCCCCACACCAAAACGCACTGACCTCTCTGAACACAGCAAAATGCCGAAAGTGTAGTCGCATCTTCCGGAACGCCAGAAGATGCGGTGCATTTAAGATGCACGGCCGCAGGAGTCATTCTCACGGACGAATACAAGTGTCGTAAATGCGGAGAAATCCAAAAAGACGCAAGGCAAGGTCCACGCACGAAGCTAATTTCGATCATTCCCTGTGTAACGTCCGCGGCGTGTTGTGAGTCGTAGCAGTCGTAGCATATTGTCGCGATTTTGTGACGGCGGCCAGGGGCCTCGGTATCCAGCCAGATTAGGGCCTGGCGATGGCGGTGAGTTCGGCCGTGTTGTTGGTTTGTTTTGTCGCTCCCAAGAAACGCTGATCTGTGCTGTCAACTAGTACCGGTCTGCATATCTCAAAGAGACAGTGCTGCGCCTCCGCATCGGAGGCGTCGTACACGGCTAGTCCCCATGTCCGAACCTCCAGATCCGTCCGTGTAAAGGGACCATTCCTGTGGTGGGGGGTTGAGTTGTGGGATACGCAACGGCTTCCATCCATGTTCGTCTGTTGCCTCCGCCTGTGGTATTTGGTGAATGATTGGGCATGTGTGTGTGTGGGGCGAGTTGATATGCATTATGAAAGTTGCGCAGGCATTCTTTGCGCGCGACAGTTGGGATGGTCGTGAGGTGCAAGCCGACCACTGCGTGTGTGTTTTTGAAGTGAGTGCGTCTCTCGTGAGCGTTTTGGCAGACCAGGCCGCATGCTGGGCATTCTTTGTTGGTGACGCGGCTGGCGGGTTTGACTCATACGTTGCGTGTGCGTCTCCGGCGCACTGTAGTGTCTGGCAACGGTTGACCTAACTTCCAATTGTTGATGGCCTGTTTGCCTCGTTTGTTGAGGATGTTGCATGGGAAAGATCGGCGTATGAGTGCGTCCCAGGATGTGTCTTCCGTGTTTTGTGCGAGTCGGAACCAGTGTAAGTCGTGTATCTCCGCGCGCTTCAGCACTGTGTGTGTATCCATTGTACGTGCGTGGTGGCATGTCGGGACCTAAAGCTGCCGTCCGCCCATAAACCCCAGAGGTCTTGTTTCGGGAGTCAGTGCGTGGACATGCGCGCGACGTGACCTAACCATCGCAAAGTGTTGGCCATGAGCGCGTGTTCTATTGTGGGCCACTGGGCGGCTTTGTGAAGAGACTCGGATGTGATGCGGTGGTCTCGCACTGCAGTGTATCCAACCCGAAACAGCGTTGTATGGCGTATGTTTGTACCGCTTGTAGTGCATTGGTCTGGGCTTTGGTCCATGCGCGTGAACGTCCGAAAGCGGTGAGCATAGGAACTACAGTACTACAACGCTGCGCATGATGCGGAGTCTCGTTGCGATCTTTACTCGACTAGTACGTCCTCGACCGTGGCTTGTGCCCGTCGACCATGCTTTGGCCTGGCTATGTCCTTGGCTCGGCGTTTTGCCATGAGGCAGCGGTGTAGGGTGTTTGCCCATTGCGTGCCCGATTCGTTGATCATGCCTCCTACATGTCGAACCTTGTTGGGGGGGGGGGGTCGTTCCTTTTTGGTTGGTTTCGGGTCGAGCACCTGGTTTCAGGTTGAGCGTTTCCGTTTTTCCTTTGTTGAGTTTTTCGTTCCGGTCGTTGAAAAGGTCTCCTCCAATACTTTGTCTGCGATGCGCGCTTCCTGGGCGTGTGCAATGGTGGTTGTATCGTCCGCGAATCGCTGTCTCATATGCGAGTGTATTGGAATTGTCGTGTAGATTACCTCTCTATGGTACCGCGTGATAGATGATCATCGATTTTGAACTTCCATTTGATGCCCGGTTCCAGGCCTGCTTGTTCCGCCTTGCGTTTGCGTCGCTGTCGGAAGTCCTGCAGCACTGCCTGGTGATATAGGTTGAAGAGAGGCGGCGACGATGGACATCCTTCTTTGAGCCCGCGATCGGCGGTGTAGGGGCGAGATACTGCGCCGGATGTGCGGACCTGAAAGTTGTTCTGATCGTGAAGTGCGCGACAGACGCTGATAAAACCTTGGGGGGCTCCTCGGCGTGCCATCAGTGTCCATATAGTGACTTAGTGCATATCGGTTCACCCTGGGGTATGCTTTTTCGATGTCGTATTGCGCGAGCGTAACTTGCTCGCCCTCTTGGGCGAAGCAGATTTCCTTAGTGATCCGCCGGCTGACTTGTAGGACGTCATCTACCCCTCGATTGCGTCGAAATCCTACTTGTTCCTCGTCCATTAAAGTTTCCGAGAAAGCTTGCGGTCGGTTTGCAACGATGCGTGCTAGTATTTTGACTCCTACGCTAAGTAGTGTTACCCCTCTCCAGTTTCCCTTGTTGCTCTTTGGTTGTTTTTCTTCCACAGCGGTATCACAATGGCCATGAGCCATTCCGATGGCCATTAATCGGCCTCTGCATATTCGTCCGCCGCGAGAGTGTGTTGCCATATTTCCTGTACCAACGAAACAACTTGGGTGTGTAGCGATTCCGGGGCCCATTTGAGCATTTCGACCGTGATGCCATCATCTCCGGGTGCTTTACCGGCTTTCATTTTTGTGATGGCACATTTGATCTCCATTGGAGTTGGGATGTTTGTCAAGGGAGCTGAATCTACTGGTGTGGATTGCGGGACGTTGTTCCATACGCGTTGGGCTACCGGCGAGGCGCCGTCTTGTATGTCTTTGAAGTGCTGCCGCCAGGATTAGGTCTCTACTGACGGGTTTGCGGAGATGTGGCTTTCACCACCAATATGTTTCGTGGCTACACCTCGCAGTTTAAGGCGGTTGAATACCTTGTATAGTTCGTATAGATCTCCTCGTCTCTCGGCCTGTTCGGCCTGAAGCCCTACGTCGTGCCAGTACTGGTTTTCCCATTGCTTTAGTTGTGTGACTTTCCTTTTTTTCTGGTGGTGATGGTTCGTTTTAGCGTTGTGTAAGTCCTGGTGTTGTTGGGGGGTCGCTTCCGGCTGCGAGCAGATGTCCGACAGCTGCTCGTAAGTCCGTTTGAGCGTGCATATGTGATTGTTCATTTGATTGATTTCCGCCTCGCGGCCTGTGAACCATTGCCTAGGTGGTGAGCGTTCCACGTATCCAAAGACTTGCGCGGCTGCCGCGGTTGTGAGCTGGCACAGTGTAGGCCAGTCGAGTTGCGTTCCTGTAGCTGTGTGTCGAGGGTTTGTGTGCATTGTTGCCTAAGCGCTGCTGCCTCGTCCGAGCATCCTCTTCCACGATGTACTGCAATGCGCCGCATTGGCGTGCGTGAAGGTTTGTAGAACGCTGGTGGCACCAGGCGTACTGTCATTTCCACTGGCTTGTGATCCGTGTATTCCTCCCACCCCCTGGTTTGTGCGTCGCGTACAGACTCTGAGTGTATAGTCAAGACGCAGTGTTTTTTGCGTATGTATTTCTGTTCCACGAGAAAGTGGTCTAGTTTGGTGTTCGGTCTTGAAACGAGGGTGTTTCCATGTGTTCTTGTTGTTCTGTGGGGTCCACGAGTGTGCAAAAACCCAATGTTCATGGTCACATGTGTCGATGAGTGTTTGTCCCCTTTGATTGCGTTTGCCCGCTCCATGCGGTCCGATTGTTCTCCCCGATTGGTTGTTTGGTTTGCCTATGAGTATAGTTGATACCGAGGTTTGCGTTTGTTGGCAACGTTGCTGATGTCTTCCATGTGTTCCTGTATCTCTGCGGGTGTCGCTTTGGAGCTGTGCGAGTATACGCTCATGAGCGCAACACCGAGACGTCTAAAGCACGGTATCTGTATCAGCATGGCTCGACAGTGTGCGCCCTTACCGTCCGTCCGTACCGGGATGTTGCTACGTTGCCATGCTACCTTCCATCTTTCGTTTAGCGCGATTGAAACCCGACCCCTGCTGATGATGGTCCATGTGGTTTGGTGGCCTTCTATGTCGAACTCTGTGCGTCTTCCCCATTTAGTGTCAGACAGCAGTACTATCGACCCGAGGCTCCCAAAGCTTGCTCATTAATTTGCTTAAAGTTAAGGTGTGCGTCATGTCGCCCCTGTGTGGCTACCGGTTGTCGCGTGTTCCACGTTCCAATGCGAATTAGTCGACGTCGCTTCATCTTGGTGATAGACAGGGTGCCAAACCTCCCCCATGCTATATGTTTCCTTTTTCCTTCACGTCGTAATTTCTCCCTACCTGCCTCTTCCAGTATGGATGGCATCGTCCCCCTATATTATCCGAGGATGTGTGGTCGCGGTCAATGCGGATAAAGATGTTGGTGTGGGTGAGTGCAGTGGGTGACTGGAGCAGTGGTGAGTGTGTGTGAGTGCGTCTGTTTCGCGATAGCCTCCCCATGGCTTCGGGTGTTTTCGTGTGCGTGCAGCCCTGTGTAGGCAAAAACGTCTGGCAACGTGTCACAGTGCTGATAGGGGCCGAAAAGCCATTGTGAACATGTGTAAGCTAGTGTCCGTTAGAGCGAGTGTGGGCATGAGTATGTGAATGTAAACCTCGAACGAGTGCCCTCTTCTGGTGATACCGAAAAAATAACCCTTGTGCGCGATAAGTGCCGAAGATAGACGAGTCGACGGGTAGGATGATGTTTGTATGAGGCTGTCATGTGAACGCTGATCGTTTCACCCGCGCGATAGTTCGGAGTGTCGCAGCCCACCCACGACTCCCGGACAAAGAAACACATTCAAGGAGAGACAGTGTTGATCCGAGTCCCCAAGGAAAAACGGTGTCTCAACGCCCCGAATGTTGGAGTCTCTATGCCCGAATTTGCATCTCGCCCTCCCCGAAGTGAAGGGAGCGCCGTGTTGTAAACAGGGAGTGGCGTTAGCCCCACCGAGGAGTTCGGATACAGGATCGGTTATTGAATGCCTATGAAACGTCTCCCCGTCGCATGAGCATGAGGCATGTTCCGTCGTATACGAGACTGGCCTGCGTGACAAATGTGGAACATGCGCTCCATCTGTAGGACCCCGGGTATTGTCTGAAGGTGGGTTACCAGGGGGCACCGCGTGGAGGTTTGATGCTTTCCGAGAGCGACTGCTCTCTTCCGCTCTCCCACTGAGTTGTCAAGTCGTTGTGTGCTCGGAAATCCTGCCTCTGCGCTGCCAGTCCGAATTGCATTGTCAGAGTTAGAGTGCAGAGCAGCCGAGGATGCAGGCAAAACGTGAGCCTCTGCTTTGCTGGCTGTTGCGCAGATGCAGGTGTCTTCAATGAGCCGCCGCCGCCCATGGCGCTGGAGCGTGCAGTCCTGCCGGCTTCTTGGAAAGCCGGCGAAGTTCCTTGTGGTCCTTGCCTTGGCGTGAGGCCGAACAGAGCATTTCGAGGTGCGAGTTGGACTTCTTGTTATGCCAGAGAGCTGCAAGAGTGTTTGGTAGAGCGTAGTCTTCCTGTAGGCCGAGATGGGATCGCACCGGCTGGGCCACCGCTCCCTACTCGAGGTGAAGTGCACTCAGTTCGTGGTGTCATCGTGTTTCAAGAATTGTGGCCTCAGGTGAAGACTGGGCTTCCACTTCCGCCAACTGTCGTTTGGGGGCCGCCAACATCCCCCCGCCAAGCGCAGCGAGTTCGTCTGCACCTGCTTTCTTTGCAGGCCGACCGAAGTGAAGGCCGCTTTTGCGGCTTGCCTTGCCGCACAGCAAAGAGTACCATACAACAAAGAAGCCCAAACTGTGAAGATACTGTGTTCTCTCCTCCTATTTTGTGGCAACTTTAACAGGCTCCGGGGTCTTCTTGGGCTTTATTGACATGACAAAATGAGTGGTCTTGACCAGTCTTACTTCGTTGGCATGACAATGAACTCAATTAACCCCCTTGCTGGCAATTTGCGCCGCCTCTGCCCGGACATGTCCGCATAGTCCTATGAAGCGGAGCTTTCTACTCGCTTCAGTCGCGGGGGTGCACGAACAACTCTTGATTGCTCCAGAATCCTTCACCCCGAAAGGATTCCTTGTGTTCCGTCCGAAGGGCCAAGGGAGTCTTGACTCTTAGGTTTGTGGTCCTGCGCCCAAGCGAGAACCTGCATACCGTGCATGCGTGCATGGAGCAGGACCAGGGCCAGGGCCAGGGCCAGGGCCCCGTGTCGGTGGGGCCCCGGCCCCGGCCCCGGCCCCGGCCGGGTCCATGCCTTGGCAGTTCGAAGGTCGCGAAGGCTGGGAAACGCGGGCGCTATCTCAGCTGGAAGTCTCGAGTTCAGCAGGTGTGCAGCTGCCATTGCCGCAAGCATTCGTTGCGTCGGAGGCAGTGATGGCCACGTTTTCGCAGGCTCGCCTGACAAGCGTAACGTCGTAGACCGTTTCTTGTGCAGGTGCCGCGCACAGAGCGGGAGGTCAAGGAGGTGCCTCGGCGTCTCGAGAAGGCATGTGCGGTGCTGAGTGTGATCAGCGTCCCTAAAAAGCTCGCGGGAAGGTCGCAGCGTCAGCTCAGGTCGGATGCAGGAGACGCCTGTACGGTCCATGGCAGGCCAAGTCCTCACTTGTTTCATTGTCACCGCCTGAACCATACCGACCACCTTGACAGAATCGGCTTCGGCACCCTCTGTCCAGGCAAGTCTGGTGATCTGTGGGATTCTGTTTAGCCCATCCTTGCAAACCAGGCACGGGCAAAAAAACCGGACATCCCGGATGTCAACATGGACATTGAAGCGGTGCTCGAGGCCATCCGATAGCCAATTGACAATGCTCGTAGGCTCGTAGCTGCGAACAGTGTCAACCCAGGCGCAAAAGCGGCGCATCGAGAGCTTGAAGAACAAGCTTAACATGACCATAGCCTGAACTGCTTTGTACAGGCTAAGTCCGTTGGCACCCCAAGGTTGGCAGCTGCTAGCGAAACTTGACGATCGGCATGTCCGGCGATCGAAAAGGTGTTCGGCCGTCCTTTCACATTCGAGGCACTTCGAGGCAGTTCGCGTCGTACCCTGGGCATCAGGATGGGATGGTAGCTCCGAACTGAAGCGATCGACCGTTGTTCTTTCGCTCCCGTAGACTCTTTGTGTCAGGCTGATTTGCTTTCAGATCCATGTTTGGATTGGCGGAAAAAACACCTTTGCACACGTGACACCTATATTCTGTGCTTGCATGAGGCTCAATCTGCGAGTTTGCAGACTCCCGGACCTTGACGTGTGTCAGGGGACGGGGGTGACACTGGATCAGCCATGGCCTACGGTCCTTTGGCGCAATGTGCATTCATGTCGGGCCCGTCCCCCTTCAAGAAAAAGGCGGGCTCGGGCATCCTGCTGCTGTTGTCGTTGGGAATTGTACGCGCAAGTNTGAGCGCAAGAAGGACCGCAAGGAGCGAGAGAAAGAGCGCGATCGCAAGGAGGATCGCGACAGGGAGCGCTCACGCTCCCCTCGCAGCCGCAGCCGCAAGCGAAGGCGCTAAGCCGCTGGGGCTTAGCGATGCCGGAAAGGGCGACTTGTTCGCTTCCGACTCTATTGCGCAAATACAATGAGACATTAAAACAGAATGAGGCGTTGCTGTTGCTGCTTCTGGGTTTGACTTGACCTGCAGGAATTGCAGTGCGCTATCTTTCAGGACAGTGACTATGTATTCGCGATTTGATAATTTGATGTTCGGACAAGGGCTGAACCTGATGCGTTGCCCGGCGCTGCTGGACCCTCTGGATGCAACGGCAGAGAGAGAGAGAGAGATTGTGACAGATGATGAACCATTATCATATACCGACATGTTCCAGACGAAGCAAAGAGAGGTAGCTGCTGATTTCCGACTGCCCTGCAGAATCCGGGTGTGAGAGGAGTTTCGTAGTTGCCCACGGCAGCCATGGCCTACGGTCCTTTGGCGCAATGTGCATTCATGTCGGGCCCGTCCCCCTTCAAGAAAAAGGCGGGCTCGGGCATCCTGCTGCTGTTGTCGTTGGGAATTGTACGCGCAAGTNCAGCCATGGCCTACGGTCCTTTGGCGCAATGTGCATTCATGTCGGGCCCGTCCCCCTTCAAGAAAAAGGCGGGCTCGGGCATCCTGCTGCTGTTGTCGTTGGGAATTGTACGCGCAAGTGACCCGTCTGGCAGGCACCGCCCAGCAACGAGAAGAAGACCTTCAAGGACATGTTGCCGCCATGGAAGCCTCCAGATCGATGTGAAGCACCTCCTCCGGGTTCTTTCATGCTGTATTGTTTCGACATGGAAGAAGTGAAGTCTGACGCGAGCGCTGCCAGCCGATCCCTTCCGTTGGATGAAATGTCAGCCGTCGTGTTTGGCTCCTCACAAGATGTGGATGGCATGGTCTATGATGGCAACAAAGGCGTCAGGCCAGAGCATGCGGCCATCTACTACATGAAAAGCCGATGGTTCCTCAAGGCAGTGAATGGACCCGTCACGGTTGAGAGTATGACTTTGCACCCCCATCTCAAAGACTCCGATGGCAAGCCACCCAAGCGCTACACGTCGACGGTGACCAAAAAGATGGAGACGATTGAGCCCATGGATCCGAAAAGGAAACTTACCAGAGAGTTCTGCGTGTTTCGCCTCGGTGACTCAGATCGTCGATTCTGGATCGGTGGACCGCTGCCGGTAGGTGATGGAGAAACGGAGGAGGCCGGTAGCGGTGCCGGGAACGCACCGGAAAGCCGTGCTGAGCGCAAGAAGGACCGCAAGGAGCGAGAGAAAGAGCGCGATCGCAAGGAGGATCGCGACAGGGAGCGCTCACGCTCCCCTCGCAGCCGCAGCCGCAAGCGAAGGCGCTAAGCCGCTGNTGAGCGCAAGAAGGACCGCAAGGAGCGAGAGAAAGAGCGCGATCGCAAGGAGGATCGCGACAGGGAGCGCTCACGCTCCCCTCGCAGCCGCAGCCGCAAGCGAAGGCGCTAAGCCGCTGAGGATGAGCCGTTACTGATAGAGGACTGGCTTTCGAAGCAGAGATGTGTGCAATGAAAACCGCGGCAACTTGTGTGATTGGTGGTATTGTCGTTTGCTAGTTCCCGACGGGATCAGTTGCCTTGCAGGGCCTTGCGGCATGGTGCATCCTTTTTTCGCGGCAGTTGTCAGGATTAGGCATGATTAGTCATGACACTTTGAGAAGATCTTGTTGACAAGAGCCACCAGACACACACTGGGCCAAGTCAGCAGTGTCGGAAGATCGGCAAGCAGCACACCTCGGCCTGCCATGGCGCATGGAGGGCTTCGCAGCCATGTTCGTCAAAGTAGATTTTGGATGGCAGCTTGGTTCCTGGGCACTTTGTGGCACGAACTTGGGCGAGAGACAGAGGCCTTTGCTGGGATCTTGCTGAAGCGGAGACCGAGACACTTCAGCCTCAGAGCCAGGGACTTTGAGTCCGAGCTCTCCGTACAGGAAATGTTGAACATGCATAGAAAGCGGAAGCGGGATGCTGACAGACCTCGTCAGAAAGAAGGCCATCCAGAGGCAGCCGAGGCAGCCGTTCTGACGCCTGAGGTGTTAGCAGCAAAACCGAGCTGGCTCCGCTTGAAGCCAGCGGCAGAACTCCCGTGTGTCTTCACGCCTCGCGAGGAAGGTGTCAGGAGGCTCGGAGAGCCAATTGAATTGAAGTTCTGGCAACATGCATATGTTCGACTTTGGCAACATGCACGTCTTCACACTGGCGGGGCTGTTGCTGTCCGGTACAGCCGCGGCTCCCTTGCGCGAAGCCCCCATGCCTTTGCACTGTGGCCTTCAGCGCCAAGGGAGCGCCCCGATCTGAGTGAAAGGGAGCGTATCGAAAGTTGAAATGTGTTGTCACATGACCCCCGGACCCCGAGGCAGTATGCAAGGGCTGGTTCTGGGTATGTTCAACCTCACAGCAGGAAGCTGAGTGGAGCCAAGGAGCCAAAGCTGCAAGCAGTGTCCGCTGAGGTCAAGACGATCCATCCGTTTCCAATCTTGCGATTGATGCGGCCTCCGGACGAGACAGATGAGGACCTTGGACCTCAGCCTCTGCTTGCGGAAATGTGTGTTTTCTTGGCGCGGGCAGCGCGGGCAGCCCAGGAGCTTGAGGCCAACGAGCCGGCCGAGCTGAACGCGTTCCTTCGAAGCTCGGCAGAAGTCTTGAGAAGCCTACGGCCTATGCTTTTGCAGCAGCCACAAAGGAAGCTTGGGGGATCCGGCCAAGCAAGGAGCTGCCATCGAGGTGGAAGCCTCAGCTTGGGTGCCCACACTTCATTGTCTTTTGTCCTGAGTTTCAAGGACATGACAACTGCAGACCGACGAGCTTTGCTTCGCTGGTTGGCTGCTGGGATTTCTACAGGATGCGCAATGGTAAGGAACGGCTTGGTCGCTGAGTAGATAAGGCTGGAGGTGCAGCCGGTGCCGTGATGCTTTGAGCGTCGAACTGACAAAAACCCGCGCACGACACATCTCTTGCCGTGCCACCCTCATGTGTCCTGACTGTGTTGGCAAACGCTCCAGTTTCACGCCGACTTGACCATTCAGTTGCCACTTCACCGTCAAACTTAACATGGCTCTTCCGGAAGTCTGCGGTGATACAAGGCCAAACTAAGCATGGCAGCTGTGATGTTCCGTGCGCCGTGTGCAGATGCATGTAGATGGACGCGCACATATGTGCGTTTAGCGCAATGCGCTTACATGCCCGCCTGCCCTTCAGAATGCTTGGGCGGGTATACCCGGTTTAGTAAGTTTAGTATCTGTGCTGAGCGTGTGTATAAGTCACCTATAAGATCCTATAAGTATGCTATGCAGACATATACATTGTGCAATCGTCGCATATGATTTGATTAGTAAGTGATGATGAACATCATTGAGTTGTGCATTGACCCGGGAAAGTGGGTCTCGGTTTCGTCCCCCTATGAAGCCGAAATTCCAAAGCCTTTGAAAGCGAAACTCCTCGCCAGGAGCTGAAGCTCAAATTCTGTGCGAAGACGAAATTTGAAGACGAAGTTCGGCCCTGAAGAAGAAATTCGGTTTCGAGCACGTTAGACAATTCAGCCCTGCTGACGAAATTCGGACTTGAAGACGTAATTCAGCCTTGAAGACGAAATTCGGCCGCCCTGAAGACGAAATTTGGTCCTGACACGGAACTCGGCCCTAAAGACTGCACTTGATCCTGAAGACGAAATTCGGCAGTGAAGACGAAATTTGGCCGGGAAAAGACGAAGTTCGAGGTAATATAGGAGCTCTGATCTTGAAATAAAAGGCACCCCATCAGTCCAAAGCCCCATCCTCTTAGTTCAGGGTGATGTTTGAATTCTGAAATGACATCAGAGTAAGGGTGCCCCATCACTCCCAGGCTCCATTCTCTGAGCTCAGGGTGGGATAGGAGGTTTGATTTTGAAATCAGGGGCGCCTATCAGTGCAAGGCTGTGAGTTCAGAGTGATTCTAGCCAGGGTTCCGTTGGAAGAAGGAATACTTGGTCGCGCGAGCGACGGACGCTCGCAATGCCAATGAGGATGGTACGCTGAAGGTCGACGGGGCTAAGCGTGTTGAGCTCTTGGAGGGCGAGTCTACCTTCCTTCTGTCACCCGACCAGGTTAAGTCTTCAGAAGCCGATCATGTTGCTCATCTTGATGATCAAGCAGAACATCTATGGTCCTGAAAAGGATAGAGAAGACATGATTCATGAGGCTGCTGAGTTGTATGACGTTGCTATGGTCAGGCCGCTGGCAAGCCCAACGAACCATCTTCGAGTTCTTCCAGAGGGGGACTATTCGATGCCACCAAGTATCCCGATGCTAGACCTGTTCCTGCTGGCTACCATTGGGATGGGGTCAGACTTGTTCGGAATAAGAAGGGTTCTGAAAGACCTCCTGATGTTGCACTCTGCGCAACAGTGAAAAGAGGAAATCGAACGATAGGAAGAGAGAGAGAGAGAGAGAGAGAGAGAGAAAGAGAGAGAGCCATTTTGGCTCAAGTACTGCACCTTTGCTTGGAGGCTTGTGCCGCCTCCTTGCATCGGGGGGGAGGTGTGGGGTTGACCCAAGGCTGTTCACCTTGGACACCTTTCCCAGCGGTGCTTGAGCACACATATCCGCTGCCGCATCGCTTCAGGAAATCTCCGGCAGGCTTAGGTACAAGCGAGCCATACCCACGGAGGGCAAGTTTCGAAGTCCTACCTCTTTGGGGGCGACCTAGCAACTGCAAGAGCCTCTTCCATAGCGCTCTACAGCAGACGGGGGGGCAGATCTTCACCGACCATCTTCTTGCCTGCGGTGCCACAGCGACCACACTGTATTCCCTGGCTGGGTGGGGGAGTTCTTCGACTCAGTGATCGTGATAGTGGCAAGGACGAGAAGCTAGTGACGTTCACCCATGGCTGAGGAGATGGGGGCGGTACCGCCCAAAGTATGCAAACTTTGTCGCTACGCCGAGGGGGTGTGCACCATCGGCTCTCGTAAGCACCACGAGCGAGCCGACCCACAGTGTCGCTTGCACGGCTCGGACTCTCAGGGGACCACCCCACCAACAAGAGCGAAGGCAAAGCCGCGACCAAAGCCAGCGCCACAAGTCCCTGCACTTCGAGAAGAAGAGGAAGCCCACCCGGAACCGCCCGGGGGAGTGACGGAAAGGGCCGACTTGGACAAGATGACACAGTTCAGGACGAGAAAGGGGCGTCACATGCTATATCCACAAGAACCCTTAGACAGATGGATTGGGCGAGACATTCGCCAAACAGCAGAGGGAGACCACTTCGACCACAGCACGGCGGAGCTCCTCGACCAACGGGACAGCAGGGAGTATGCGCAATATCGGCAGAGGTTCCTCAAGCGCTGCAAACTTTGGGGGAAAGCCGACAGACCTGTACGGATTGTTGACAAAGTACCACCCCGACGTCGCCGACGAGAACCGAGCTCACACTGCACGTTTTCCCGAGAAGGTGCACGACAAGCTGCGCCGAGCAAGAGCAATTCGCCGGAAAATCCGGGCGAGAACGGAGAACCCCGACGAAGGCAAGACCCAGCTCCCTAAAGCAGCAAGGGGGGAGACGACCACACCGTCGAGGAGGAGACCGCCAAAAAAGAGGAAGCTCGATGCAGCCCGCAGCCCTTTTGTGCAGGAGGGGGAGGGGGAAATCAAGAAGCCAGAGGACAGACCGCCGCTGCCGCGTGAGACAAAGGAAGCCAGTGCAACCGAAACCCCGCCGGACTGGGGAGGAAGCGAGACTGACGAGAACCAGCCGGAGCCCCACCACAACCACGAGAGCAGTGACGACGGGGGCAAAGCCAGGCCTGCAACCAATGGCCGTGGGGACCGGAGGGAAGACCCTCAGACTATGGAACAAGCAGCGGAACACTCGCACTCAGACCCGCGGAGCCAACGGGGGGGCCACCCCACCACCTTCGACGACAAGATCTACCAACAGAGCGCCCTTCCGTACCGGGGAAGACTCGACTACCAGACCAAAGGAACCCGTCGACCTTCGACCCAATGAACGGTGGCGTGCTGTTTACAAAATACAAGCACACATGGCTCAGTTTCGAGAAGATCCACGCTAAAAGCGGGGGATGAAGTGAATGAGCGAACGCAGCCAAAGTTCGTTTCTTGCACCTTGTTTCGCTTGCGAATCTGACACACTAGGAAGGGAACCGAGGGGAATGTTTCTTGCTGTTTTCTTAGTGGGGGGCTGTCTGCAATTGACCGGTCACCTCCCTTTTCTCCAGCTCGCTTTTTGTTTCCTGCTGCCGGGGGAATTGCATTATGTACCATAGCCGCCATAGCCATAACACCTCCAGAGAGGAACCTTTACGCTGTATTCCGTCGCGACTCGACGAAGTCTTTTCCATCTACTGCCAATTCGTTGCATTTCCGGCGTAATCGACGAGGTCTGATCCGCCCTACTACAACAAATTAGCGCACACCCCTCCCTCCTAGCCAATAGCAGCGGGGGAGGGAATTCAACCGGCAATACTTTTTCAGTTGTAACGGCCTGGGGGAGCAGTAATAACCTCCTTTCGGGGGGAACCCTGTCTTGGCCTTAGTGTTGGACTCGGTTTTTGTAAAGACCTGTTTTCGTGAGCACAGCATCCCCTTTGTCGACAGTTGCGCGTACGTTCCTCAGTGTGACCCGAAGGCAAGCCCCTAAGGATTGTATGCCAGAGGGGCGCGGGGATGAGGCTTGATAGGGTTTGTTAGTGTAAGGGGAGGGGCTTGCCAACTTGGAAACACTGAACCAACTACGTAGTTCTGTACCGCAGTCTTTTGAGACCCCAATGCCATCCACTCCATAAACACAGGGGGTGGATGGGCGGGCCAAGCGCCTGAGGGTCACGACGGTGACCCCTATGCCCAGCAGAAAGAAAGAAAAGGTGGAGAGAGAGAGAGAGAGAGTGTGCTTTAGTACTTACTGACTGGACCTAGAAGCCTGAGCGGTTAGTGCCCTGCAAGCGCCCCGAGTGCCCTGGCTGCAAGAGAGATCTTGCTTGCTATGTCTCGCACCCTGAAGTTTTTGGTTTTCGGGACGTAACTGCGGCCAGTAAAGCTAGCCTTGGCACCCCGGGGGCCCGGTTTCTGCCTCTGATCAACGGTGAAGTTGCTCTCCTGACGGCCCCCGGTTTGCCTCTGTGAAGCTTTTTCACCTGGCTTCCCCCAACAATTTGGGGGGGCGCGAAGCGCCGGGGAAGAGGGTCGCTCCCTCTCCCTCTTCCTCTACCGTACCTCTACCCTCGCGAAAGAAAAAAGAGAGAGAGAGAGAGAGAGAAGAGTAGCCATTTTGGCTCAAGTCGACCCGCCGCTTCCTTCGGGGGGCGCTCAAGGACGGCCTGGTGAGTTTGCTGTTGGGAGCAGCATACTCGCCGGGTGGACGATCCTTCGAGCGGGGGAAGGCTTGAGTCCATGCCCGCCGCATTTGCCGTCAAGTGGCCCGGCTTTGTGCTTCAGTTTGACCGGCAAGTTCGAACTTCTACGCGACTTCCAGCTGAGGGTCCTTGAAGGCGACCTCGGGGAGTTCGGACCCCCTTGTGAACCGCTGCTGTCCCGGACGTTCACAACTATACGAGCCCTTCGGCTTAGCGGCCCTACTCAAGGCGAACCTGTACGAAACGACCCCAGGGGAGCAGTACCTCGAACGGGGAGATTGGGTACTTCACGATCGTGACAGTGGCAAGGAGCCAGAGAAGGTGATCTTCACACTACGACCGGGGGACATCCGCCCCTACCAAGCATGCGCACGCCAGGGGAAGGCACCCACTCATACCCTCGTGCAGCAGGGGCCGTCGATAGTGAGGCCTGTGCAAGGAGACAAAAAAGTGCGGCAGTGAGTGGCAGTGAGGGGCTTTCCGTGTACAGGGAAGTTTTTCCCTTTTAGTGAAAAGTTTTGCCAATTCGTCCAAGTCATACCTTTCTGATCCCTTTGTTTGGCGGGGGTAATTCACTGAACCTCTACTTTTCACGTACCGCTGTTTTCCTTTCGATCCAGGGGTTGGGGGATTTGACCCTTGCCCCTCAATCCCTCATTTCTTTCAAGACCGCCTTGAGCCTTCAGCTCGGCTTGTACATTATGACGGGCCGCNTTGGGGGATTTGACCCTTGCCCCTCAATCCCTCATTTCTTTCAAGACCGCCTTGAGCCTTCAGCTCGGCTTGTACATTATGACGGGCCGCTGAGCCAACCACCATTTCTATCAATGCCCTGCACGGGCACTCTGAGCTCTTTTCCGGACACTCCAAAGGGGCTGTCGTCCCTGCACGAAGGACGGTTTTCATTTTGAGCCTACGGGGGGGAAACCCCATCGCTCCTTTCGAATGCATTCTGCCTTGTGTGAGTTTTCCTCTATTGGCACCCGCAACAGTCGGGGGCGCACAATGCGCGCGGCGGAGGGGAAATTCCTCTTCGCCATAGCCCTGGCGAAAGAAAGAGAGAAGAGAAAGAGAAAGAGAAAGAGAAAGAGAAAGAGAAAGAGACAGAGACAGAGACAGAGACAGAGAAAGAGAAAGAGAAAGAGAAAGAGAAAGAGAAAGAGAAAGAGAAAGAGAAAGAGATAGAGATAGAGATAGAGATAGAGAAAGAGAAAGAGAAAGAGACAGAGACAGAGACAGAGAGAGAGAGAGAAGCCCCCGCTATGCCCGTCCTCCTGGGGCACAAAGAACCACACCGTCCTAAGCATCAACCTGATAAGGAGCGTCTGCACGGTTCGTCCTTGGACAAGCTATAGAGGACACTGCCGAGAATCTTTTGGTCTCAGAGCTCATTCATCGAAACGACGTTGCGAAGATTCCCGAAGCTCAGGAAGCTATGGACAAGGGGTGGAAGAAACTCTTGGAAACTAGGGCCAAGGGCGAAAATTCGGCGACAAGCTTCACTCGGGAAGGTGTTCGAAATCTGCGGCCTGAAGGGTTCCGAATTGCATGATGGTCACCCCCCAAAAGAAGTACAAGGGGCGTTCTGTCTTCCAGGACAACATGGTTCGGGATGAGAATGCGGATCGCGCGATCTTCGCCGAACTAGGTTTGAGTCCCGCTAGTATGGAAGCAGGCAAAATCATTGATGTGTTCGGAAACCAGCCCGGCTACTCCAAACAGCAAGTTGACGCACGCCAAGCCTACACTCAAGCTCGTTATTTCAAGGGTCATATGGCAAAGCGTATTATACCACCACTCTTGGTCGCCCATGTGGACGATATCAAGATGGCTGGTCCAAAGGACAACCTCTGCAAGGGTTGGGAAGGGATTTCAAAGGTTTTGGACATGGATCCCGCAGAGTGACATCCAAACTGAAGTTGATGTAGCAAATCAGCCCGTGCAAACCAACATCAATCCCTTGACCTCTTGGTAACCCTTGAGGCTAGAGACTGTGTGTGGCACAGGAAGTCCCACCTGGCCATTCGCGCTGCGAAGAGCATTTTCATGAGAACTCGACTCGCGATCGGTTGCAGCCTATTCTGGGGCTCATTACCTTCGACGGGCTTGGCTATCCTGTTCTCATGAAATCTCATGCAAAGGCGTGACGGCAAACTTCAGGGAATCACGGGAAACGGCTAGATCGCAATACTTGTCCATGCAAGACACCAAGAAGTCCCTCATGTCGTAGGACTTGACATTGACTGGCTTCGTCATCGTGGGAATGGGTTCATCGATGATGGTCTTAGTGCCTTTGAACCTTGATTGTTTCGCCTCGCACTTAGCATCGGTTTTACTTCTAGCGGGCCTGCCCTTTCGGGCGGCTGCTGCAAGCTTGAGGTCCTCAGCTGTCATTGGCACGATTGACAGCACTGTGTTGCCTGTCCACCATTCACTGCGCGCAGCGGGAAACCCCCCGGTTGGAGTCATCCTGTATCTGATCTCCGCTGTCAAACTCTTTGATTCGCTCAGTTCCCAATGTTGGAATGTTGGTTGGAGATCTTCTTCACTAGCTACATACAAGTGCTTTCGGGGGTAATTACCTGTGATGTCTGATGGCAACTGCAGCTCGGGATCAATCTCCCATTAATCCTCTGTACTATCCGGCCTGGAGAGCTCGTGCTCACTGTTTGCAAGAAGCGGCTCCCTTTTGTACTTGCCATGACACCGGCTCCTGAAACCGGAAGCTTTCCTTGCCAGTTCCCTTGTCCTAGAGTACATGAAAGGAGCACTCTTATGTTCAAAGCCAGCACCTGCACCTCGACAAACCTAAGCTGAAGGCTGCCAACATCCGGTTGTGAATTGCTGGAAGCTCGATGATTGCTTGCATCGCAGCTTCTGGCAAGCCTCGGAAAGCCGAGTTGGAACTGTGGGGACGCACGGCAGAAATTTGACAGTGTCACGTTCTCCAGCTTCCGCCGACAAGGCCATTTCCAAACCAAATGTCGTCCCGTATCGGAGGGGGCGGTCCATATGCATATTGCCAAAACTTAAACAAGACTGTATACATATGCGTACAGATATGTATGTGAATATGATCTATTTTCGTGTTTTTCCATATCTACAGCTATAACCGTTCGTATACATGCCACTAGTTAATATTGTCAGTATGATTATGACGACTGCAGTCTTTCCTCTCTAGTGTTTGACTCCTTTCTCGCTGTCTCTTTACCTGTTTCATCTTGTTTCTTTTGCGATTCAGTGAAAGATGCCCGTGGTGCCTTTTGTCAATCGGTTTTGAAGCGGAGCCACTTAGGATGGAAACAAGCTCCCGAGATGCTGCCATGGTGCATGTGCTGGGAGCAGGGCCCGGAGGCTTTGTGACTTCTGGTCCAGCGACGGCAAAAAGTGTTGTCTGCTGCTTGCTTGCAGCGAATGCTGCGACGTTCTCTTTGTGGGTTGCTGCCCCGCACCTGGGGTCCAGTCGCCTGGTGGGCCGATGGTTAGTTGGTCACTTCCTGTGCAGCCGCTGGCACCTACGACATGGTAGAATTCATACACTGATCACGAGCTGCCTATCCCATCAGCGCCCAGCGCATTTTCTGGTGAACTCTTGGGGCTTGTGGACACTCGGCCCGGTGGCGGAGGAATTGTCCGTCCAGGAACAGCTAGCTCTCTTCACGGCTTGCTCTGCCGGTTCCAGTCTCGGCCACGTTCTGTGTCACCGACGCCCAGTGCTAGGTGCGAGCGGCTTGCTGATGGGTCTTCTGTCATCGGGTAGCCTCATGCAGCCAGAGCGGCGGTTTCACGTGCTCTTTGTGGGTACATTCTCAATGACTCAGCTGTGCGATGTTGCTTTTATCTCAAATCTGATCGGCTTCTTTTTGCGAGCTCGCCTGCCCCCGATTGCTTGGGCGGCTCACCTTGGTGGAAGCCTGGCTGGACTTGGCGTCGGCGTCGTCGCGCGATTCTTCGGGGACAGTCGCTTTGCGGACCCAGTGCGCCTTAGGCATCAAGTCCGCCACTGGTATGCAGCCGGCTAGCAGCAATGAGCAGCAAAAGGTCACGTCTTCTGTGAGAGAGTCTGCATGTCTATCCGATTCCCGTGCCGAAGTTCGCAAGCTCGGCTCGAAAGGGGCGAAACTTATGGCTGGCCGGAGCCTCCTCGGATCGGAGGCCGGCAGACTGGGTGAGGCCCGGCGGAGCCGGCGACTCACAGGCAGGCAGCAACGGCCCGGCACGGCCAGGGCCGGGCCCAACACTCTCTGCTCTGCTTTCTGCTGTCTCTGCTCTCTGCAGGAGCCGCCGTTTCTCTGGCCCTCTCGGCCCTCTCGGCCTGGCTGGTTGCGGCCTGCTCGGGCCCCGCCTGCCGGAGCCTGGAAGGCTCGGCTTTACGAGTTCCGGTCTTCTGGTAGCGGGGTGGCCCGCCGGCTGCACACAGGCTTCCTGAGCCAGAGCACGGGAAGCTTGCGAACTCTTCGAAGACAAGTCTTGACAGGCACATGGCACATGGAGGGTTTCATCGGCCGTTTCTAGAGCCCTGGTCCTGCAGGTGCCTGGTTGGGGTCGACGTCGCTAGCTGCCGCCACTCTTGACCCCAACCCGGCAGAAGCTCGATTTGTGCGCCCGCAGACGCTGTACCTTGAGAGCTTTGTGATTGAAAGCACAAAGACGTGATTCTGTGCAGAAAATCGTCGGGCTCCCCTGCGAATGCTGCGAGCGGGATTGGTGTGCGACGACATGCATCGATCTCAAGCAGGGAATCTTGGCAAGGAAAGCTCGCCGACGGACTTGTTCGTGAGAGTTTTGTCTCTTTCCAAGGGCAGGAGACCAAATGCAACTGCCATGAGTTCTTGAGCGACTATCAGTCCTCCGAGCAGCTCGTCGTGTCAGGCGGTGGTGCGCTCAGCAAAAAAGAGCCAGAGATAGATTTTGTCGCGCCGTATCGCATCCATGCAGGCCTCTACAAGCTCCCTGCAGATGCTGCCAGGGCCCGGCTCGACAGCATCGAAGCGGGGCAGGGCGAGGAGGGCTGGGCAGGCAAGGCACCAAGAGAGCAGCGGCACTGGCGGTACCAGCTCTTGAGCACTTTCTTCGTCGCCTGAGACCACCTATCCTGGAAAACGGCTAACTTGCTGAAGTGGAACCCGGAGGACCGATGCAAGTCTCCGTCACTTCCTGCACATCACGTGGTGTGCTATCAAGGACGGGAAGAACCTCCAAATAAAGCCCTCCACATTGGGTGAAACAGCCGGCGACGGTTTGTTTACAACGGTGCCGCTGCCCAAGTACACTGTGTCCGGCACTCAGATATCGTGCTTTGCGTCCTAGTGACCTAGTGCTGTCTACTCGGAGAAGTGCAAAGGCTCCCCCCCTATCAGGGCAAGCCTTTGAGCCAGGATCTCAGGCGGCCTGTGGCCTGTGTCCACAGTGATGATCATGATCGCAACATGGCTTTATAAGGTCTTGCCGAGTTCCGCAAGATGAGAGGTACCAGCGAAATGGACTACGTTTACTGTCCCCTTCGAGAAGAGGCTTTTCGCACAGATTGAGGAGCAAGATGCCATGTCCCCGAGAAAGAACTGAGGCGCTCTTCAACTTCACCGACGAACAGCTGCAGACTGTCCGAGCCCCAGCCGTGCTAGCAGCTAGCAGCCACAAAGAGCCCTCAGAGTTGGCCAGAGCTCCAGGCGGAACAAGCCGGGGCTGCCACAACCTTCTGCGTAGATGGGCGTGTGGCGGTAGAGAAAAACCCGGTGCGTTTTGTCAATGCAGCAAGGACCAAGGAGTGCCTCGTCTGCATGTCCGTGCTGCATCAGTCGTGTGCATCAAGTGTGAGCAGTCACGAGGCAGTGCAAGAAGGTAAATGTGCAGATCTGCGAGTTCGGCGATGTCGCGTACTTCAGGCAAGCGAGAGGCTACAGATCACAGGTCGAGGGGCTTCACTTTATTTATGCGCTTGAGGACAACGAAGGATGTGAAGAAGGGTTCGGAGCTGATTACCGACTATGGGAGTGCATATTGGGAGGACCATTCCCGATTTGCAAGACTGTCCTCTCGGATTCTGCAATTGCCGTAGGACTTCGAAGGATGCTAGCTGCTAGCTGCCGGCGCCAGGGAAGGACGGGCCGAAGCGTCGAAAGCAGGGAGCCTTCCTGAAAAAAGCGAGCTTTTGCAGAGACTCTTACAGGCTGTGCACAGGCTGTGCGCTGTGCCATGGCTTTGCTGGAAGTTTCTCCGATGAAGTGATTTCACTTTTGGGGCTCATCTCGGCTCTAGCTGCCTAGCTCCTTCCTCCAGACACGGCCCGGCGCAGCATCCTCGGGTACCCTGACAGACCCAAGCCATGCAGTCTCAGGCTTCCGAGATGGCACCGAAGCTCTTGAGAGCCCTCATTGACGATCCTGAGTCAGTGGGCCTCAACGTGGGCACCTCGCTTCGTGATGCGATGTATCGGTAGCTGGTGATGAAACAAATTGCAAGGAAGTCGTTTGTGCTTGCTGTGCACCTGCGCAAGTGGTAGCTGGCGGTTGCACCGCCCAGATCTCAGTGACACAGCACATCACAGTACATCACAGCACATCACAGCACACTGCGAGTGTTGCCTCTTGAGGCTGCCGCCAACTACAGATGCGAAGCTGCAGGGCGTAGCTTTGCTGCTCGCTTCGAGGTGGGGCCGGGGCGGGGCAGCGGGGCAGCGCAGCACAAACCACGCGTGCTCTCTGCCGCCGAGGCGACTGGCCCTCAGGAGTCTCCGAGTGAGAGCGACCAGGACCAGGCCGAGGAAATCGGCGAGGAATACACCACAGGCAAGGGCCCGAAGGAGGACTGGGCCCGCTGCGCCGCTGCGGCTTTTCCGACTGCTCGCGCTGAGAAGCGCACGGTCGCACGGTGCGAGGACAAGTCCTCAGGTGGATACTTGAAGATCAGAGACTTGACAGCAGCCTGACCGTTTCTAGCAGTAGCGGGTCGTCTTCAAAGTCGTCTGTACACGAGGTGAGCTACTGAAAGGAGTGAATCTCTACAATCTGATGGGCATTTCGGAGGGTGCCTCCCAGGCCTTGCAGCAGCAGTCAGGTGATGTCAGGCGCTGAGTGCAACGCTGGGTGCAGCCTCCAGGACGAAATCAAGAAGGCCTACAGAGGCTTGGCCCTGACAGCGCATCCGGACAAGCAGGCGGCAATGGAACCAGATGAAGCCAAGAAGGCCATCAGGGTGAGCGGGATGTTGCATTGTTGCCAGACACTAAAGTGGGAATCCCACATTCGGCTCAGGTACAGGAGAACTTCGTGAAAATCCAGGAAGCCTACGAGTTGCTTTCCGACCAATCAAAGCGGAAACAATACGACTCCAGCTTGGATTTCGATGAGACGCTCGGCTTTGCACGTCTTTGCAAGCTGCACGTTGTCATTTTTTGCGCTATTGGCGTCCCATGACGTGCTTCATTAACCATTCATGTCGCCTATCCCTCTCCATCATTTCCCTGTTGGCAACGACATCACCCCGCCAGTGTTATCCAGTTATCAACCTGTGGCATGTGGGGCTCAGGAGCCTTCCCAAGTTTCGCCCGGACAGCGGCCAGGACTTCTTCCAGGTCTTCGGCGAGGCCAAGGGAACACTGTTGGGAGGGATCGAATGGGCAGCCGATTTGACTGCAGGTGTTCCGCCGGAATGCTCGTTTTTCTGTGAAGCGCCCAGTTCCCGAGTTGGGAAGCTTGGAGGAGTTTGTCTGCGGTTTTGCTGTGCCAATGTCCAGCCGGCAGCCGGAATCTTTGCCAGGACGAGCCTCGAGCATGGAAGCGATTCTACGACTTCTGGTGACCTCGACGCAAGACTCCAGCTTCTGCCAGCATTCCTTGACTGTGTGCGTGCGTGTGCGTGTGTGTGTGTGTGTGGCTTTGTCCTTGCGACGTACCTTATCACAAGGTATGGCTTTCAATCATGGAGAGATCCAGCTCGAGCCTTACAAGCAGAGATCGCAGCGCAGCCAGCCAGGGAATATGTGCACAGCACAGAGCCGAGGTGATGCTCGCACAGAAAGCTGGTGAAGAGATTTGTGACCTTGAGGAAGCCGAGTGCCGCGAAGAGAGGAACGGCGGGAGAGCGGAGCGGCTAGGCCCAGGCAGGACTACAGTCCAGTCCACGCACTGCGCACCGGATGGGAGGCGCTGGATGATGAGGGAGAACCAGCGTGTGGCCCGGCAGTACAAGCAGCAGGAGCGCGACCGGATCTCCAAGCTTGTCAGTCCGAGGCTGAGAGGTTTCCCTCAGAGGAGCCCGAAACTTCCTAAGAGCCTTTTGGCCTTTTGGCTCTTGCTCTCTGAGGTTTGGCCGAGTCCTTCGATCCTCGCATTCAGGTCCCAGAAGCTTCTCGAGCCCAGCCGAATTGCGCCACATTGCACCACGTCTTGATGCATTGCAGGCCGAGAAAGAGGTGGGATCACTTGTCCGCGTGTCGTCGCATCTTTTGGTCATGCCTTGCATTGTTGAATGCTAGGCCAAGCGACTGGCTCGCGAAGCAGAGGCCGCTCGACGAGAGGAGGAGCTTTGTGGGATTGGGATCCCTTTTCTGAAATCTTCTGCGTGTTGTTGCCGGTTGCGGCGCGGTGTTTGAGGGTCCCAGGAGCGAACGGCTGCCAAGCGAGCCAAGGAAGAGGCGTGAGATTCGCAGAACTCAGCAAGGTCTTGGAGTGCGTTTGCCACGGCGGGTTGTGCGAGCGTGTTCGTTATGCAGCCGCGATCAGCGTGAAGCCCAGAAAGTGTCAAGTGCCATGCAGTGTGGAAAGCCCTCTCCAGACCTCTCCAAGAGACTTGCGGCCATCGAGCAGCGTTCCTTGGCTCGGACAGTTGCATTTTGCGTTTTCCTGTGCAGTCTGGGCCCGCCTTGCAAGGCATCGAAGATGTACTTCAGACGCTGCGACAGGACAGCGCTGCGGCGTTGCTGTGCCGCTTCCATGGGATCTCTCCCGTGTCTCTTGTTCTCTGTGGTGTCAGAATATGGGAGGTTGCACCCGTAGTCCTGAACTCAATCGAACAGCTTCTGACAGACAATTGGCTTTGAGACATGTAGGAGGACATGCAGTATCGATGGTGAGGTGATTTGTCTAGTTCCTTGGTGGCTTCTCAGTAGCCCTGCTCTAGGTTAGTATTCGGGGGCTTGCCTTGAAGGCCAATTCACCTCCTCTAGCTGCCTCGTGTGTCATTAAGGTTTCGGCCGGTGTCCGAGGGTTCTCGACTTCAGGGGCCTTTTTTGTTTCTTTTCAGCGGGTCTAACATCACCCAGACTCGTCTGTACTTGACGCGGCCAGCCATGCTTTGACCAGACCCTAGGTTCGAGAAACAGAGGGCAATTGCTAGAGAGGAGAAAGATTTGAAAGGCAAGACGATCTTCAAACTTGCATCGAAGCCTCCGGGTCGCCTTGGAACATCGGTTAAAATTACGGACACGAGCACCATCCGACCACTTCTGGCAATCGCTCGAGAAGCAAGACAGTCACCTGTGTTTTCTGCTCTCGTTGTGCTCTTGCCAGGACCACAACATCACGGAAGGGCTCTTGCGACAGATGGAGGCGACCTTCACCCGCATCTGCGAGGGCCGCGATGGTGGCACGCTGCTCTCCTCGCCGCGTAAGCCGCAGACAGCGCTCGCGCTGAGCGCCAGGGGTGCCAAGGAGGCCAACCTTGCCAACCCCTCCGAACGGAGCTCCTTCAAGGACCTGCGGGCCATCCTCCGTTCCGATCGTGTGGACGCAGAAGCCATGGAAAGCCTGCCGCTGCTGAAAGTCGAGAAGGAAGATCGGCACAAGCGCAACAAGTACAGCACGCTGAACCTCGAGAGTATGGGTATTCCCTTCCAGGAACGACTAGCGCGTGCCCAGATTCCGCTTGAGATTTACAGCAAGCAGTCTTGGATGTCAAAGGCAGTCACGGATTTTCTGGAAGATCCAGATTCCAGCACTTTCGCTTCCTACTACTTCTACGGCATCTCCATCTTCACACTGCTAGGAATGCTCTTCGCGTTTTTGCCGGCTCTGAACATCGAGCTCGCATCGGCCTACAAGGATTTGATCAACATTCTCATCGATTCCATCTTATTGGCGGAAACCGTCATTCGATTCCTCTGTTACCCGCACGCGGCAATGATTTTCTCTGGCGAGCAGCGCTGGGAGAACCTCATCGACTGCGCGAGTGCACTTCCTGTTCTTCTCCTCGCCTCTTGGATGCAGCGTGCGACAGTTCGTTGCATTGCTGCGCTCTTGTTACCATGAGTGAATGCCTGTCTGCCGCCCGAAACAAGGTCCTGAAGGATAAGTTCGGGGAAGATTTCGGGTCCTTTGGCGATGCCTTTCTCCTGGCTGCGATGCCGATGATACGATTGCTACGGCTGGTGCGGCGCTTCACTTACATGCAGCTCTTGAAAGCCGCTACATGGCAGCAAGTAGCAAAGACCGCGTTCAACGTTTCTCTGGTTAGTGTACAGCATCACGAGCCAAATATTATGCTGGTGTGCATGCGGAGCCCACGAGGGACGAACTTGCGTCCAAGTTGATCGAAGATAATTGACATACCGGAGCAGAGCTTGATGGTTTCATCATTGAACTGAGTTGATGCTATAAAAATCCGTTCCAATCATGAAGCAGTGAAACTGTTTCGGTTGAGTCATGCATCGTCATGAAGTGTCAAGCAGCCAGTCCGTTGAGTCAAAAGACTTCGGCACCTGTGCTGAGGGTTCATGGTTCGCAAAGCTGGGCATTCAGGGGAACGCACTCGCACCCCCGAAACGGGCCGGAACTTCGTACTGGCGCTGCGCGGACCGCGAGAGCGAAATAGCGAGAAATTACAAAAGAAAGAAGGAGCCGGAGCGAAAGAACCAAAGAACGCATGAAAGAACGGAAGCCAGAAAGTCCGAAAGAAAGGAAGCAAGAAAGCCAAGAAGAACGGGCAGAAGAGAGTAAAACATAAATAAATGGGCACAGAAAGGCATAGCGCGCAGAGAACAGCGAACGAACGCCAGCAAGAACGAACTAATCACCGACTATTTATAAACAGTACGTTAGCGAAGGAAAGAGTGCACGGACGAAAGAACGAACGAACGAAGAAAAAGGCAAAAAGCAGGACAGAAAGACGTAGGTAAACGCACAGCAGACGAACGAGCGAGCAAGCGCGATCGAACGATCCAACGATCGAACGGTCGAACGATCGAACGGTCGAACGATCGAACGGAAGACGAAAAGAAAGACCAACCGACAACAAAGCAACGGCGAACGAACGAACGCAAGAAACAGACAAAGAGGCAGACATAGCGCTAAACGGAGGAAGGCAAGAAAGAACATGGATGGAGGAAGGAAGCAAGAAAGAACGAAAGCAAACAACAAAGACAGAACAACACCAAAAAAAGGAAGGAACGAACGAACCAAATATGGCAGCCGTGAAAAATTAGACATCAGACAGAAAAAGAACAAAGCAGCACAACAGCGCACCAAAGACAGAACGAACGAAAGAGCACGACACAAGACATAAAACAAGACAGCAGTAAAGAACCAATCCATTAGATAAGGAGTGACGACGGAACTACACAGGCAGAAATGATGAAAACGCGAAATGCTAGACCGAACGACATAAATACAGACAGCCGGAAAGACACGACAAGAAAGAAAGAAAGAACGACGCAAAGAAACAGAAAGAGAACGAATGAAGAAAACCAAGACAAAAGGAACGATCGAACGACCGCACGAAGAACGAAAGAACGATAAACGCCGGAAGACCGAACGAACGACAAGCAAGGGAACACAACCACAAGCGACAGACAAATCAAACAACGAACGAACGACAGAATGAAGAACAGCTAGGAAGAACGCAGTAGCGAACGACATAACCAAAACAAGACAACAAGAAGAAAGAACGACGCACGCACGAAGAAAGAATAGAAACACAGAAAGAACGAACGAACCACAGACAGAAAAAGGCTGAACAAGAAGAAAGAGCGGCAGAAGGGAAAAAACAACACACATAAAACACAAATCGAAACAAAGAACCAACGAACGAACGAACGAACTAGCCAGCGAGCGAAAGAGCTACTGTAACCGACAAACCTAAGAGAGAGCGGATAGGAACAACGAGCAGAAAGAAAGACTTAGCGAACGCATGCCGAACGACAGAAAAAAACGACAGAAGGGGGAGCAAGGGATGCAGGAAGGAAGGACGGAAGAAAGAGGAGCGACTAACGAAAGACAGAGCGACAGAAGGACACAGAGAAGTACGTAGAGAAAGAGAGCAAAAGAAAGAGCGACAGCAAGAAAAGGGGGAGACGTACAGTGTTTCCCCTTGTAGCCCCGGAAGACTTGGTTCGGATTTGACTACTGCATGTTGTACACTAGCGCTTTTCTTGGTGTCTCTCTATGATTCTATGCCTTTGCATACTGCTCTGTATCTTGTTTTTGTTGCTCATCCTCTGGATGGCGTTGAAACCTACCCGGACCTACCCCCAATGGCGTTGAAACCTACCCCCCCCCCCAATTTCAGCAAACTCGAGTGTACGTGATGTGCATAGCTTCTGATTTTCCGCGTGTTTGTAAGATCATGTTCTGCGCAGGTTTGATGCGAAGCTGTTCTGATGCCTCAAGCCCAGGGAGTTTCAAAGCTCGGAGGATCGAACTCGAACATGTGAACTCGCGCCCGGACGCGGGCCGTGCTTGCCATGCTTATCGTGTGCTAAGTACGCATGCCTGCGGGGACCGGGACACGTACTTTGACTGCTCGCTTGAGCCGCTTGAGGCTTTCCGAGACTGCTTGGAAGCTTTGCCGGTGATGCTGTATATCATGATCGTCATGGCCTATGGTTTCACATCGCTGCTTTACCTGGTTGAGCCGCGTGAAAACATGCCCACAGTGGCTCACGCAGCATGGCTCGTGATTTCGACCATTACGACAGTTGGTTTTGGCGACGTGGTTCCCTCTACCCAAAGCGGTTTGGTCTTGACCTCGGTTCTCATGGTTGTGAGCTCGCTGTACATGGCCATGCCTTTCGGGATCATCGGGCACTCCTTCACCCAAATCTGGGGAAGTCGTAAACGGATTCTTCTGTTGCAGAAGACTCGAAGCCGTTTGCACAAATGGGTACCTGGGCTGCATCTTTCGTAGGACTGTTGGAGATCTGCGCAGTGCAGAAAATAGTTCCTGTTGCTCTGCAGGGGTTTGGGCCTCACGAGCTGCCACGGCTCTTCGGACTCTTCGACCTTGACGATTCTGCCGAGGTGCCCCGGCCCTGCCCCGGGCCGCGTGCCGTGTGTTTTGTCTTTGCGAATGTGTCTTGCTCTTTTAGCTGCTGAGTTTGTGCAAGCCGCGCCCCCGCCCCCTGCAGATCGATTTGCCTGAGTTTAAAGTTCTGCTGCAGGGCTGCAATTGAATTTTGGATTTGGTTGGAGACCATTTTCCGTGACCGCTCCGAGGCTCAACGAGATGGATATCGGCTTTAAAGATAAAGAGATCACGGAACTGTTCAAGCTGATCGACAAGGAGCCGTGGGCATCGTAAACCCACCGCAACATCAGGGTGCATCGATGTGCAGGATTCAGGAGGTACTATCGACGAGAGAGAGTTTGTCAAGACGTTGTATCCCGATGAGTACCGTGAGTTGCAGCTTGGGCGAAGTAGTATGTCGCAAGCAGCAACTGAGAAGCAAGTCCGTGCGGCAAGGTACCCCAAAAAGAGGCATGACTCAATGGCTGCGGATGATTGAGCGATTGAGCGCTGAGCCAGCACAGGCGGCATATATCCAGCAGCTCGAGCAAGGTCGACCTGTGTCAGCGGCGCTTTGGTTATCTGAGACATCCGGTTTCACCCACTGCCTGCGTACTGCCGCGTTTTGCCAAACGCAGAGCTACAAAAGCAAAGCGGTGAAGCAGAAAGCGAAGCGGAGCGGAGCGCCACGCGGCCCCTCGGTGCCTCGGTGCCCCCCCCCCCGTTCTTCGCAGGCCGAGCGGCAGCGGCGCGAGGCGGAAGAAGCGCTCCGCCTGGTCCCAGCCCCGGGCCCAGCGCTCTTCGTTAAGGAACGCGTTTAGAACGGAGGCAGAGGAAGAGAAGCGCAAAGAGGAGAAGAAGAAGAGGGCCGCTGGCTCAGTCTAAACGTGGAGTTCCATGGAGTCCCAGTCCCCGCTGTGCTCCAGCCTAGGATGCCGTCAAGGTCCGGATCTCAGGCTTTCTCAGGACCCAGGGACAGCTACTGGCCACCCTTGCCCCCCGCAGGAACGTGTCAAGAAGTGTCGGCAGCGACTCCGAAGCTTCCACCCGGCCCCTTGACTCTTGACTCTGCACCATGTGCAACGGTGATTTTTGCTCGCTGGGAAGGCCGTGAAGGACCATGTGGTTCTCGAGCAGCTGAACGAGGTGTGCTTGCAGTTCAGCGCTGCTTGGACTTGGACCACGTGTCCTTGCCTTCGGCACTGCGGATTGCGGCGCATCCGCGGACTGACCTAAGGAAGAGCAATTGAGGGAGTTGGGCAACCAGATCGAGGAAACCTTGAAAAGTAGCCCACTTGCAGCGGCCAGCATCTTCCACAAGGCTCGGTTTAGGACCGGCTCCGGGTATCACCGGCCTACGAGTTACTGTCACTACTTATAGTTTCTAGTTGCTAGTTGTCCTTGACGATCTGTAACTGGGTACTTGTGCCGAAGCACAACTTCAAAGTTAAAGTTATGTTCATGAGTGAGATGCCAGGTTGGTGGGAATCAGAGGTGTCAAACCAACAACAAAGCAGTCGTGGTTTTCGAGCTGACACCACGGAACAGACCCATGTTCCTTTGTTGAGCTGGCCTAGGCGATCGAGTCCATCGGCCTTACCCCAATGAAGGTACGGGTGACCGCTGGTGGCACAGCAAATGCGCGCAGTTAGCATCGCTGTCCGAGGTGAGTGAAGACACAGCCAGCACCACAAGCGGCCCGCCGACCGATTCCCAGGAGGCACGGAGCCATGTCGGAGCCATGTCAGGCGCAGAGCTGCGCAGAGCTGCGTGTTTCCTGAAGGAAGCGCCGTCGAGCGAAGAGCGACGGAGAGCCTGGAGCCCAGCTGGGCCCGGGCGGAATGGGGGCCGGGGGCGCCTGTCTGGCCCGTGCCCGTCGGGTTGTGCGGAAGAAGGGCCTCATTCTACCAGGTGTAACCGTAGACGCCTACTAAAGCATGTCAGTGTCTGAGGCCGAAGAGAACCAGGCTCGTTGTCGTGTAAGAACGGGCAGCATTCTTGCTAAGCCCACGGCAGGCCAAAATGCGGATAGTTGAAGAGCAGCAGGCTGCAGAAAAAGCTCGATTGGCCGCTGAAAGGGCGGAGGAAAAAAAGAAAAGAGAGGAGCAGAACAGCCAGAACAGTCTCAGCTTGAACAGCTCCGAAGGCATGTCATCGTATCCGGGCAGGAACAGCGAAGAAAGGATGCCGAGCCATGCCTGCAAAGTGCCAATCTGCAGTAGAGTTGTGCGTTGGTGGCTATGTTCTGTACAGATGTTAGTGACTGTAGGCACCGTTCCGATCCGGTCTGTTGAGGCATCTTTGATGCCTCTTGAAATCTAGCAGCAGTGAATTCTGTGCTTGTGGAAGGATGCACATCATCTAGGATTCGATCCTGTAGCTTGTGGCAATCGCAGGGTCGGCTTTTGGAGCCCTCGTATGCAACTCCGTGTGGTGAGTCGATTGCTATTATGACGCACCATGCGAAGTTCATCACGGATTGCCGGTACAGCAGGTCCAGCAGAGTAGTAGGTCGCGCGAAAGCGGTTCGAGGACTTACAGTCGCAGTGTTCGCTCTAGCAGAGGGGGGGCCGACCGGTCAGAGTGCAGTGGCAGAGGGCATGTCGTAAGCCATAGCGATGCATCCAACATCCAATGTTTGATGCACGCAGATCCGACAAGCCGGGTTTAACAAGTCGGTTGGAGAATCTGCACCTTCCAATGAGCAGAAAACCCGAGCGCAAAGATTCAAGAAAGCGGTACGCTCACGCTAACATATGTTCCGCAGTGCAGCGGCAGCGAGTTGTCAGAAGGGTGGAGGATCTGTCCATGCTTGATTAGCAAAGGCCGCGGCAGAGGTGGGCCAGTTTTGAGTGTTGAGCGAAACGTTAGGTGCCGGGGGGACTTGGCTGGCTGTCCTTGGGCTTTGCTGAAGCAGTGCAGGCAGCTAGGCGGCAGCAAGAAAAGAAAGAAGAGTTGTGTCTCGAAAGCACTACGGGCCCTGGTGTCTTTGTGGGGTCGTTGCAATACCGGCTGTCCGTACCAGGAAAGCAAAAAAAGCAGAAGAGAAGCAAAAGAAGCAGGCATTCGCTGGAATGCTGTTCTTGGCCGATGCCATCGCTGTCAGAGCCGAAGGAAGAGGAGGAGAAGGTTCGAAAAGAGCAACAGCGTGAACTGGCCAAGCAAAAAGCACAGGAACAGGCCACGAGAGACAATGTCCCGCGACACGTGCATTTGTCGATTCAGTCGGCATGACACGCTTCCGACTTGAGCTAGCTGGAGCTTTCACACCTTGCATTGCACCATGTTGCTCCGCATCCGTGTCTGTCTAAGAAATTTGCAGCGTTCGATTTCCAAAGCCATGCGTGTGCTGCATGTGTGCTAATCAAACAACGTATGCAGCCAACGGTGTGACCGTGTGCAAGCAGCCATGACCTTCACATGATTGTGCACATCATGTTAACCCAGGCATTCAGCGGGTCCCTTGCCGGTTCTTGACAAGTCCATGTTTGGACAGCCACAGTGAAATATGAGCTGGCTCAACACAATCACGAATGTCGAGTATGGAATCCCTGTCTAATGGGGCCATAGGGCATCTCGCCACAGGCCCAGCATCGGCATCGAGCCCATCATCGACACTCACCCGCATCCATCCCGCTCCAATGGTCATCTACTTGAAGCCCGGTACAGCAGCTTTTCGCACTTCTCGCACCAGCCGCTTCCTACACATGACGATCCTTCTTAGCATACCATGCGTTCGCGACATGTTCCCTTCATCGCACATGATGTCATGATGTCGCGTTTTGCACTCGTTTCAGAACAACCATTGCGCAGCATCGAATGTCGACACTGCCAGCCCTCTGGCCGGTTTTCTGGCGTTCATGTAACCAGATATGCGCATGAGCTGACTTTGCAAAAGCGCCAGGTCAAGCAGAGCCCATGTCTGACACGTTCATGTTCTCCGGGTTGACTATCTAATCAGATCTTATGCTTCGTCTCCTACATAGCCAACAATTACTGGAGAATCTTCGTTCCCACATGAACAAGCTGGCCTGCAACTCCCGGCTGACCAACCAAGACGCAAAGCATGCGTGGGCTTGCGTGAGAGATTGTTGTGTGAGGCACAGAAAGACCGACAGGCTGCTCAGGCGGAGAAGGAGGCAGAGCTCGGAGTGAGGGGAGTTCGGGGACAAGCTCCACAAGCGATCTGCAGCGGTTTGTCCTACATGTCAGAAGCTGGAGTTGGAGCGGCTGATCAACCTTTTCGCCAAGGACAGATTAGACAGGCGCCGGCCTCCGGCCTCCGGCCCTGCTGCATTGCTTCTTGCCTTCGTCCGAGTTCAGGCTGGCCTTGGTTGAAGGTCTCTCGGATGAGAAACTGGCGGCCTCCCTGCAGACAGATACTGAGAGCTCCAGCTCCCTCGCGGGTGCGTGGCCGCCTTGGCTGAGCTCCGGCTCACCAAAAGCGCCACAGCGCCGCATCTGTCAGCCAAGGCTTCAGATGCTGAAGGCCAAGCTCGAGACTTGTGAGGACAGCGACTCGGACCCACTGGAGCGAGCCATCGCCCTTGCCGGGACCCAGGGTCCTGTTATGCCCCGTCACTGTGGAGCAGTTGAATGCCTGACTCCGAGTTTAGGTCAGTGCCGCGGCTGGGGGTAGGGGCGTTTGGCCCCTAGCCTTGACGGCCCCCGCACACCTGCGCCTCGAGAACGCTCTCCGCAACCGTGCCACATTCTCAGATTGAGTGGCCCGGTGACCCTGGGGTGCTTGCATCTGCTTGCCGCTTGCCCCAGTCTCGATTTTCCGTTCGAGGTGAAGAAGGCCCGAAACCGCCTGAGAGAGGCAGTAGGCTCCTTTTTGAAGTCGCCACAGTCTTGGAAGGAGAGGAGAGAGAGAAGAGGAGAGTTGGTGGACTGTGAGCGGTGACCGCGATCAGGTCTAAACTGCCAAATGCCGATCAGAACGCAGTCACGGAGTGGCAGCGCGGCATGGTGGATGGCACAATTGAGCTGCCCCCCTGGTCGCCGCAGGACGGGGTGGGGCGGATAGGGCGGGACCGGCAACAGAGCGCCCAGTCTCGCGTAGGAGTCGGAGCCGAAGGCAGCAGGCTGACCGCCACGGCACTGCCGCCACTGCTGCGCCTTTGGACCCTGCGACAGGCACGGAGAAGAAGAAGAAGGAGAAGGAGAAGCCCATGGAGGCGCCTCATGGCAGTCGCTGCAGCTGATGTTCTCCAAGCCCCATGCTATAGGAGGACTTGGATCAGATTTTGGCGGAGTTCGACAGCTCACCATCCAAGAGCAAGAAGCCGGGTAAGAAGAAGAAGTGACGGTCAACAGGGCTTGAAGCTCATGTTTCACACCTGCACGTGCCTCAACATGCTGTGCATGCAACTTGCAGAAGAACGCTACGAGTTTCACGGCATGTTGCAGCGAGGACGGGGGCCACAAAGGTGGCATTGATATAGACGGCATCCGTCAGTGTCTTCGACGCAACCCTGCTGTTGAGTGCCATGTCGCACGGACAGCTGTCTGTAGGGTTCGGGGGCTGGAGGATTTGATGCCTGCTCAATAAGCCGGGCATCCCGCGATCCCGCTTAGCACACTACCAGCATTTTCCCGTGAGCGGCTCCAAACGGGAGACGCTTCGCACAAGCAATGCTATACATTTGCTCGACAGAAAGGCTTAGCATTTAAAAGTGGTCTGCGCAAACGCTGCAAACTAGCCTCCACACGTCCTTCGAAACGGTGCACGTGCCTCCGATTGCCATAGCTCGCCGTTTGGATTGTGCATTGATCTCGGAGTGGGCCAAGGGGGGGGGGCAGGGCGAGAAAGAAATCCATGTAGCCACGACGACCATGCCATTATCCTGCCGAATTTGCTCATGGTGCTGGAGGCACATGCAGATTGCCGATACAAAAAGATCAACCCCATGTCCATTCACGTAGAAGGTTTGAGTTGCGAAGCCCTTTGACGCTCCGCTGCATAAATCCTGGGCACTGGGGCCCCAAAACAGACGCATAGCCGGAATTTGGGAAGCCAAGGCTTGACTCCAGGCAAGAGAAAGCTCCAGTCGTTCGTTCGTCGTTCTGTAGTTCTAGAGTTCTATTCCTGTTTTGCTATGCAAAGGCATGAGGACGCCGAGGCCGCTGCTGGGGTCTAGAGTCTAGACTTCAGCTTCGATTGCAGGCCACGACAGCTAGTATGTTTACCGCAGCGTCGGCGCTGGGCCATGGCGAGGTGTTACAAACAAGAACTGCACTTCCGCGCTTGGATTCAGCAAAGTGTGCTCCATCCTTGAACACCGGTTTGGACTTTCGCAAGCAGTTTGATACTTGCCATTTTGATAGGTGTCGTGGGCTCAGCAGCTCGCACAGGAAGCATTGATGCAAACTTAGCTCCCTGTGTTTTTTCCAGGCATTTCTCCTGTCTTCCGTTGCCATCAAGCGGGTGCATGTCCGGTAAGGATTCGTTTCACGCGCGGCTTCGATTTCGAGGCCACCATGATTCGGCAGGCTTCGAGTGGTACTGCCACGGCTGCAGCCAGCCTTGTTGAATTCGACGAGGAGGCCGGAGGCCATCACATCCATCCACATGGCTTGCAAGTCGACGAACTCCCGCAGGATTTTTTGTCCATGGGCATGCCGGAGGAGCCCCTTGGAGGGAGGGTGCGCATCCGAGCATTGCTCAGGGGTCAGTGATTTCCGAAAGCAGAAACGTTCTGCCTTCAGGTTTCAGCCGCCCAACAGGCTTATTCACAGCAACAGTGCTGAAGCTTTCGACTTTGACAACGAGACGCTCGGTGGCAGATGGACATCGCAGCGCGTGCGTGTGTCATGACGAAACTCAGGAACTGCAAGGGCCAGTTTCTACCTCTGCATCGTCCAACGTACGATAGGTGCAGACATGATTAACTCATGCAGATCACACCTGCAGCACCTTTCGTGCCGGACATCTTTGTCTCTGGCGTCGTTTTGCAGTCGACTCAACGAATCGGGCCAGTACCGCTATGGCGAGCACTTCACTGGCAAAAAGAGACATCTGGCATGTTTGCTGCATGAAGTGGCGCTCTCGCTTCTGGTGCCGTGTCAGGCGCTTGTGGGAGCTCCGCTTGCGCCTACAATTCAAGAGACGCCTCAACCAGTCGGATCTGTTCTTTGCAGCTGAACTCGAGGACTGGAGGGGAGCGGAGGAGATTTGCTGTGTCAGGTCAGCTGCCTGACTGCACGGAGTTTGTGTTTTCAGGAGTACGTGCCACTTTCGGCTGCGACCAAGCCTGGATGCTCAGAGTTTGCGCGGAGTGCCGTAGTTGTCTTAGCCGCCTTAGCTCCCCGACAAAGTCGTACATGTCGAGGTTGGCGGCATGCGCCAGGTTGTCGGTGATCGGCTTTACCACACCGCTGGTGATCCTACAGAGGATGCGCGAAGCAGATGAAAGAGAAGCTCAGCTTCGTGAGCTCATGCTGTTGGAGGTGGTGGGCGAGCGAGAGCGTCCCACGATCGCGATGCCTTTGTGGGCCGCAGCCCAAGCCATCCGGCGGCAATGCGGCAGCAACGGCAGACGAATAGCAGTCATGTGATGAGACCTTCGACCAGTTCATCGAGACGCCTGAGGGTGAGACGCCACCCGAGCTGACGGATCCGAATCTCCATGCACTTGACTCAGTGCAGCGGCCTGAAACGCTCCCATCGCTATATTTCGCTATGGTAAGGCGCATGGCCACAAAAGGTACGGTCTGCGAGACGCTGCGAGACTACCGTCGAATGGTGGACTCCTTGGACCTCAGGTGCCAAGGATTGCCAGGGCAACGTTTCACACGTCGACAACGCGGCCAGGCCCGGGCCTGGGGCCTGGGGACGCCTGGGGCCTACTGGGGCCTACCTTCACTTTCTGCTTCTGCGATGTCATCGAGTGGGGCAGGTCGGTGGCAAGTCGGTGGGGCCTGGCATAGGCGTGATTTCTTGACGTGATTTGCTTTTGCCATTGCTGCAATGCTGCAAGGCCACAGGCATCCCGATCTTCACGCCTCTGCTGTGGCAGACCTCCACTTCACCTGGTGCTCTATACCTTGGAAGGTACAAGAGCGCGCATATGCAAATGTGTGAGAGAGATGCTTGTTTCTCCAGAAGGTGCTGGAGAAGAGAAACGGCATTTGCAGTCTCGGAAGACCTACTTTTTCCGATGTGGATTCTGGAGTTCACTGAAGCGCCCAAGCAAGGAGCAGAGTTTAGAGTCTGAGAATGCTCAAGCAATGCGAGCAATGTAGGACGTGGTGACATACTTTGCCGGGCGATCGATTGAACTCAGACGACGCTCGGAGCCCGAAGAAAAGCCTCGCAGCGCTGTGCTGCTTTGAAGCATGCTTTCGCCCTTGCACCGGCCTGCAGGTGCCTTGCATTCTCGGAGGAGTTCAGGAAATCCTGCAGGAAGTGGCTTAGAGATCTTCGGACTAACTTTCAGCCCTGAGCTGAGACTCCGAGACTTCGTGAGCCGGCGTACGGAACGACGGACTGAGTAACGATTGCAGCTGAAGGTCAAAGTGCCGCGGCGGCCTTCGAGGGATCCGACAGGCCAAAGTCCGCTGTCGGCGAAATCGTCGCTGTTGCGAAAAGTAACGAAGGCCGCGCAATGTTTTGGAGCAGTGCAGTCTTGATTCCCCTTGTGTTGTTCTTGTTGCGTCTCGGCCCTCTCGGCTGCCTCCACTTGAAGACCAAAAGCTTGTCCCAAATCGGGCTCGAGCCTTTGGCTTGGAAGCATTGGCCTTTGAAGAGCTTTTCTTTTTTCCGAGGTGTCTGGGCCATGCCGTATGAGATATGCGTCAAGAATCGGCACTCTCACGGCACTATGATTTCGCTGCTTTCCGAGCTGAGGGTTGCGACAGTACACCTCAGGCAGCAGAACATCTTGCTCTTGACGGTTGAGGACCGGCTTGATGAAATCACCTGACACAGGCTAACCGCAGGCTACCCAAGCTTGCGAGGAGACAGACACGATCCATGATCTGAAGCAGGACGTGAAGGCATTCCTCAAATTGCACAAATTTTCGAACGGCAGACTGCGCAACAAATGCAGCCACATTGATATTTGCTTCAGGCCAGGGTGGGCGAAGCCACTTGGAAGCACTACAGCGCGCGCTTAAATCGCAAGGCTTGCTGTTTTTTGGCCGTTGGTTTTGTGTGGAAGGCCGAAGAGCCTCTGTTTTTCAATGGTGTGGAGCTGTTGGACGAGGAGACCAGCGTTTTCCGTTAGCAAGTGGGCCATTGGCTAGCGGCTTAGCGCATCGCAGGAAGCAACCCTCCTGGAGTACAACATCGTCGGTGGCTTGTTTCGGTCAGACACACATTGGGGGGTCAAGACGGTCCAGTGAGGTTCCGGACGAGTGTCCTGGAGGCCCCATTGTGCACTTGGGAGGCTGCGCAGCCTTTGACCTCGAGTGCCTCGGGTGAAACTTCGGAATCAGGATTTGTGCTTCCATGCACTCGTCGCACGTCTCTTTCTCATGCAATGGCAATGGTGACCTGGTGAGGTGCGAGCTCCCTTCGGGACGACAGATTAGGGAGCGGGCACCACGAGCTGCGAGATGTCAGAGTGACGTCCTTGCCTGGCAGGAGAGCGTCACGGGCGACACCACCGTAGCGCAGCTGAAGGGCCGGATCACTTCCGAGGCGCTGCGCCTTTGCGCGGCGCGCTAGCTGCATCGTTTTCATTCGTAAATTCGTTTTGAAGATGGATTGATGGAGGCAGGCATCCCCTACCTGTGCATGAAGCTCCTCGCGGGCGATCTCGAACTGCGGGACCGGGATGAAATGCGATGATTGCGATGCCGTGAGAGCTGTCAATGCTAGGACCCGGTGTGTCTTCGGCACTATGATCTAGCAGGGCGGGGTCTGAGAGTCGTTACGACCCGGCAGCTCTACGCCGGCCCGGCGGTTTAGCGCTGCTCTGCGAAACTAAGTCTTCCAGGGCCAAAGGCGGCCAAAGGCAGAAAAACAGGAGGGCCCGGGCCGCCAGAGGCCACAGAGACAGAGAGTCAGAGAGTCAGAGAGTCAGAGAGTGAGGCTGCGGAAAGGCTGAAAGGGGACGACAGGCCCAGGGGAGAGGGCAGAGGCCCGGCCCGGCTCTCGCAGCGTTGGCTCAAGTTCTCCTCCTAAGCATCCACGCAAGCTGCAAGCTGCAAGCTTCTAGTGTTCTAGTGATTCTAGTGCAAAACGAGCCGTTTGGCATGCGTAGCTGACGCAACGGCATCATGGAATGGGGACAAGAAGCTGTTTGGACGGGAGGGCTGCGGTGATGGACGCAGTGCTGCCCGTTATCGGCGAAAATGGCCAGCGAAGGCTTGAACAGAAGAGTGAGTCCATCGCACCGCTATGCAGTCAGCTTTGCCAGTGCTCCTAAGGCTTGCCTTACATCGATTTACATTTTGAGGATGTGCCGGGGCCGCTGGGCACTGAGAGCTGAGATCCCGCATGGTTGCGCTTGGTGTTTGAGTCTTACATTCCCACGGCACGCTTTGCGGCATCAGGACATGTGCTGTGCCCCGTTTCGCAGAGTTGGTGTTGCCTTGGGGAGGGCAGGAGCGTGCAAGGGCGCAAGGGGTCTTCCGAATCATGCCAGCTTTTGTGTGAACGTGGTGAGGACGGGGACTTCCCCGACTTCAGGGAAGTGGTTGCAGCCCTTTTCGTGCTGCTTCACAAGTACAGCCACCAAGAAGATCTGGCATTGGGCCTCCTGAACGTCCAGGCCACAGCTTGGAAGAGTGCAGCTTGGAGCGAGAACAGCAGTTAGCTCAGTAAGCCGCTATGCGAAGCTGCCCGCTATGCGAAGGTGGGGCTACCAAGAAGCGTACGAACCGTGAGGGTCACAGAGGCGCCCTCGACAGCAATCGTGATGTCACGGGGATCGGGATCCCTCAAAGACAAAAAAAAGGTTTCCTCCTGTTCCTTCGAGGACTTGAAGGCTTGAAAATCCGTGCGTTCCGCAGAGCGAAGCTCGAAGCTAGTCGCAGGTCGCTGAGGGTGAGGCTGGAGCCACCGCCGCCGAATTCACCCAGGCGAATGGTTGGGCTGTGCCATGCCGCAGGCCATGCGAAGAGTCTCCTGAGGTCATGGTTGGGGACGGAGACACTCAGGACGGCGCTGGGCGGTGCTCGGGCGCGCGGGCTGCTCTGCTTTGCTCTGGCGAGGACGACTCTGTTGTGTGTGGCAGCGATCAAGCAGGCCCAGCATGGCTCAGCGAGTGTTGCGCACTTGAGCTGCACTCTCCGTGTTTCTTGAGCTTCAGCTTGCAGGTTTCGAGCTCATGGTTTGCAGGTGCTCGGGGCAGGATGGCAAGTTGATAAAGTTCCTTGGCACTTAGACCAGTTTTGCCGCTATTGTATGGAGGTTTTCAGGAAATCTGATGAAAGCCGTACAAGGATATACAACTTAAAGCTCTGAGGTGGCTCTGGCGGAGGTCCTGCTTCTCGGAGATTTTTGTTCGACGCGCACAGGAGAGGCAGAATGATGAGCCCATCTTTTGCAGACGGCCCCGAACAAGGATCACCTCGGCCGCTTGCTCCAGCTGGGCCGTGGTTCTGAATCGCGTGTCCGCGAGTGGGTGTGGACTTCGCAGGAAGAGGACACTTCTGCGCCAGAGGTATCTGGAATCTAGCCGTTGTAAAGGCTGAAGCGGGCAGGACCGGCAGGTCCTCGGAAGCTTTAACTTGACCACCACCACTTCCAGCTGCGAGACATCAGTTCTGGACCTCGTTGCACGCGTGGCAGTGGACATGCCTGCACATTCTGCTGTGGTGCGTGCCCCAGCGCATGTCCACGTACAATGCATGTTCTGGTCTTTCCCTGGTTGCCAGGTTCAGGACGGTGACATGCTCTCTCCCCTGAGCTATGCACAGCTGTGGTTGCTCGCCGGCCGCGTGGCGGTCGCCGCCAGACAGGCATGTCACGGTCGAGCCTGCAGCTGGCAGTGATCTGTGCCGGAAAGGCTTTGCCCGATGTCGGTGCAGTCGCGGTCCTTCTTGCTCGTGGCATCTCAATGGCATCGCACCGAGCCTTTGGTGCGGCAGGCGGATGCAGGCATTCCTTGACAAAGAGACTCTGAGGTGCTCGCACTGCTTGGTGTCTGGCGCTGGGAGCCTCAGAGAGCCAGCCGAGCCTGCCGAGCCGAGCCTCGAGCCTCCGCTCCGGCGCAGGCGCCGGAGGCTCTTGCGTGCCACTGGACCTCCGCGCTCCCAGACCACGCCTGGCAGCTGCCTCAGCGGGCTCCGAGCGGCTCGGCAGAGATATGTTTCTTTCACTCCTGCACTTAGGAGCAGATGCTCAGGGATGCGGAGGCAGATTGGCCATAAGCCATGAGCTTGTGCTGTCAAGAGAGAACACAGTGCCAGGTGCGTCTTGCAATCACAAAACGGGATTTGCAGCTGGCATGGCTGCAAAGCCCAGCAACGGCAATTCTCTACATGGAGGACTTCCAAGACGTGGCAGCAAAGAGCCTTAGTGAAGGCAGTGAAACTGCAGTGAAAGCAAGAGAGCTTCGCTGTTCCGCTTACCTGGCGGTCGAGAGTCGAGCCAAGCGAGCCAGGCGTTCAAGGGTGGCCAGAGCCAACTTATGCTCCCGATGATGTGGTGCTGATCCTGGCTCCGCCAAGCAAAGCCAGCAAAGCCACGGGGTTGAAGCCATGAAAAGATCCAAGGCCTATGTCCTCTTCACCAGCGGCTCGACGGGGGTACCAAAGGAGCGATCTTTGTTGGGCAGTGGTGCAGAGCACGTTTCCGGTGTGCGCCAGTGCGCTGCAGGGAGTTCTCCTCACACACCAGAACGTCTTGGCCTACACTCGCTGGCATGTGCCCTATTACCAGTTGACTCACGAGGAGGGCGTGCGAAGCCACGAATTCTATGCGCGCTGCCGTGCGCTGCCGCTTGCGGCCTTGAAAGGACCGCGTTCCTCACGCCGCCGGGCTGTCCTTCGATGCCTCCTTGGCGGAGCCCGCGGCACCCTCTCGCGTCCTCGCGTCCTCATGCCGCAACGCACTGCACGCACTGCTCCGTGGTGCGAGGAGATTTGGCCAACACTCAGTGTTGGGGGCATGGCAGCCCAGACAAGTGCAATCATGATCCCTCAATGCCTGTTCTTTTACCTTAACGATGGTGCAACTCGGACCGCGCGCTCCTTTGCAAGGCTGCGTGCTTCCTGTTCCCGACGACAACTTGCGTCTGCTTCCAGAGGCTGGCATGCAGATCTCAGCAAAAAGTAACAAACATCTTCCTGCAGCATCCAGTTTTCGCGCACTGGCCAGTCTTGACTTCATGTGCAGTTGAAATCCGGACTTGGTCTGTGAAGAATCATGTCATGGCTGGCATCTCCGCAAGCGAACTGCAAAACAGAACGCGTGGGCAGGCGCTGTGCGGCTGGTATGCCGAGGCACAACAGCTTGCCTCAGCACTTGTGTGTGCGTTCCGCTCTCTTGAGGCTGGAGCAACTGTGGCTTTTCTGACCACGCAGCTGGCTGAGGCTGCAGCTCTGTCGACATGGCGCCACGTTGCCGATTGCATCGGGGATACGGGAAAAGACTTGAAGAGCAGTCGACAGGCGGTACTGGCAGAACCTCACTATCCCTCAATGAGGCACTCTTGGTGTGTTGTGTCAAGGGGTCGGTGAGACGGTGCTCAGAATCCGAGGCTTCGCACTTTGGCAGGGAGCTTGGATGTAAGGCTCCAAAAGCACGCAGGCTTCCTGCCATACTTGCTTGTGAGTTCACGGGCGGCGACAAGCTCCACATGCGTCCGCCGCACCACGCTCCCTTTCAGCTTGTCAACATCTACGGCCCTGCGACCCGGAAGTCTGCAGTCAGAACAGAGCATATAGGGGTCACACTACGTCCGAATCAGGCCCGACGGAATGCTGCGTGAATGTCACCATGCCGCCCCCTTGGATTTCATTTCGATTGCAACAACATGAAAAGGGCTATGGCGGCTGTGCGCTGGCCATTCGCTTGGCGAGGTGCCGGGTCTGTCCTGGCGAGGGTTTGCCTTCGATCGCACACTTCTCAGAGTCCTCGTGGGACGGCATGTGGTGGGAACTGACGATTCACCAAGGGAGAGCCGGTTCCCAACATGCAGCTGTACGTGCTTGTTGGTGCCTGAGTTCAGCAGGGGTCTTGACAGCACGCATCGTGCCATGAGAATCCTTGAAATGGGCGGGGGGCTCAGCATCATAAGTTGTTTATCGGTGTGCATCGTAAACGGCAAGTCCTCTGCGGCCGTTCGTCTCTGGCCGCGCTTCGGGGAGTCGGGGGCTGGCTAGCAGACTCGACTTTTCTCAGAGCGGCTTGATGCCAAGACATCGGAAAGCTTCTTTGCTCGTCTGCCGGCGGTCATCCTCTTCGAGCTCCAGCTCGTCCGACCGCCTCTTCTTTTTACGTTGGCGTTTGGCATGTGACATCTGTGAATGAAAATTAAAGCTTGAGTAAAACCCTGATTTTGACGATGTTTCCTCTTGTGGTGGTGTACTACACTGTTTCTGATGGCTGATGTGGAAGGTCACTGGTACATCCTGACACATCATGGTATGTGCTAACTTCCGATCTTGACTTGCACGAAGAGTGCCTGTCGTTGGTGGGTGATGAGGGGCCCAGCTTCCAGTGTACAACTCCCGTCTCCGGGCAGCGGGCGACTGCTGGTTTGCCCTTGAGACGCGAGCCATTGGAAGTTGCACCGGATGAACATGTGTGAACTTGGCTTCCTCCTTTCTGTCCGGGTGTTGTGGGGTCGCCGCGCGAGGTAGGCCAAGGTGCAATGGCAGGTGTGACAACATGGGGCTCACGAAGGTCGGTGAATGCTGGATGCAATTGCTTCTGCTTCTAGTTCATCAGGTTGCCGAGGTTTTCACTTGTTATAATGTAGCATTATGTGGAATGGCAACGCTGGACCAGTTCGCTCCGATCTGGTGCCGCGATTGTGCCTGTTGTTAAAGATGTCGAAGATGCAGCTGAGACTAATCGCTTGGATGGCAAACATTGAGTGTAGACACACTGACATTTATTTCGTGGTCAGGGGAGTGCCACCGGGACTCAGCAGCGGCGAGAAACTCTCAAAACCTCGGGCTCAAGTCGTAAAGTGGTAGTTCGGGGTCGGAGAGCTTGGTGTGTTGGTCGGGCTTTCCTGCTTTTCCTTTCCCGTTCGCTCAGGGTCATGTCGTGCACGCCATCCTGCGTCGCTATGCCAGACACCTTCAATGCGCCTGGTATCCTTGCAACTTTTCATCTGCACTCACACCTTTTGGTATTTTGCTGAATGGTGCCACTTCTTCGTTCGGAGATTGAAGCAGCGTAGGCAGTGGGCGGGCTGCCCCTGTACCTTTCCAACGTTCCATTGGTAACAAGAAGGCCAACTGCAAGTCTTTGACGGTCTGGCCATAATATATGGGTGGCTTGCGTGGATAGCTGTGAAGGCTTCACGGTGCGGTACCACACATGGTCCCTCTGCCGGCGGTTTTGGATTTGTGTATGAGCTTTGGTGCGTGGTGTCCGCCTTTTTTTGGCATGAGCGTGCTGCTGTTTGTTGTTGCGACAGATGGGCTGGTGGTTTCCACTCCCATCCTGGAGACGCACATTGCTGTCATTGGGTTCGGGCGAGTGGTGTGCACCCCTGGCTTGCACGTGCTCTCTGCCTACCTCGATCTGCCATTTTTCACAATTGTTGAGCCCACCCGGTCCAGCGGCGCAATGATCCAGTCCTCACAAAACACAAATTTGGCACCGCAGGTGAGGGTTCTCTCCCAATCCGCTAGGGAGAGTGGACCCGGCAGAACGGAATACAACTTTCTCGATAATATGGAGGGGGAAGTGTGTGGATGGCAGCACAACGAACCGACCAGCCCACATTCTGGAGCTGCAGACTCGAGTCAAGAACAGCCGCAGACTCACCGCTGGCGTGCTGGAAGTTTGTGTTTAGTCCTTGCCCCGGTGTTTGTGTTCTGCTACAGATGTTGGAGTAATAGGTGTTTTTGTTGTTCAGGGGTTTGTGTCGCATGGGAGTTTGTCTTAGGATTAGATTCGCAAATCTCAGAACCTGTTGGAGATGCTTTAACAATTGTTTTGCGAATTGCAGGGACTGTTGAGGTGGCTTCGTGGCAAAATTTCTGGAGCGGTTTGGAACGGTCTCTATGGCTCGGCGTGGTCGTGCATGCATCTCAGGAACGGTTCGCAACATTTTGGAACGGTTCCGAACGGCTCTGAACCAGTGGACATAGTTGCTTCCGGAGTTCAGCTCGTAAGATTTCCGAGGCCCTGCAAATAGTTTCTCAAACTGCTGCTGAGATTCCTAGAATCGTCTCCGGGGCCTCTGGTCCTTGACACAAACAACCACCTACTACAACAATACAGATGGGCTAGTCTCAGCTCCACCCCCATCTTGTGCAACGGCACTTCTGTCGCTGGCTCAGGCGAGTGGTTTCCACCCCGGGCTTGCACCCAAAGCAACGTGCTTCTGGTCTGGTCGAGCACGTCTCTTCGGTGCTCTGTGTCTCGGCTTGTAACTTGTAAGTGCACCAGGCTTTTGCCGAGCCATCAACATAATATGTGTTCGAGCAAGTCGCTTCGGTGCTCCCAACCAACACTAATTCGCGCACCGCACCGCAATGGCCTTGGATCTCTCGTTGTGCCTTTGAGTGAAGTCTCCTCACCGGGATTCGTGCATTGCTTTGCCGCAACCTGTGGCCTTGACGCTCTACCGGACAGAACTTACAGAGTCACAATTGCCTCACAGCCCTGGTTAGACGTCTGGTCCCCAAGCTATTGCAACTTCTTTGCTGACTCAGCAGATGCGAATGAATGAAAAAACAACAAACCTTCATTCGTAGTCAACGGCATTCAACTTGATGGATGTCCTGTTTACATGGCGAATAAGGGGACGGAGGAGAAGGCAGGACAAGGACGAGACCCTGAATTCGACAAAAAGCCGCACCCCCGCATCAAACGCCACCGTCTTTCTTGTAGCATCGGGCCACACGGAGGGCAAATGCCGTGTTAGTGTCTAGAGGTTTGCATCCAGTTCGCGAAACCCCGCGGTGGCCCGCTTATCTGCTGCAGCGCTCCTGCCGCACTGCCCGCCCGCGGGATTGTACCCACACATGCACCAGGTGGTCCGCCAATGAGCACGGGTTCCGGTGCGTAGGCATGTGCTTCCGTCCGATTAAAGGGGGCGCGTTGCCCACACGACGCACATTAGCATCAACTGCTACAAAGCCACTGATGCTCCACCCGTCCGGGATCCTCTTCCGCCCCTGCGCAAAAAGTGGGATTACCCGACGGTCCTGCTTTGTGCCTTGTTTCCTTGTCATGCATATGCCCTGCAGGACTTGCTGGCCGCTGGGGTGTCTTCTTCAGGACTCGCTGACAAGCTGAGCACTCTGAGCCGGTTAGTTTGAGTGCGCTTCTGTCCGGTGCTGTGCCAGTCTCCTCTTTTGCAAAAGCTGTCGCTAGTTGGGTCCGTTCTGCATCTGAGCCCCCCTTCCGCTCAGGTAGAATGTGGTGCCATGTCGCCAGCGGCTGCACCATTGCTTTCCGGGGCCTTGGCTTCTGTTCCGTTGGCCGGCCGTTGCTCCACATCGGTACCTCCCTCACCGTTGGATCAGGTTTGGATTTCTCGGTCTCGGTTGGTTTCCTCACCCCGGCCTCCTAATTACTGACTCTCCCTCCCTTGAGTCGCCGTGTTCGGCTACTGCGGCCAATAGTTTCTTGATCATTGGCGGCCCTTTCCTCATCGGGTTTGGACTGGTTGGGGAGGGGTTGGTGCCCTCCTTGCCGCCAGCTTTGCTCATCCGCCTTCCCTGCGTGTCTGGTGGCTTGTCCTGCTACGCTACCACCTATGCCCAAAGGCCTTCCACCTCCATGGTTCTGCCCGGCCTTGCCTGCACCGGCGTCCTCACGCATGGACGTTTTGTCTGCGGTTCCTTCCTCGTCCTCCTCGCCGTTGGCCGAATCATCACTTGCGCTCATCTTGGTTCCTTCGCGGAGGTCAGTGGATCGGCGAGAGCGGTTCTAGGTAACTGCGCCTATTAAAGATCACGTTCAATTTTGCGGTGTGAAGGACAACAGGTGGACCGCAGTGCTAACGCATGTGGATCTCGCATATTTAGGAGAGACTCCGACTCTACATGGCTTTTGTTGTGGGTGGTATCGGTGTCAAACTAAAGAATGGAAAGTTTTGCCTGTCGGATCGGCATAGCTTTGCATGCGAGCGCCGATGGACATGGACTGCTGGGCAGGATTGATCCTCGGCCCTGTCACTTCAAAACCCATCGGACGCATACCTTGGTAGTGGTACACGCACACCAGCAGGTGATCCTTGCGCTTTCCAGCGCAATTACAACTGACAGGTCGTTCTGCGAGGGAACGAATTCCCTGTGAGTCAGGAATGGATGCGACTGACATATTGCGTCGTAGGCACTTTGAAGGAACTATGTGTGAATGACACGTATGGACGGTCCTATGGGGTTGCGAAGGAGGTGGCGAAAGGTCAGCACTACTGACCATACTTCAGCAACCTTTCGACGACAGTGACAATTCTGTGAAGAAGCTCTGCGGGCCTAAGGGCCAAAGGGAGGTCACTGAATAAAGCATCGAGGGCAACGAGTATGACATTCTCGAAACAACGTTTCCTGACTAGTCGAGGTTATCGGAATGCTCAGACAGGTGCCTCCGTGTTTGGCTGAAGTGATCATAGGGTACGTACTTGTGCAGAGCAGTGAATATCTGTGGGACCAAATATAGTACCACGCAGTGTTGTCTCGCCGGTTGACGATCTCGCGCCTGCGAAAAACGAGGGTTGGGACCGCTGCGCCGCAGTCTGCTTTGCTATCGTGGTCAGTGCTCCAAATTCTGGGGGAATCCTAATTATTTGAGGATCTGTTTTTTTGTTTTTGGTATTTTTTTGTTTTTTGCTTTTTGCTTTCCTCTGCTTTTCCGCTTTCCTCGGCTTTTCGGCTTTTGTGCTTCTTTGCTTTTTTGCTTCTCTCCTTTTCCGCTTCTCTTGTTTTTCTGCTTCTCTGCTGCTGCTTCTTTGATTGTCTGCTTCGCTTTTCTCTTTTGTTTAAGTTTTTGTTTGCAGCTCTTCCCTGCTTTAGTATATTTTTGCTGTTGTGTTTTTTTTTTATTTTTGTGCTTTTGCTTTTCTCTGCTTTTGCTTTCCTCTGCTTATCTGCTTCTATGCTTTTCTGCTTTTCCGCCTCTCTTGCTTCTCTGCTTTTCTGCTTGTCTGATTGTCTGCTTTGCTTTTCTCTTTTTTGAGTTTTTGCTTACAGCTCTTCCCTGCTTTCGTATTGTTTTGCTTTTTTTTTCTTTTTCGATTGTTGTGCTTTTGCTTTCCTTTGTTTTTCTGCTTCTATGTTTTTCTGCTTTTCCGCTTCTCTTGCTTCTCTGCTTTTCTGCTTCTCTGATTGTCTGCTTCGCTTTTCTCCTTTTTTAAGTTTTAGATTGCAGCTCTTCCCTGCTTTAGTAGGTTTATTTTTGGTGCTTTTGCTTTCCTCTGCTTTTCTGTTCTCTGCTTTTTTGCTTTTCCGCTTCTCTTGCTTTTCTGCTTGTTTGATTGTCTGCTTCGCTTTTCTCTTTTTAAGTTTTCGCTTGCTGCTCTTCCCTGCTTTGATTGCTTGTTGTTTTTCTCTTGTTGATTGCTTTCCTCTGCCTTTGCTTTCCTTTTGCTTTTCAGCTTTTGTGCTTCTCTGCTTCTCCGCTGCTCTGCTTTAACGCTTTGCTTTTGTATTATTACTATTGCTATTACTATTGCTATTACTACTACTATTATTAAAACAATAAAGATATCTTCTCCACCACGCAACAGGAAATCCCTTGCGAAATCGCTTTCGAAGCCCTCTTCGAAGGGGCCCCCTCGTTGCAAATGGGGGAGCTGCGCCCCTCCCCCAACACCCCCGCTCTCTTAAGCCGTGAAGAAATGAATAAACACGTCTTCTCCAACACACAAGAAGGAGAAAGCCAGACGAAAACGCTTCAGGGGGTTAAAAGCGAAGAACTAAGTACTCATGAATGAAGCTTCTTCAACGACAGACAAGAAGGCGAAAGCCAGACGTATTCGCTGGGGAGTAAAAAAGCATGAAAACAAAGTAAAGCGAAAGAGAGTCTCCTTTGTAAAACGAGAGATGGAGAAGCCAAAATTGCTTTAGGGGGTAAAAGTGAAGAAAACAAAGTCATTAAGG
>BGNK01000698.1:0-48746 GCA_003297005.1 Symbiodinium sp. clade A Y106
TGTCTTTGTCTGTCTGGTCTGGCCATCTGTGAATGTCAGGCCATCCGGTGTGGACAAACACCTGCTGAGCTGGCAGATCGCTTCGGAGCGGTTCCCAAACGCAGAAGTGCAAGGATCCAAGAAACGAGCCTTAAAAAGGCTCGTACCTTGAACTGATCAGTTTTGATCGTCACTGGCACGTTTTGTACTCTCGCAGCTGTCAGGGCTAGCAGATCGAGCGACTCCGCGACCCGCAACCGTAAACCAGACCAGACAGCAGGCCCTCGCACTCACTCAGTGCCCAGGGTTGGCGTGGCGCAGCGACCGTTAGCTGTACACCGACACGTACACGTAGCTAGACCATAGACCTATAGACCTTAGGTCTTGAGTCTTGGGGTTTCCTTGTACCCTTGAAAGTCAAGTTTTGGCATCGGTGCTATGCCATGCTGCGGGCCACTGCCGAGTGCAGGGCGACATCTTGCAAGGGCCGCTTCCGGAAAAGTTCGTTGTTTTTGCTTGGGTTTAGGGTTTGGCGGGCTTAGGGTTCAGGGGTTTAGGGAATAGGTTTTTGGGGGGTTCGGGTTCGCTTCCTTGGCGACTCTGCACATGCGTTCTCACAGGCCTGCAAAACGCATATCAGGGCGGATTTCTTTTGCAGGCCCCGCTAAAGCTCTATTGAAGGCCAAACCCTAAACCCTAAATCCTAAACCCCCTCCAAAACCGAAGGGCCCGAAGCCCTCGAAGGCCCAAGCAGACCGAAATCCAGACGAAGGGCCTGCAAAAACCCTCCGCCAGGACGTGGCGGCGCGCAGATTGAGTTGCATCCGCCTGACAGGGCCCATAGTGGCATCAGTACGCGGCACGTAAAACGTGCGTTCTTCGGGGTTTCGGGTTGCTCTGTGCGTTTTGGCCACCACCACAGCCCACGCAGAACACGCAAACGTCCACGCAGCCAACGGCCACGCATGTGGACTTGACACTTAGTTGGTGAGTGTATATGAGATTCGGGTCCTTGTTGGGGTATCCTGGTAGGAACACTGGGAATGCAAGCCATGCTTCACATCACAAATGGGAGAGTCAACAATACGCCAACAGGAATTGGTCTGACAAGAAGAACGGAGAGCAAGACAACACGTAATACATGTTTGCATATATCACCCAGAGGGTCCCACATACACTACCATTATGGAATTAGGTCCCCAAAACCAAAACAGGGATGGTTTTTAGGGGGCCTAATTCCATAAATAGTGTATATGGACCCTCTGGGTCATATAACCAACCACAGACAAAATGCACGGAGGCCCGAAGCCCTCAACCCAATCCCGGAACCTACACCTCTTAGCCCCTTGTATAAAACTCTGGGCCTTGGAGTACCATACTTTAATACTTTTTTTCTTAATGGAACCCTTATGAAATAAAAGTTTATACTTTTTTCTCCCTGGTTACTTAAAAGCCCAGAACAAGAAGCAAAGCAGGTCATTTCCTGTTGCGGCCGGGTCCAACAGTGGCATCCTGCCCTATGTGTGCTGGCAGAGATCAAAGCCGCCCGGGCCGTTCCGACTGCTCCTTTGTCCAGAAGATCGCTCCAGGATTAGGGCTTAGGGTCAAGAGTTCGAGGGTGTACGGTGTAGCGGTCTTGTATAGCCTTTAAGCATTACCCATTAGAGTACCTAATAGATTATAGGGTTTCAATGTTAGGAATCACTGTTATACTTTGGTGAAGTATCCCTCATAATAGTACCTAGGACCCTTTGGCTTATGTCGTGATGGCTTTTCTTAACGATCCGCTATGAAACCCTACCCTACTGGGGTTTTCAGGAAGGCGCCTGGAAGGTCGTTAAAGGATTCCCCATGATCACCAAGTGACTACTTGAAGGGGCAGGGGACTTAGTAAGTTGGTTATAAGTAGGGTTATAATAGGGTAACTCCATTTAGGGCACTTATAACTCTACTCTACTTATGACCTACTTACTAAGTCCCCTGCCCCTTCAAGTAGACCCTAAACCCTAAACCCTTTAGATCCCTTTGAGGAACCTCATAGATCCCTTTAAGGAGCCCTTTAAGAGCCCTTACTAAGTCCCCTGCCCCTTCAAGCAGACATGAAGACTACGAGAATTCGAGGAAGGAGGCGCCTCTCGCCGCTTCCCAAAGGGTCCTAGGTACTGTTATAGGGGATACTTCTCCAAATCAGAATAGTAATTCCTAACCCTAAGGGTCCAAAGCACCCAGTTATCAGGTACTCGGGTTTGGGATGATAGTTATCCAGGTTACTATTTTGGAGACTTAGGGTAATATAAGAAACCTACATTCTACTATATAGTTACTTCCGACCCTTTGGGCTTTTAGCTGTTCACTTTCTGTGCTATCAACTCTCTTACCGGCTGACGGCTTGGGGATAATTAACTTGTGGTAATGTTCGCTTGTGAACCCTGTAATTATACGACAATATCAAGGACCTTGATAATTAGAATAAGGCTTTGGTGGTTCTTCATTATAGATATAGTGTATTAGACCCCCAAAAACCGATTCTGAGGTTGATCATTAAGGCTCTATGGTAATTATTTTCTGTCATGAGAGAGTTGTCAAGTCAGGTTTACAGCTTCAGTGCAGCAATCACTGCTTGCGGCAAGGGCCAACAATGGCAGCATGCTCTGCTGGTGCTGTCTCAGATGCCCGTCGCCAGGACCGTGCCTAATGTATTCAGCTTTAATGCAGCAATTAGTGCCTGTGAGAAGGCCCTTGTGTGGCAATGGTCTCTCCAGTTGTTGGCAGAGATGCCAACCAGAAAACTTTTACCCGACGTCGTCAGCTTTAACACGGTGTTGAAGGCTTGTGAAGTGGGCCGGAGGTGGACAACAGTGCTCGATCTTTTGTCCATGATGCCAGCCATGATGATAGTTCCTGATGAGATCACATTCAACACTTGCATGAGTGCCTGTGAAAAAGCGTTGCAGTGGCAGCATGCGCTCTACCTCCTGGCTTCAATGCCCGCCCGAAGAGCTGTTCCGGATGAGATCAGCTGTAATACCAGCATCAGTGCCTGTGCCAAAGGCGGTCAATGGCAGATGGCTTTGGCCTTATTGTCAGAGATGCACTCAGCGAAACTGCCCTGCGATGTAATCAGCTTTAGTGCCAGCATCAGTGCCTGTGAACAACACGGCCTGTGGCAGTTGGCCCTTCAGATGTTGGTGGAGATGCCATCATTTGCTGTAAGACCCAACGAGGTCACCTTCAATTCAACTATCAGCGCCTGCGAAAAAGCAGGGCAGTGGCAAATGGACTTCCGGCTGTTGCTGGACATGCAGGATGAAGGAGCTCTTCCTGACGCTGTCAGCTTCAATGCAGGAGTCAGCGCTTGTGCGAAAGGCCAGCAGTGGCAGATGGCCCTTTTCCTCTTATTCGGCATGTTGGAAGCAGAAGTAGCTCCGAATGAGATCAGCTTCAACGCAGGCATCAGTGCTTGTGAAAAGGCCGGACTCTGGCAGGAGGCTGTCGATGTCCTGGCAGCCATGAGACTGCACCACTGTGTCCCAGATGTGATCAGTTTCAGCGCCTGCATCGGTGCTTGTGCAGAAGAGGGCGAGTGGCAGGTGGCTCTGGCAATGCTTTCCAACATGCCTGCAGCCAAAGTTGCACCCAACGAAGCTGGGTTCTTGTTAAAGGGTTTACTTCAAGTTACCATTATAAGGAAACCATAGTATTTACTATAGATCCTTAACCCCTAAACCTTTTAGAAACCTTAAAAAGGAACCCGTATAGATCGCTTAGGAACCCTTATTCTGGCAACTTAACACTTGCAAAAGCCCAGGTAGTGAGCCTCAGCTCCTTCATCAGCGCCTGCCACAGGGGCGCTTGGCAGCGAGCCTTGCAGGTGATCTTTGAGTCCTTGGCAAGGGGCCTGCCTCCTAATGCGATCACCTTCAATGCAGCCATCAGTGCCTGTGAAAAGAATCTCGGCTGTCAATTACGCATAGACTTGCCTTGCTAGCTGTACTTGGCAGTTTATTTGACTCATAATCCCCTAAATCCCTGAACGCCAAACCCCTAAAGCCTAAACCCTGCACCCTAAGCCTTTAACCCCTAAACCCTAAGCCCAATCAGGATGCCAGAGGGCATCGTAGAGTCATAGACTTGGGGGTTGGGGATCGCGGCCTTGAAGCTTACCTTAAGGGTCCATGTGCCCATACCCTAAGGCCCTTGTGTGTCTGGGGCCCAAAAGCCTTACAAACATGAGTCCGTAGAGCCTGAAGGATATAGTTTATAACTAATATGCAGTTAGTTTACAATCAGCATTCGATTGGTATATAAACGAGTTTGCAAAAGGTACCGATAGTGGGACTACCTTAAGGCTTAAGTATATACTGTATGAATACATGGACCCTTAGAGCGAAGATGCCTCGTGCCTTGTTGTCTTATACTTGCTAAAACTAGGGCACAGGGTGCTGTAAGCAGTCTTGCTTGGGCTCGGGAGGAGCAAATAAGGCCTTACTTCCTCCTCCCCAGTGATTGCTCTTAGGGGATGAGTGTAGCATCACTACCCCTGATCGAGGCAGGGAGGGAAGGGAGGGAGGGAGGAGGGGGGAGGGGAGGGAGGGAACAGTAAGGAATGGACAGTGGCAGCAGGCCCTGTCCTTGCTGAACACGATGCCAGAAGTTCGCGCACTCACGGATGTCATCAGCGTGCCTTGTGCTTCGCATTTCAGGGTGAGGATTTGGGGTTTATAGTAGGCCGAAGGGCCAACCTTAAACCCTAAACCCTAAACCCACTAGAAAGCCAACCTGGCCCGGGCCGGGATCCCTCAAGCTGGAGTACCCATCTTGTTGGGATTGAGGATTCTTAGAGAGTCCTCGAAATTGTGCCCTAAACCCTAATCCCTAAACCCTCAGGGTTTGCACATATTCTCTGCAAAGCAGTTCTTTTCGTGTTTCAGCAACCGAGTAACTAGTTGTAGATCCAAAGGATCCTAGGTACTTTTACGGGGGATACTTCACCAAATCATACTGATTCCTAATATAAGAACCCTACATTCTATAAAACAGGTACTTATAAACACCCTTAAAGGAGCCACAAACCTTAAACCCTTAACGAAACCCTACATTCTACTATGTAGGTACTTCGGACCCTTTTGGGAAAGGATCTGGGCAGGTCCGCCCTCAAGCGTCCGTCGCTTCACAGGTAAATGCCACCATCAGTGCTTGCGCCAGCAGTGGTCAGTGGCAGGTTGCCCTTCTTCTGCTGGCAAACCTTCATGAGGTGCTTCTTGGCGGGTTTAGGCTTCTCCAAACCCCCCCCCCCAAAAAAAAAAGGTAAAATAATGGCCCAACATCTATATCATCATACGTATTTTTTGGGTCCAGGTAGAGCTTAGGCTTCATGATTCTCCAGGGTGTCAGATTTTTACGCACCTATTGTCCGAAGACTTCTGAAGGGAGTCGGGGCTTCATGCTTCAAGAGTCTGTGGGGCGTATGTTGGTGGCAGTTTGGGGGGTGGGGTTTAGCATTTCATGTGCGCAGTGAAGGTTCGATGGGGTACTTGAAATCTGAACCTTATGAACATAGTCCCATGTGGAGTTGGCCTATGAGCCTCGATAACTACTCCATTTGACATGTTGGCATCTGACGAAGGTAAAGGCAAATCCTAGGCTGAGGGTCTGTGAAATAAGTGTCGAGGCTTGAGGGTCGGGAGATTAGGGTTGAGTTAGAGCTTAGGGTTTGCGGCTGTGGATGCTGGGTTCTTTGAAGTGCAGCACGGCTTTGGCCCAACATAGGGGTCGGAGAGTAGCTGAAAGTACCGAAAACAATTAAGTAAAAAGTATTCTATACTCCAAAACCCCGTTCCATGTCATTGGTGCTTCAGAGTACATTGATGCCTCATTGCGAGCTTCATCAAATCCAAACCCAGTAAATCGTTGAAGAAACACACTTCCAGGGCTCGAGCTACCTAAATGGGTCGTTCTCTAAATGAGGATCCATTTTGGGGTCCCACGACTAGTACGGCCACCCTTTCGAGAAAGACCCTAAAAGGGACCCTGATTTAGAGAGCTACCCAAATAGTAGACTACCGGGTTGCATCGCACGCTGCAGAGGGATCCCAAATACTGAATATACTGAATCCCAACACCCTCCTCCGGAGCCTTGGGGACGCCGGTGTTCCAAATCCCAAACCCAAAACCCTAAACCCCTGAACCCTAAACCCCTAAACCCTAAACTATCCTGAACCTCAAAACCCCACACCCTAAACCGAACACCATCCGAAACCCTGAAGCCTAAGGCGACCCTATAAATTCAACGTTCTGAGGATTCCTTATCCTGATCTCTTATAGGTCTTACGACAGGTTATTAGGTTATCTGGGGTTGAGGTACACCCCAAGCCCTACACCCTAAACCCTAGGCCCTCGACCCTTCTTTTGGCAAGGCCGCCTTCGGTTCTCCGACAGTCGTCAGCTTCAGTGCCGCCATCAGCGCCTGTGAGAAGGGCGGCCGTTGGCAGATGGCCTCCTTTTCGAATTGCAAGCGTATAGGGTTTCGGGTTTAGGGTCGAGAGTCCAGTTTAGGGTGGAGGGCGTGCGCTGCTCGGAACTTTGTGAAGAAAGAGGTTTGGATTTGGGTTTGTTGAGCTCAGTAGTCCGTTGTCTTTCTCAGGTTTTGCGGGGCTGTAGACTGTAGATTGTTAATCAGTTTAACAGAAGATGTGAGAAGTAGAGCCCTCGCAAACTAGTCTGTCTGAATGGTAGTATACGTGTTGCGGGGCCGGGGCCCGCATTCCGATCCTTCCTTGATGCAATGCAGGACTTTGCCCATCAAACCGCTCTGAAACACATACCCTAAGGGTCCATGTACCCAACTAGTATATACTTTGGCCCCAATGTACCTAAATAAGGGTTACTTTTAGAAACCCTAATAAGCTCCGGCCATCCTCACGGCTTTCTTTGCGCAATAACTGGGTTCTGGAGTTGCATACCTGAATGCTTCTTCTTGGGACCTGTTTAAACGGAGCCATTATGAAACAAAGGGTATACTTTTTTCTCCCTCGTTACTTCAAAGTCCAGAGAAAGGCCATTTTCTGCCCCTCTAGACTCCTGTGAAGCATCAAAACCATTCTCGGAAACAGGGAACTGAACCACCTAGACCATTCTAGACTCCCCCGAACCACCCACTACGAGGGCCCAAGAAGCCTCTATTCAGGACCTTGAGTGCTCCTTCATTTCGAAAGGGTCCTAAGTACCTATATGGGGAAGACCATTATAGTAATTCCTACTATAGAAACCCTACTTGCCTGTACTAGAGAGGTTCTTAAATGGATCCCTTAAAGGAACCCTTAACCCTAAACCCTCAGTGGAACCCCTTACGAACTAAAGTTGGGGCCCTGGGGGTTCTTTTTGAGGCTCTTGAGCTCTTTTCCGGCATGCAGAAGCAGGAATCTTGGCATCAGTTTGCTCAAGTATGGCTTTTTCGACTAAGGAGTATCTTGTGGAGGGTTTCCTGGGTTCTTACCCAGGTCTTATATAGTTGATGGTGAGGGCATTAGCCTCAGGTATCAACGACCTAATCATCGGGTACTTGGATTTGGGATAACAGTCTTGTAGGCTAGCATTTGGGAAAGTCTATGCTGATTCGGTACTTGGGGAGAGTGGGTTTCAGGGTTTCTGCTTGCTCCTTGTGCATGGCGTTGAGGACTTCCTGGGGGGGGCTACTTGACCACTTCGTTCCTGAAGTGCCTAAGGAAGTTCGGCCAAATGAAATCAGTTTCAACTCAGCCATCAGCGCCTGCGGGAAGGATGGGCAGTGGCAGTATGCTCTGCTCATCTTCTCAGAAATGCCTCTGGCAGGAGTCACACCCAGCGAGGTCAGCTTCAATGCAAGTATCAGTGCTTGCGAGAAGGGGTGGCAATGGGAGATGGCCTTGTATGTTCTTTCGCAAATGCCATCTTTTGGAATCGAGCCCAACGAAATCAGTTTCAGTGCGGGCATCAGTGCCTGCCAGAGGAGCGGCCACTGGCAGATGGCCCTATTTTTACTGTCGACGATGAGATCTCTTAGAGTTGCGCCAAGCCGAGTCAGTTTCAGTGCAGGCATCAGTGCATGCGAGGAAGGAGGTCAGTGGCAGATGGCTCTTCATGCTCCTGGACTTTCAACTAATTTTCGTTTTTTGCCGACAGTAGCTGCAACTCAGAAATACCAACGGTCATCAAACCAGGGGCTAGTTTGCATTTCCACCTCACTACCAGTCACTGCTGCTTCTGCAAAGCTGCTGCTGCTGCTGCTGCTGCTGCTCGTAATCCTACTGATAATTTTTGCCGGTCCCCTTGCCCCCACTCCTCCTGCTCCTACGAGTCCTCCGTCCCCCCCCCCCTCCCCTACCCGCGCCGCCGGTGACGAAGGTGCTGTCACAGTTGCCTTCCGCCAGCGCCATTCCCGACGAAGTGAGCGTCGGCGCAGGGATCAGCGGCTGTGAGAAGGGCTCCCAGTGGCAGATGGCAGCGAGCCTTGGCGTCACTTCAGCACAGATTAGAGTGTTTCAGAACGGATATGCCTAGGCCCGCCTTCTTCTCGTAGGCGGGACGGAAGCAGTAGTTGGACTTGAACTGCTTACCGAAACGCTAAGCCCTTTCGAAGCTCTGAATAAACCCTGAGGGTCCATGTACCCAAATACTATATCCTAGATTTAGAGTAGGAAACCTTTAGCCTTTTTGGGGTAGTATAATCCCTATAAAATCCTTTAGTTCCCCATGATACCCGACAAGTACTACATACATTGGCCTTAAAGTAGTCCTTATTTAGGTACATTGGGGCCAAAGGGTACCCTTAGGGAAAGCTTTAAACCCCTGCAAGCCCAAACCTTAAACCTGCAGCTCCAGGCCTTGCAACCCTGAGCCCTGACACCGCAGTCGTAAACCCAGAACCCTGAAACCCTATTAGGATATAGGCTTTACGGTTTTCCGACTTCGCCTCGAAACTCATGTGAGGAAGCTGCTGTTTGATATGCCAGCAGCCAGGCTTTGGCCGAATGAGGTCTGCTTTAGTGCTGCTATCGGCGCCTGTGACAGGGCTGTCGCAGAAGTCGCATGAGCTCGGCCGTGTCAAACGCAAAGGGTCCTAGGTACTGTTATTGGGGATACTTCCTCAAATCATAATAGTGGGAACATAGCAACCCTGTATACATTCTGAGTTCTACTATATAGGTACTTCGGACCTTTTGGGAAAGAGGGCTGGAGTTCAAGATGTAGCCGGGAGCCACAAGCCCTTGTAAACCCCAAAACTCATAGGATTCTAAGAGGGTCCCCCCTCGGGGGCCCCCCCCAAAGCAATAAATCTCAGTAAGGGCTGGGCCTTTGCGATGCATACAACAAGAGGGCTTATTGAGAGGTTGTGTTGTCATCTACATAAATCCAAATTTTAAAGCACAAGACCTCGCAAACTCCAATGGAACCAACCCTGATTCAGGCCTGCTTCACCCCAATAGGCTTTAGGATGCCTTAATACGCCCTAATAAGCCCTAATAAGCCTCAATAAGCCTCAATAGGCCCCAATAGGCCTCAATACGCCTCTCCGCTCTTATTTTGGGTCCCAGGAGTCAAGCCTCAATAAGCCTCAATCGCGTTGGGGGGGGCCCCCGAGGGGAGACCCTCTCAGAATCCTATGAAAAACAGCAGGATCTGAAGACGTTCAGTGCTCCTTCTGCTCTTCAGGAACGCAACTGAATCTGCTAATCCTAAGCCATAGCCCAGTGTGGTCAGGATCCGGCCTTCCGAAAACCCTCAGGGTTGATCTTGCTGCCCGAAAAGGAGCAAGTTGTCAGAAACCTTCAGGTGGAGGCGTGCAGGGTGTGACCCTTTCCGCATCCTCCGTCAAAAGCTGCGAGAGAAATTGAGGAGTCGGGTTCAGGGTCTTGGGTTTGGGAGTTGCAGTTTAGGGTTAGGAAGTTTAGGGTTTACGGGGATTTTGGGGTTCAGGACTTTTCGAACGGGGCTTAATCTGTGTTTAGTTGCGGGCTGAACTGGGAGAGGGATTTCTCAAACAGTGTTTTGCAAAACAAACATAGGGGCCTCAATGAGTAGGGTTTTGGGGTATGATATGTTATTATATCGGCTTTGTCAAGGACCGTTATACTATATAGCATAATGATAATGTACACCCCAATCCGTATGGTCTTACTATCAAGGCCCGTATAACCCTAAACCCTATAAGTCCCAAACCCCTAACCCAACACCTTAAACCCTAAATCCTAAACTCTTCGAGCCCTAAACCCTGGACCCCACGCTCCTTAAAAGAGACCCTAAAACTTCCAAATACGTTAAAGCCTCATCAAAAAATAATATTAAAGTTAGAAAACCCCAAAACTTCCTAAAATCTTAAGAAGTCATCAAAACAAGCCAAACTTAGAAAAGCCCTAAAGCTTCCTAAGACTTTAATAACTCATCAAAGAATTCCAACAGCTGCCAAGGGCAACGGTACTGGGATAGTTAAGCCAATGCAGCCACTAGAGAGTCGAAGTTTCTATGTAACCTCCTACGATCGGTGCTTGCGAATCCTTAACCGAAGCACTTGATCCCTCCAACATTAAACCTACACCTCAACTCAATAACCCAACCCTAAACCCTAAACCCTATAGCCGTAAACCCTAAACCCTAATTCGATAACCCTAAACCCTAAGCCCCAAACCCTAAACCCTAATTCGATAACCCTAAACCCTAAACCCCAACACCCCAAAACCCCAAGCCCCAATTCCAAAACCCCACATCAACCCAGGGCCTTCTAGGCTCCTTAGCCCCGAAACCGAAGCTCCTACGGTTGATGGACAAAATCCTGCATGACCCTAAGGACCCTAAACTATGGGAATTATGGTATATTCCTTATAATGGGTAATGCAGGATTTTGTCCATCAACCGTACCTACCCTTTATTGTAGCCCCCAATTGCCTTTTAATGAGAAATACTAGAGCCCTTTAAAGGGTACTTGGGGGGTCCTACAGTAGAAGCCTAAAAGTTGGAAACCCAATAGCCTCAATCCTTAAGAGAAATGTATAGGGAATCCCAGCACTATTTGGCCTTAATCCGGTTTCCAACTTTATGGGGCTTGCTGTATACCGTACAGCCATCATACAGCGCAAGCCCCGAACTCCTAAAGCGCACTCCCATCCGTTCGATCACGAGACCTGACCTACCTTGCGGGCCTGTAATGAAGTGCTATATATGGGCCTGTATCGGCAGTTTTCAGGGTGTTATGGATTTACAGGCCTTGACTCAAAGGTCATTTAGGAGGTTCAAGTGGTTTTGCGAGTTGGTTTCTGACTAGTACGCTTTTGCCTTTTGTTGGGGGTCTCCTTATTCCTGTAATACCGAATACCAAGAATAAGGGGCCGTTCTTAAAGGGGGTATCCCAAATTCTCAGTACCCCCACGTCCCCAAAAACCTGTATGTATAAATTCCCAAATCTCCAGACCATCGGCAAAGGCCAAAAATCCCAAGATACCCTAAACCCTAAACCCTATACTATAAACCCTAACCCTGAACCCAAGTCTTCCAAAAGCCCCTAAAGCCTTCATGCAAAGTCTGTGGCTTCCCGAGGTCCGCGATGGGCTCCTCGGTGCATGGAAGAGTTTCAGAGATGTGGAGCTTCAGGGTTTGGGTTCTCAGGGTTTAGGGGTTTGTATTCTTGGGTTTGGGGTTTAGGGGTCTGAGGGTTTTTTTAAGTCCGCCATGAGGGTTTAGGGGTTCTGGTCCTTCAAATACTGGACGGCTTCAAGACTCCACATAGCTCTTTTCTTCCGACCTTTGAAGACCATCCCAGATACAACGGGCTTAGCCTTACCAACATGTAGGTGCAAGAAGATCATGAAGAGAATGTTGTTTTAATCTGGGGAAAGGTAAGGAAAAGAGGAACGAAGAGATGCGCGCTTGACGTCGCGGAGCAATGCAGAGCAGTTAGAAATTATTGCCATTGCCGTGGACTTCAACCACCTAGAGGCTCTCGCGAAGTTCGGATTTTGCACACTCTCAAGCATGACAACATGGTTGCCTGCCCCGTGCATTTCTCTAAGCCTAAGCATTGCTCACAACGTGTGCAGAAGTTCGCCGGAGGTCCTACAGACAGCGTGAAGCCGCTTTGCGTCCTGCTTGCATGCATGCCAACCATTGGAGCTGAAATGGTCTCGCTACCGGCATCGTTTTCGCAAATCCCGGAGGCTTCTTTCAAGAATTCATGAAGAATTGTATGCTGTATTCGGTTGGAGCGCTTCATGCTGATCACTTCCCACAAAAACCCTTCCGCATGATTGTTTCGATGCAGTGCATTGCTTCGAGCGGACTTGATTGTTCGGATGCAGTGCATTGCTTCGAGCGGACTTGACATCAGAAGTTATCAGGTGTAACGGCGTGGCAGTTTAGCGCAGCAGCTTGCCGTGCTTGCCGCAAGTTTTGATTGTCGCATGGTTGCTGAGGCGCGGCTGCAGAAGGAAGAGACATTCTTGGGCGGTGTGATCTTGTGGAAGGCTCTTTTGATGGTCACCCTCCCACGGCTTCCAGACGACCGTTTCAATGTCGTTGATGGCAAGGTTTAACTAAGCCCTCCGGCTCCTTGTGTTGTTTTCTGGTGTATTGCCCTGCTCCTTGCCTCCAAGAATTGGCCCCATAGAGTCGGGAAACGTACACATGTGTAAGTATTACTGCCCCTGCACAAAATTCCCGGTAGTAAGCCGTAGAATCATACAGCCTTTTAACCGAACCTCTTAAAGCAACCCTTCAGCACATCCCAAATCCTAATTCTGGATAGGATAGTATTTACTTAGGCCTTAAAGTGCCTAGATAGGGACCCATTCAATCAAGGCTTAAGTATATCCTAGTATGAGCACATGAAGCCTAAGGTGAAGGCCCCTGTATCATTACGTGCCCCGAGGCTTTCGGAGAGCCAGTGGCTCTTTGGCCGCGTGGTGGCGCTAAACCCGGTCCAGGCGACCTAGGGTTTAGGGTTGGGTTTAGGGTTTCGGTTTGGGGTTCAGGGTTGAGGGTTTAGGCTTGGAGAAGGTCTACTTTCTTGTGACCTCAGTATAGTATGCCAAGGGTCCAAGTAGTCATTCTTCAGGATTCTTGGTGCCCAAAGAGAACCCAGAGTCCGATGATAAGGAGCACTTGGACCCATACAGGTAGGAACCCGCAGAGGTAGATTTTACCTCGAGAAGGTGTGTTTCTGTGGGATCATATTATATACGGAAGTCATAATCAGGAAATTTAATATGTAATTTATGATGAGAGTTAGTCGCGATGTGGGTTTTCAGGCTATAGTTGATGCTGCTTCAAGTTGACACATTGTGGAGAAATCGAGAAATCCCTTATTCTCGGTTTGTGACCCGAACTGCGTGCCGTGTAGCGGCTAAACCCAGTAGCCCAAAACCCTTCAAAGTAAAACCACCGGTGTTTGGGGTTTCTGACTCTGCTACAATGTACCTTAACTAGGAAATGCACGTCGAATCATTTGGTTGAGTGTGTAAACAAACACATGTGTATGTATATATCTGTCTGTATCTATACACTTATTTATTTGTTTATACGTGTATATTGTATACATATATGATGTACAGGTATCGCGAAAAATCAAGGAATACCCTAAACCCGAACCTTGCGCTGCCATTAAGCTTCCAGTCATCAGGGTTTAGCTGGGGCTGTGAGAGTTTCAGGGGTTTGAGGTCTGGGATTTGTGGTATTCCTCCAAGGGTCCATGCTTTAAGGGTTCCTTTACGGGTTCCATTAAGGGTTCCTTTAAGGATTCCTGTAAATTGGTTCATTTAAAGTTTCCTTTAACGGCACCACAAGGGCTTGAGGATGCGTAGGGGATAAAGGGTTCCATGTACCTGTATATAATATATTAAAACTTTTGGCCCGAAAGTACCTAAATAGGGGTTACGTTAAGGCCTAAGTAGATACTATATGAGAACCATGGGCTTCTGGGAGTTCGTGTGGCCACGTCAGCCTGCCACTGAACCGAGCAAGATATCCCAAAGAGTCATAGGTACTGTTATGGGGTAATTCCCCAAATCATAGTAGTAATTCCCAGTACAGAAACCCTACATTCTACTACATATAGGTACTTAGGACCCTTTGGGTATGGAAGAAGCAAAAGGCGGTGCTTGAAGCGGAGGCTACTGCGTTTGGCCACAAGAAGGAACCGTGAACTCAAAACCGATCTGGGTGATCGTTTGATCACAACCCAAAAGCGGCAAGAGCCCATGTTGGGGCCGGCTTGGGTTGGGACATTGGGACAAGGCATACTTGGGGCTTCGCATTGTTCGTCATACTAAATTTCACATTCAAATATATACTAGGACTGATGATTGAGGCCTCAATTGTTTGAACACTTGTAGTATCCCCTTTAAAGAACTACAAGCCCTTAAAGCAATGCTAAATCCTCCTCCTCAGCAGCGATCCTGAACCCTTGGTCCACCAGGTGCGCCTGAAGGGTGGCCGCGTGGCCTTCACGTGGCGAGAGATTATTGCCCAGTGCTTGGCAAACCGGATTTGATTTTGAGGGTGTTCGGCCGGGACGTTCTTTCAACAGTATCCCGCCCAAATACTATTCTATCCGATTCTATCCGTTCAGGCCCTCATGTTTCTTCGGCTACTTTGAAGTTCCCAGACTTCTTGAGTCGGTTTCGAGTGGCACTACATGTACAAGATCCCGATCGGGCAATTAAAATTTCAATGCGACCAGCTCTCTTCCTTGCATATAGTTTCCGTTTCGTTGATGACCTTGTCTTTTGCTAAAGGATCTTCGCCACAGAATTATGCAACAACCGAAATACACGGGATTTCACAGACATTTTTTGCAACTTGCTCAAACTACGTCCTCTAATTAGGAGATCCATGTGAAGTCCTTGCAGAAGCAGCTTCTGGAATTCTTGGGTTTCGGGTTTTGGATTTGGGGTTTTGGGGAGAAGCCCAGAGAAATACGTCCTACAAACCAGCGTTTTTTCTTCCTTCGGGGCCTGTACAACGCATGCCATACACTTAGAACCACTGTGGTGTAGTGAAACATTCTACAGGTGACGTGTGATTTTGGATCAGGCATGGGGATGCTAGTTGCACTAACATATTGGGGAAAAATATTTTTCCCCAATATGTTAGTGCCAGCTGCGTGTATCAAACTAACGCTAAGATCACCCACGGTCGTCATTTTCGTCACCGGTGCTGAGATGAGACTTCCCGAAAATAGGGGGGCCCTAGGGTTCCTTTAAAGGGTTCCTTAAAGGGATCTATAAGGGTTCTGTAAAGGGTTTAGGGTTTAGGGAGTTTCCGAAAATAAGGGGACCCTAATATAGTACCCTAAATAGTAGGATCCTTATTATAAGGACCCCAAAATAAGGTACCCCATAATTTTCGGAAACTCCCAGATTCTCAGATAGAGGGATGCCGCGCGAAGACCGTAAAGGCCTAAACCACAGCCCCTGAAGCCTTTGAATTAAGGCCCAAAATCACTGCATGCAGAATGTAGTAGAATGCGTCCGGGAACATGATAAGACTATTCTGCTGTACTCTTTATTGATATGTATATATATATATATATACCTACGTGTATACACAGTGATACCAAAGCCTACGGCCACGGCGACCGACAGCACCACAACCCTATTCTCTCTATTTCAAGCCCGTGTGTGCTTCCCAGGGACAGTCACCTTGACTACAGTCGCAGACTCTGGCGAGAGATATGCGACAGCTTTACCTTAGATGCTGCTCCCACTCATAAACAGTTGGACAGTGACTTGGTAGATAGATTTGAAAACCCGTACAGTTACCCAAGTTACAGACTGTTTAACGGGTCAGGGTGGTACCCAATCTTAACAGGCAACTATCTCAATTTACAGCCCGAGTCAACCACAAGGAGCGACGTCCAGCGCACACGTCCAGCGCACATTCCGTTGTTCACTCACATAACCCCTTGGGCCCAAGTCCCAAATACTGTACTCCGATCGTCTCTTGCCACCTAAAACCCTGCAGTGTCCGCTGGGTAAGGACTTCTGAAAACGTGGGCCCAAATCCTGAAAAGAGTCGTGCATCAAGGCCGATTGCCAGAGCAGATCTCCATCACCCTCACCGACGTCCCCAAGAGAGTCGCGGCGCCCGGGCAGCTAAAGGGCCTCCGAGTTGGCGCTTGGGCGGAGGGGTGTTGTGGATTGTTTGAGTCTTAGGTTGGTATAACCTTGTGTGGGCGGGGTGGAGATTCGGGCATTGGGGCCTTCAGCTTCTTGGGCTTTGCACTACAGAGGGAACCGTGCGCCCGAGACTCTCAGATGCCGAGCTCTGCAGATTTCAGACGCACTGTGTAAAATAGGGTCCCGTCTAGTGTCCCTTTCCAGAGCAGCCCACCCCTTTGGGCGTCCAAGCGGGGACTGGACAGCATAAGCAATCAAGTTTGGGATCAGGGCTATACCGTTCTACCGGGGTTGAAAAGGTTCAGGATTGAGGTGTAGAGTAGTGGCGATTTTGATCTGGAGGGTTTGAAGACTTCGCGAGTAACTCTGGGTTTCGAAAGGTTTTGTGTGTAGGTTTAGGGTTTAGAGGTATTCGGGTTTGGGGCTTCTAGTTCGAGCGATTCAGTCTTTAGGGGAAGTTTAGGGGTCTACCATGACATTTATTGGCGGTGCCTTTTGTAGTATACTATACCCCCGAAACCCGAAACCCTATTCTAGATAATTGAATGGAGGCCAAGCACCTAAAACCCTAAAACCCTAAAACCCTAAACCCTAAACCCTAAAACCCTAAAACCCTAACACCCTAACACCCTAAATCAAGGCCTAGCTCGCCGTGCCTTCACCCTGCCAGTTTGCAGGCCCGGAGCCTTTCGAGAGCAGTTCTTTTCCGGTTTTCGGAAGGCTTTCGGGCACTTAACCCATCAACCTGGAAGCTCTATAACCCTTAGGCTCTAGGGACTCATATTTTAAGGCTTTTGGGTCCGAAGACCATACTAAAATAAGGCTTTTGGGCTATTTTGAGCCTTAGGGTAAACGGCTAAACCGCAATAGCCTCCCAAAGCATCTCCAGCCATGCTCGTATCAAGTAGGGTTCTCGATTTGAGTTACGACTCGGAGCTTCGGCTTCCATAATTTAGGATACGAACAAGCTTTCGAGCATTTTCGGGTAGCTCTTGTAGGGCTTTTGGGGTTTAGGGTTTAGGGTTGACTGCTTCGTCCAGCGTATCAGGAAATCGCAACCCCTCAATTCCAAACCCCTATCTCCAGTCCGGAACTGTACATCCTAAGCCCCAAGGTCCCCTATTCTCGGAAACTCCCATATACACCCCGAAGGTCAGTTGCATATGGAGCTCGTGAGAGATGCTTCGAGTCACACATTTGTAAACTTTGTACTTTTAAGGACCTCGCTGCTTGCCCCCCAAATGACCAACTGTTCCAACAGCATATATTCCGGTCCTTCATGTATGACCAAAGTTTCTGCGATTTAAGCATGCGGATCCGCATTCCTTGAGAATATTCTGAGCTTGTCGATGCTTTTAGGGGTGCTGGTTTGACTTCGGGAGTTGATTTCAAGTTCCGGGTTGCAGGGTTAAGGGTTTGGGTGTTTTTTGTTTTAGGGTTCAGGGTGCGTGACATAATTCTGCGTTCACCGCAGTCGTTCTAATTCAAGCAGCGCCTACAGGCCTACAGTCTTACAAGCTCTTGCATGCCAGAATCCCCAAGCCATGCTCGTCCGGTCATTATCGACGGCTGCTCGTCTGGAGAGGGGCCACAATTCTCGGCCCAGCGACATCATAGAACAACTGCTGAAGCTGCAACCCAAAGCCGTGCCCCAACATCATCTGGATCGTAAGTCTCTGCGCTGGACGATGCAACTTAGTGGCTGATTGAGTGAACTTTATAAATTTATACTGCCGGGATAATAGATAGACAGAGAACCCTCTTCAAAGCTTAAGAAGTAGACTTTTCGGGGGCCTATACCCAGACCTTCCAAAATCCCTCAATTAAGGAATATACCTTAAATTATAATAGGATCCCTATTATGATTTAAGGTATATTCCTTAATTAAGGGGAAGGTCTGGGTAAAGCGGGGGACCCAGGCATTATCTCAATGCCCGAAGAAGATTCGACCTGGTGGGTACGTTGCTAGCCGAGAGGCTAAGAGCCGACGACACAAGGGTAGGTGTCTAGGCCGGTTTAGGGTTTAGGGTTTAGGGCCATAGCTGAACACATTTGGTAACTTGTTTTAGTATGCTCATAAGAAGGAGCAAGGCCGTAATTTAACATATTTTGTACCTTGTTTTAGTCTCGGCAGGCACCCCTGCAAGAGAAGCCCAGGTGTGTCTGAATTCACCATTGGAATTAGTGCCTGCGCGAGGGCGAAGACTTGGCAGCTAGCGATGCATTTATTCGACAGCATGCATCGAGCCAATGTGAAGGCGAATGCTATCAGCTACAGTGCGACCATCAATGCACTTGAAAAGGGCGGGCAGTGGCAGCTGGCAGTGAATCTGCTCGACAGCATGTGCGAAGCCAACCTTCCTGCCGATGTCATCACCTACAACACCACGATCAGTGCTTGTGAGAAGGGTGGACAGTGGCAGTTGGCGATGCATCTGTTCGACGGTATGTGCAAAGCCAACCTTCCTGCCGATGTCATCACCTACAATGCGACTATCAGTGCTTGTGAGAAAGGTGGGCAGTGGCAGATGGCGACGCATCTGTTCGACCAGATGTGCATAGCAAGTCTGCCTGCCGATGCCATCACGTACAATGCGACCATCAGCGCTTGTGAGAAAGGTGGGCAGTGGCAGCTGGTGTTGGATTTGTTCGACAGCATGTGCAAAGTTAACCTTTCTACCGATGTCATTAGCTACACTGCCACCATCAGTGCTTGTGAGCAGGGTGAGCAGTGGCAGTTGGCGATGCATCTGTTCGACAGCATACGCAATGCCAAGCTGGAAGTGAATGTCAGCAGCTACAGCGCCACCATTAGCGCCTGTGAGAAGGGTGGGCAGTGGCAGCTGGCAATGCATCTGTTCGATATAATGGGCTACAGTGCCACCATCAGCGCTTGTGAGAAGGGTGGAGAGTGGCAGTTGGCGATGCGCTTGCTCGACAGCATGCGCAAAGCCAACCTTCCTGTGGATGTCATCACCTACAATGCCGCCATCAGCGTTTGCACGAAGGGTGGACAATGGCTTTTAGCACTGCACTTGTTCGACAGCATGAGCAAGGCCAACCTGCCTTTCGATGTCATCACCTGCAATGCCGCCATCCGTGCTTGCGAGCAGGGTGAGCAATGGGCGCTGGCGATGCATCTGTTCGAAACCATGCAGAAATGCAAGATGAGCGGATCAGCTGTTACCTACACTGCAGTGTTGGATGCTGTATGTAGTCAGGCACAGGACCATGGGTATGATCTTTTCCTGCAGGCTCGACAGGCTGGGCTTTTTGGCAACTTGTGTAAGCAGGGTCCTGCCCTGCTTGACTTGCTTGACATGTCGGCCTCTTCCGCTTGGATGGCTGTGCGGTGGTGGCTGTTGGAAGTGATGCCTCCACTGCTGCTGGGTGCTGGTTAAGGAGTTTAATTCTGTCAAAGCTACAATGGCACTAACAGTTGTAATAGATTTCTAGATCCCTGTCATGGTAACTTCCACTCACTTCCTGAACAAGACCCCAGGCTGTCCCAAAAGCCCAGCTACCGTGGCATCATCATCACCGGTCGAGGCCAGCCCCGGCCTATTTCTCACAAGGCTGATCTTCGAGAATCCATCCTGGCGAAGTTGAGAGATCATGGTCTCAGTGCCGAGGTCCGGAAGTGGAGCAAAACACCCAAAGCCCTAAACCCGTAAACACCAAAACCTAAGCCCTAAACCCCATGAGCCCTAAACCTTGAACCCTGTGCCCTAAACCTGAAACTAAACCGAAAACACATCTTCAACCTGCGGCCCTAAACTGTAGCCTCAACCCCATAAGCCCTATGAACCCAGGTTCAGAAGGGGAACAGAGGCAGGCTTCAGCTGCAGCTGACAACTGGCGAGCTGAGGGCTTTTCGGGAGCAGCAGGAAAACCTCGGTTCTTGTTACGGAAAGTAAGTTACCTAAATAGGGATCTACAGTAAAAGGATCATCGGGTACGTGCTTTTCAGGGTTCTCCCTTTAAGATTTGTTCTTGCTTGTATTGCAATGTGTGCCTGGGCTGTAAAACCAAGTTTCGTTGTCCGGGGATCAAACGTTCTGATGCATCTTTGCGCAGCTTCCCAAAGATTGCCTAAACCCCAAACCTTAAACCCTAAACTATACTGTTTCTGACAGAATGGGATCTCCATTCGTCGAGAGTCGGCTTGAGATTTGGCTCCCATCATCCGGGTGTCTCGAAGGGACGATGCTTGAGGCGGTCCCTAGAGAAACGTCCCATGTATACATATATGCACACTTACATATTTCTTTATTATATAACAGTAGGCTACTGTCTTTGAGCTTGATGCCGTACGTAGCATATACAGGAACCGATGCTGCAGCAAACAGGGATCTGGACTCTACACTCCAGACTCCGAAAGCCCTAATACTGGAGCCTAAATGATTACCTATACTATTTTGAGGGTTCCCTATTATAGCTATAGTATAATGGGCCCCGATTGTAATGATTAAGGCCCCTGTATTACACCCTATACCGTTATCAACCTATCAAATGCCCTGAAACAAACCGTGAGCCCGTAGTCGACACAGAGTACAGTAAGACATGGTATATTAGGGATATTTTCAAAGCTAAAATTGAATTTCTGCTCGTGGTCTAAGTTCGGTATAGCCTACACCTAAACCCCTAAACCCCTGCACCTAAACCCCTAAACCCCTCAACCCCAAAACCATAAACCTTCCTTATTCGAGCCTCTCTATCACTTGAGCCTCCAGGCTCGCCGGCGTGCCCGAACTCTCTCACGCCGGCGCCGGCGCCGAGAGAAGGCTCGGAGCTACGAGCTGGGGCATTCGGGCCTTCCTGTTAAGGAAGTTAGTTTAAGTTACCATAATAGGGATCTATAGTAACTAATATGGTTTCCTTATTCTGGTAAAAGATTGAAATTCCCTTAACAAGAACCCGGGCATTCGGGCCTTTTTGTCGTACTTGAGGTTCCTGTTTAGGAGTAGGAGGTTGTGGAAGGTGGTAGGTAGTCGCGCGCAGTAGTAGCAGTAAGAGTCGTCGTCGTTCTCCTCGTTTGTGGTTGCAGTGAGGCAGTCGTCTTCGTAGTAGTGTAGCAGAGCCTCAATCATTGGGAATCATTGGCCACGGGCGATGGGAAATTACAGTGTTTCAAACAAACCACCGCAAAACGATCGTAAACCCTAAACCCTAAACGACATAATTAACTCGAAAACCGCTCAGGAGATGAAGGAGAAAGAACTCGAGATGCAGCAGGCATGGTTCGGCTTTTACCCGATGCCAACAACCTTTCAGGGCTTTCTGGGTTGGGGGCTTGGGTTTTAGGGTTTAGGTTTTGGGTTTAGGGCTAGAGATCCTCCCTGCCTGGGTTGGGGGGTCATAGCACGTGTTTTTTCGATGAAAGCCACATTTAGTCATTTAAGTCTGCACCCCTTGCCCTGGCCCACCTAGACCTGTAAGCCTAAATACATGCAAAGCAAATGTTGTACATCTTAGACCTAAACAATAGGTAAAGTCAAACGCAACAGACCAAGAACGGCCCGAAGCCCTACCCGGCCCTACCCTAAGGGTTCAAGTATATAACAGCAATCTACTCTCTCAAATGCCAACCTTCACAACTACTTTCCTAATACCAAGTACTTGAATATTGAATCTTTCGGGCCTGAGCTTCTGAACACCTCCGTAGAAACCATCAAACACCTTGTTATGGTCTTTTAAATTCAGTTCCTGAGCAAGAGACATTCTGTAGTATGGGGATCTACAGCAAATTGTGGCTTCCTTATCATAGTAGCTTAACTTAGTTCCCTAGCCCTTATAGAACCGGTATATCTTATAGAACCCATACATTGATCCTAAGTTGTAGTAGTTGAAAGGTAGCTAGAACCCAAAAAGGAAGCCTAGGTCATGGTAGCTTAAAGGTAGTTAGAAGCCATGAAGGAATCCTAAGTTATGGTAGTTTGAAGTAAGTCCGGCGAAAAGAATCTAGCAACCCTGAAGCCTCGTGAGGCTGTTCTGACTATGCTTCAGCGTGCCAAAGATGACCCAAGGACGACAAGCACCACCCTTTAAAGGATTCCTTTCAAGGGCTAGCGGCTAGCTTTATAGGGACCCTAGTATAGAGGTTGAGGGTTGTTCCTTTTCTTTGAGGGGTTTTACTACAAGGCTCTGGACAAGGCTTGCATGTCATCCGTATCTGTGCCATAAGCCTTTCTTGGATTAGTTTTCCTGTATAAAACTGTTTTGATTTTTTGCATGCTACCAGAGGGTCTTTCGATATTTCCTGTTGGAAGGCATTGGCCCACTCTTGGTATAAGGGCTCTTAACAATGGGACGAAGGGCATTGGGAATCGCGGGTCGTAGGATCCATTTGTTTAGGGTTCACAGTAAAGGAGTGTGGGCGGGGGTCTTCTTACTATCTGAAATCTGAAACTCTCATAAAAGGGCTTTACTCTACCACAGGTATTGAGAGCTCAAAGACAGCAAGCTCCCATATTGGGCAACTTGCTTGCTACTCTTGATGTTAATTTCAAACCTGACGCAAGCCCTACCTTAATCCTCAAAAGGCATACCTTTGAAAGACCTATATAAGGACATCGCCCTACCTTAATCCTCAAAAGGCATACCTTTGAAAGACCTATATAAGGACATCATAAGAACGAACCATAAAACTGAAGGTTGCTTAGGGTTTACCCAAAGGCCCCAAAGTAGTTCCTTTTTGGGATTGCCTTATAGAATTCTAAATATGAACCCCCAAAAGGAACTACTTTGGGGCCTTTGGGTAAAGCCTAAAGGGAAGGAATCTAAGCCAAAGCACCTTGTGGAATTCTAAATATGAACCCCCAAAAGGAACTACTTTGGGGCCTTTGGGTAGGTAAGCTCGAGCTCCTTCAAGCTGTTTCCAACAGAAGCGGGCAAAGCTGTCTCTTTCAGGGTCCAAGTGCTGAATGATCACCGATCCTCGTTTATTCGACCCAGAGGGGCTTGCCTTACATAAACAAGGGTCAGAGCCTACTGTTCTGCAGGGTTTGATAACTGCTGAACCCGAAGACACAGCCTTGCTTGACATATGCTGTTTCTCGCAGGATTCCCCAAGCAGCGGAGCAGGTTCAGCAGACGAAGGCATGGGGCAGTGATTGATGGGCTTTGCAGTTTCAGGGGCTTTGTTGTTTTTTTTGGGTTTTGGATCTTCACAGTTCACTGTTCGAAGCTGATGCATGTTGTGAGGCAGAACATAGGCGATCCCAGCACTACCACAACTTCATCCTAAGTCCATGCTCAGGCTTTCTGGGGTGCACTATATGGGAGTTTCCGAAAACGAGGGGTACCTTATGATGGGGTCTTTATATTCAGGATCCTACTATTTAGGGTCCCCTATTTTCGGAAGCCCCTATATAGCTCCTAGACCCCCCCCCCCGAGCGAACCCAGTCTTCACTCACCATCCACCTCAAGGTTCACAAAGTGAAGCCCAACCAAAGCTGCCTTGACCCAATGGATTTCAGTGGTCTTTCTCTTTCTCATGTTTTCCGTATAAAATATGTGCTTGAAGGATATTACAGTAAACCCCATAAAGTTGGAAACCTGGTTAAGGCCAAATAGTGCTCAAATTCCCCATACATTACTCTTAAGGATTGAGGCTATTGGGTTTCCAACTTTTGGGCTTCTACTGTATTTGGGAGTAACGTAGAAAATAAAAGGACCCAATAATTAGGTACTCGGGTTTAGGATAGTAGTTATGTAGCTCAATTTTTAGGAGAGTATATGATTATTAGGTACTTGGAGCCTTAGGGAAAGCCCTAAACCCTAAACCCTCCTAAACCCTAAACCCTAAACCCTCCTAAACCCTGATTATTAGGTACTTGGACCCTTCGGGAAAGCCCAAACTCTTCCCTTCTTCGCCTTGCAGAGGCCAGAGCGCTCCGGGATGCCCTAGACGAGGCCATGGGAGTGCTGGGACTTCCGCTTTCAAATTTCTTTAGTATACCGATAGGCTCCATGGAAGTTCCTCTTTGACAAATGTTTGTGGTGTTGATTGTAGTTCCTTTTTGTAAATGGTGTGGTTTATATTTAGGATCCTATCAGGTAATCCCAAAAAAGAACTACCATGCATGGAGCCTAAGGGATACTGCCCTCATGGTCAAAGGTCGGAACCCTAAGCCCTACGCGCTGGACTCCAAGCCCCCAAGCCCTACCCCTTAGGCTCTAGGGACTCATATTTTAAGGCTTTTGGGTCCAAAGACCATACTATATAAGGCTTTTGGGCTATTTTGAGCCTTAGGGTACATAGTAACTTCAGAATGTTGAGTTCTAGTGTTTGGGGTTTAGGGTTCAGGGTCAGGGATTGTAGGTTGAGGGACTCAGTGTTTCGGGGTATCCCCATCCCTTTATAAGGGAGGGCGATCAGATTGCACCCTTCTTTGTTCGTATGGGTGCTTTGCAGCAGAAGGCGAACGAACGGCGAGCGCGCCAGAGGGCGCGGTCGTCAATCAGGGCCGCCAGTGCGAAAAGCGGTCTTCAACCGAGATTGCCGTCGTCCTCTGCATCATCGAGTTCCTCTGGCGAGGAGAATGTGTCTGCATACGCACCCGCAGAACGCGAAGCTTTTGGAAGGCTATCAACCATGCGTGCCTCTGGTGGGAAAATTTGGCAGACGGTAGAGCAGCTCCTAGGCTTTGCGCCTGGCACGCTNCGAAGCTTTTGGAAGGCTATCAACCATGCGTGCCTCTGGTGGGAAAATTTGGCAGACGGTAGAGCAGCTCCTAGGCTTTGCGCCTGGCACGCTCGACCACTCGGTGGAAAGAGCTGCCCACAGGAGGCTTCGGCTGCTTCTGGCTCTGTGGCTTCTGGTGCTCAAGCGGCGGCGGTGGATCCTCCGAGTCCCACGTCGATGGCCGCGAGCTTAGAGCCGGGAGAGGCAATTGCCCCCACCTTTGGATTACCTCGTGTTCCTCCGGTGATGGACCCCTGAACCCTAAAACCCTCAAACCAAAAACCCTAAAACCCTGAAACCCCAAACCCTACCTTAACCCTGAAGAACCTACCATTTGAAGGACTTATATAAGGAAATCATAGTAGGCAACCCTAAAAAGGTAGGTTCTTCAGGGCCCAAGCCGAGGTCTGCCGAGAGATGGAGGAGTACGCTGAGGAGATGAAGCAGAAAGCAGAGGCTGCAAGAGCCGAGAAGCCCAAGGAGCGGGGTTGGGGGTTGGAGGATTTTTTGAGTTTAGAATAGAGTTTAGAGTTTGAGGATTTTTTGAGTTTAGAGTTTTGAGGGTTTTTGAGTTTGGGTTTCGTAGTTATTCGGATTTTCTGGGCTTAGGGTTCTATGTGGAGTAAGCGTCCCCCCTTCGTTTGGAAGTTTTTCTACTACCCCCAGGGTCCATGTACCCATACAGTATATGCTGGCACTGGCGCCCCAAAGTAGCTAGATAAAGCCCAAACTACAGAAGACATAACCCTAAACCCTAAACCCTATGGACCTTCGGGGTTATACTGTTGATGGACAAAATCCTGCATTACCCATTATAAGGAATATACCATAATTCCCATAGTTTAGGGTCCTTAGGGTCATGCAGGATTTTGTCCATCAACAGTAAGGAGGGAAGGCCACACTTGGAACCTTCGCCTTCAGTTTTCAATTCCACCAAGTCGGGGTCAGCAGTTGCGGATCCTGGACTTCCCTCCCAACCCCAAGCTCGAGGTCGTAATCCGGTTGATGGACAAAATCCTGCATGACCCTAAGGACCCTAAACTATGGGAATTATGGTATATTCCTTATAATGGGTAATGCAGGATTTTGTCCATCAACCGTCCCTGGTCCGTTTAGTAGTTTAAATAATTGCTTTGTACCCTTGCCCCAGGGACATTCCACTCCAGCGTTTTAGCCGCTGAAGAGTTCACACACACAACCACAACCACACAAACCGCTTCAAACCTAAACTGCAGGGACGAAGCAGGGATTCCCCTAAACCCTAAACCGTAACCCTAAACCCTAAACCCTAAACCCTAAACACTAACCCTAAACCCTAAGCCCTAAACCCTAAGCCCTAAACCCTTAAACCCTTAAACCGTGATTCAACAGGCTTTAGGTTTGTGGGCTCAGGATGGTGTAGGGCTGCAGCCGCAAACCCTAAAGAACCTCTATAGATCCGCTAAACTGAGCCCTTCAGGGTTCCTTCAAAGGGTTCCCTTAAGGGTTTCCTTAAAAAGGGCCCGTCAAAGGGTTCCTTGACAGGGCCACCTGCAGGCCTCAAGGATGAAATTTCTTAGTTACGTTGTCAGGCACTCGTTCGTGTCGCCATCCTCGCGTCGTCATGCCGTAGCCTGTCCGAGTTTAGCCAAAAGGGTCCAAAGGACCCAAAATTTAGTTACTGGGTTTAGGATAATAGTTGTGTAAGTTATTATTTTGGGGAGTATATGATAATTCGGTACTTGGACCCTTAGGATAGGATTTAAGGAAATCGTAGCTGCCTTTTCTCTGCCCTAGGCATGATCCTATGATTCCCTCACATAGGTCCTGATGACGGAGGTTGTTTTCCCCAAGGGTCCATGTCCAACAAATAGTAGATACTCTGGCCCTACAGCACCTCTATAGAGTTTATCTTACGGCCAAAGTATATACTACATGAATACATGGACCCTTATACCCTAAACTCTAAACCCTATAAGTCCCTTATAGAACCCTTAACAGGATCCCTTAAAGGAGCCCTATTTGGGGTACATGGACCCTTAGGGTTCTGGTGTTCAGGTAAGCTCAAGAGACTCAAGCCAGGCCAAAGATGCCAAAGCCTCGAGTGTCTTGGCTGCAGTGATAGGCTTAGGGCTCCCAAAGGGTCCAACTATCATTATGGTATATACTTATAGGGCATTTTGGGGGGTTTAAAATATATACCATAATGATACTTGGACCCTTTGGGGCTTATGTAGGGCTTATATGGGGTTTTCTTCAGGGTTGAGGGCTCAAGGCCATGTTTCAGCCGCTGCCCTACGTAGCTTCCGCTGTAGGGCAGCGGTCGAGGCTCAGAGCTCCAAAGGCTGGGGCGTGCAATGCGCCACTCGCTCGGCTTTAAGGATGCACCTTAGAACGCCGCCAGAGAGAGACAGAGGGAGGGCTCAAGGTTTAGGGCTTACGGGGGTAGGGCGTGTAGGGCTGGGTTTGGGGTTCGGGTTCTTACCCTCATCTTCCAACATGCCTCAGTTAAGGAAGATATACCCTACTAATAGTATGATATAGGGTATAGCGTGTACTCTAGTAAAAGTATGATTTAGAGTACATTCCTCAACTCGGGAACATTGGAAGATCTGGGTAATTAGTGTTTCGGGTGCAGGGTATAGGAAGCTCAGTTTACAAGGCTTCGGCTGCAGCTCGAAGGGTCCACGTGCCCATATCGTATACACATTGGCCCTACGTTCCTAACACCACCACCAACAACAACAGCAACACCAACGGCAACGACAACAACAGCAACAACAACAGAAACGACAACGACAAACCAACAAACCAACCAACCAACCAACCAACCAACTAACCAACCCAACCAACCCAACCAACCCAACCAACCCAACCAACCCAACCAACCCAACCAACCCAACCAACCCAACCAACCCAACCAACCCAACCAACCCAACCAACCCACCAACCCACCAACCCACCAACCAACCAACCAACCAACCAACCAACCAACCAGGATACCAGCAACAACAACAACAACAACAGCAGCAACAACAACAAACCACAACTTCAGCAGCAGCAGCAACAACAATAACTAAAAACAAGCAACACACAACAGACGACAAACAACACTCAACAAACAACAAACAACAAACAACAAACAACCGCAACAACAGCAGCAACAGCAACAGCAATGCCAACAGCAACACCAACAGTAGCACCAGTAACATAAACCGCAACAGCAACAGCAACCACAACAGCAACACCAACACCAACACCAACGACAGTAGCAGCCGCAACAACAACGGCAGTATCAGCCTGAAGATTAAAATCAAAATCAATAGTAACTTGAACAGCAACAACAACATCAACAAGTACTAGTACTAGTGCCAGAACCAGAACTAGAACTAGTACTGGTACTAGTACTTGTACTAGTACTAGTACTAGTACTAGTACCAGTACTCGCTGGTACTACTCAGTGACTCTATGCTGCTGCTGCTGCTGCTGTTGCTCCTACCGTTGAGAATTCTGTTTAGTCCAAGTACTGCCACTTCCAGAAAGCAACCATGTGTGGTAGCAAGTCAAAGGCAAAGACGCCAAGAACGCTAAGAAGAAGCCCGCGGAAGCAGCCAAGAAGGAGCTGGTGAAAGAATGAAGTGTCATGGTGTCGGATTTAGTGTCGTATGGAGTGCAGGGCTTCAGGTCGACATCCTGTAGCCGACAAAACGAACCGGGATGACATGAGTATATATGTAGACATAGCAAGATAGCTAGGTCATGTTCTTCAATCGTCAACGGGGTCTAGGCCCTAAACCCTAAACCCTAAACCCAAGCTCATTACCCCGAAACCCAAATCCTTTAATTCCAAAGCCCAAGCTGCAAGACTTGGGCCCTGCATCCTAATCTAAGGGTCCAAGTACCCATTATAAGGAATATACCATAATTCCCATAGTTTAGGGTCCTTAGGGTCATGCAGGATTTTGTCCATCAATCGTAGTAACCTACATAACTACTATCCTAAACCCGAGTACCTAATTATTGGGTCCTTTGGACCCTTAGGGCTAAGGCCGGCCACCAGGGATCAAAGGCCACAAGGAATGCTGCGGTTCGGGGGTTCGTAGGGTTTAGGTACTATACGTATACAGTAAAGCCCATAAAGTTGGAAACAGGATTAAGGTCAAATAGTGCTGGGATTCCCTATACATTACTCTTAAAGATGGAGGGGCTTCTACTGTAATAAGGACCCCCCAAAACCCTGTTCTACTTATTAAGGCACCTACATGAGGATTTAGGCTATTTCAGGTTTCGGGTTGGTGGCTGCAGAAATGAAAGACGAAGATGGAGAAGTCGGAGCTGAGGCGCGATTGAGAATGTGTGGCTATAGATTTGAGCTGTTTGTTGTGTGTGGGCTGGGGATGTATAACCCTAAATCCTAAACCCCTATGCTTTTGGATTTATAGTGAAGCCCAGAAAGTTGGAACATGGATTTAGGAGGATTAGTGCTAGGATCCTTTATACTTTACCTTAAGGGCATGAGGATAATGATGTTCCAACTTTCTGGCTTCTACTGTATATGGGTGGCTGTCAAAATTATGGTGCCTTTTTGGGTGCCTGAGCCCGAAACCTCTGTCACCTCTAGATGGGAGTTTCCGAAAATTAGGGTGTTGGGGGTATGGAGTTTAGGGTTTCTGGCTTCTACTTTAAAAGGAACCGCTATGGATCTTTAAAAGAGCCCTATAGAACTTCATAGAAAGCCTTCAAAAGGATCCATGGTGTTTGGGGTATGGAGTTTAGGGTTTGAGGGTTTCGGGGCTTGCGCTCCGGCCCCGGGTTTGTCGTTGAGGGTTTGGGTTTTAGGGTCGCTTTGTCTATGAAATTTGCTAGAGCCTTGCATACTGGCGCCTGACAACCCTAAACCCCTAAACCCTATAAACCCTATAAGCCCCTAAACCCTTAAGGAAGCGATTGCTAGCAGATTTGCGAGTATTTCTTGCATGAAGGAGGCCAAGGAGGCTGAGAAGAATGAGGAAGATGGAGATCAGGAGGCACATCTGGTTTGGGGGTTTTCGGCTTAGGGTTTAGGGCTTAGGGTTTTGAATTTCAATTTAGAGGTGTGGGTATCGGTATCTGAGTTTTTGTTCTGCGTGCGTTTGGGCTTGCAGGCTTGGGGCAAGGCCTTAAGGTGTTGGGGTATAACGAACCCTAAGGGTCCATGTACCCAAATACTATATTCATTGGCCTTAAAGTAGTCCTTATTTAGGTACATTGGGGCCAAAGTATACGTGGAGCCTTAGGGGAAGATGTAGGTTTCGTGTTTGGCATTTGGGGTTGGGGTTCATGGGTCAAGGGTTTAGGGTTCAGGTTCAGGTTATATAGTTAGTATACAGCTCGTATTGAGAATTGAAACTTACCTCTGCCAGAGATGGTGATTTCCTGGCCTTGAGGTCCTCTGGGGCATATTGGAGTATGTTATTTCTGACTGAACAGTGCTTTAGTGCTTTGTCAAGCTTGTATATTACAGGTAAACTACGTACTACGTCCGTTAACCCCTTTAAATCAAACCTGAAACCCTAAACCCTAAACCCCTAAACCCTAAACCCTAACCCCTAACCCCTAAACCCTAACCCCTAACCCCAAACCCCTAAACCCTAAACCCTAAACCCTGACCCCTTTAAATCAAACCTGAAACCCTAAACCTCAGCTCTCCAGGGTCTATTGATTTAGGGCAGCAAGCCCGAAGCCCTACTAGACCCTCCCTTACTGTAACCCCCAGAAACCTACCCTTTTTTTGGGGTTCCTTAGTTAGGGCTTCCTTATACTAGTCCGAACCCTAAACCCTTTTTTTGGGTTCCTCAGTTAGGGCTTCCTTATATTAGTCCTTAAAAGGGTAAGCTGTTGGGGGTTAAGTTAAAAACCGTAAACCGAAACCAACCCTAAATCAATCCTCACCGTATCCTCGAGACCCGACATGCTTTGCCATGGCTGGCAAAGCTGGCTCCCGGAATTGTCAATCCAGGTCTACGTGAACATGGCGGAATCCCTAAATCCTAAACCCGAAATAATTAAAATAAAGTTTCTGTGGAGGTTTCTGAAATCGTTGCTATACGGGGTCTATGCCATGACCACTCTCTCGGCGGGTAAAAATAAATACACGACATAGATCCCGAACTCCAACCTTGAGGCTCAACATAGCCCAAAAATAGGGGACCCTAATATAGTACCCTAAATAGTCGGATCCTTATTATAAGGATCCCAAAATAAGATGCCCCTAATTTTGGGAAGCTCCCATATGATCTTTGGGCCCAACAGCCTCAGAATATGAGCCCTTAGACTGGGAGGACTTGAAGTGCCTGTGTAAGCTTGCTGGGGTCAAAACGAGCGGCACCAAGTTCGCAATTGCAAGCCGCCTTCTTGCCAAGTGGGCAGGTCGAATTACGGCCGAATGCCAGTAGTGCAGCAGCAGCCTCCAGTGATGAAGGCCTCGATTCCGACGACATCAACCTCGATTTTGCGGTCGAGGACATGCTTCTGCCGCTCCAGGACCTGCGGCAGTTGGACCATTGATGTCTGGACTTTGTGGCAGACATCCTTATGCGGCTTCAGCCAAGCCTTAGACTGGAGCCTAAGGGCAAAAGCCCGATAACCCTTAACCCTAGACCTTAACCCTCTACACCCTAATCCCCGAACCCTAAACCCCTAAAGTCCTTAAGCCGCCAAGTCTCTAAGCCAAAGCCGCCTTGCCCTCAGCCCAAAGCCTAAACTCTAAGGCCCAAGAACCCTAAACCCTAAGAGCCAAAAAAAAGAGCCCAAGAACCCTAAACCCTAAACCCTAAGAGCCCAGAACCCTAAACTCTAAACCCCACTGCAACTCTGCCTCCGGAACCCGACATGGCAAGGAACCTGACGAGGACGACTGGAACCCTCTCAAGGCCTGGCCGTTTACAAGTGGTTTAAGGCGTCGGTTTTATGGCTTTAGGGTTTTAGGGCTTTAGGGTTTAGGAGTTTAGTGTTTGGGGTTTAGGGTTTCGGGCTTGGGGTAGTTGTTTGGCTCCTCCAACTTCAATATCGGTAGTCCTGAACGCCGAACGCAAAACAAACTCTTCATATTCGTCTAATTACGCCTTTCACAGGCGAAAGTTCTCAAAACTTTCAGAAATGCACATGGATGCACACCGTCGCATTAAGGTGGCATCCCAAATAGATGGTTTTCTTAAAAGGATTAGTCGGATCAACGTTCGGGGTTTGGGGTTGAGAGTTTGGGGGTTTAGAGTCGGAGGCGTATTTATTTTGGGATTTTTTTTGGGGGGGGGATTTGTTTTTTTGGTCTGGGTGCGCGCGCGGTCTCTGGGCTTTCGGTTCCTTGAGGCTTCTTGGTTTCCTTGGCAAGAACGAAAGAGCCAAAGACCCGAAGAACCGGGGAGCTGATCTTGTAACCTCGTGGCTTGGAGTATAAATCTTGCCTTCTGCTAGGCTCTTGTATGGCTTCTTGGTTTCCTTAGCTTCTTGGTTTTTCGGTTTCTGGGGTTCTTGGCCTCTCGACTTCTTGTAACCTCGTGGCTTGGAGTATAATCATTGCCTTTCGCTCTTGTATGGCTTCTTGGCTTCTTGGTTTCCTTAACTTCTTGGTTTTTCGGTTTCTGGGCTTCTTGGCCACTTGACTTCTTGTAGTTTTCTTGTCTTGTATGGCTTGTTGGCTTCTTGGTTTCCTTAGCTTTTCGGTCTCTCGGCTTGTTGGCCTCTCGACTTCTTATAGCTTCGTGTATTATATTAAACTATGTCACATTGAGTTATATGTATATATATATATATATATTATTATTAAGGTGTATCATCTTTTCTTATATTGTACTATCATTATACCTTGCGAAGTTAGATCATACTCTATTATATTTTAACATATGATGTTATATGATAGGATATTGTATTACATTATTATATCATACTATATCATAACACATGATATGATCTTATATAATATGATATGACAATATATGATGTTATATTACATTGTATCACATTATCATATTTTATTATGATAATGTATCATAGGCTATCTTATCATATTTTATTATGTCAATTTTTATAATATTATATATTTTGTCATATTATATTTTATTATATGATATATCTAGTTATATTGTAGTATGTTATGTCATGTTAAAATATATTTCATAATATCATAATCTACTATATCCAAATTTTCTTGAGCTGAGCAAGGTCGCTTCGAGCATCATCCTGCCAGCAAAGACAGAACCCATATGGACCCTCTCAGAACCCGTCATAAAGACGTTGTNCCCCAACCCCCCCGCTGTCTGTTTAAGCCGTGCAGGCTTGCTTTCAAGAACATCGCACCATGAACAAGACTTGCATCAAACACGAAACTGTTTTAGAGCTTTTGAAAACTCATCATAAAGGCAGTCTGTTTGCAGAAGGGGGGTGCATCATTGTTTCACATTGTACTATGTTATAGTATATTATATTATGTCATGTTATTTTAAATTAGATCGAATCATATCAAAGTATAATATCTTTTCGTAATCTGCATTATATTATGTCATATGAAAATATATTTTATGATCTTATAACATATTGTAGTATAATGTATTACATCATAAAAAGTTATGTTATATTATGTCATAATATAACATATTTCATTTAAAGTGTTCCAAGTTATAATATACTGTACTATCATGTTGTATTATCTCACATTCCATCGCATTTTATAGTGTTATTTTATATTATACCGTGTTATTTTTTCTTATATTGTACTATGCTATATCATGCAGCATTATATTATGTTATTTTGTGTCACATTATATTAAGTTATGCTTTGTTGTATTGAAATATGTTAACATCTGTCATGTTTTTACCTTGAGTTTTATATCATATTACATTATAGTACTTTATATTGTCTCAATTTATATTGTATTATATTTTATCTTATCATATTACATTCTATTCTATTTTATTTTAACATGATACTTGCTTATACTATGTTTTATATGTTCTGCTAATTTATGCACATTTATAATGTATTCTTTATTGTATCATATTATATTCTAGTATATTACTGTATGCTATCATATTATGTAAAGACTCTAGACTTTTTAATTTTAGTATACTGCATTATATTATGTCATATGAGAAGATATTTTGTGATATTCTAATATGTTGTATTATACCATATAAAGTTATACTATATTATATTTTATCATAATATAATGTATTTCATTTAAAATGTTATTTCGTTTAATATATTGTATTGCACCATGTTCTCTTATCTCACATTCCATTACATTTTATAATACTTGCAAGAACATCGCACCATGATCAAGACTTGCATCAAACACGAAACTGCTTTAGAGCTTTGCAAAACTCATCATAAAGGCATTCTGTTTGCAAAAGGGGGTGTGTCATTGATTCATATTATATTATGTTCTAGTATGTTTTATTCCTATTGAAGTATAAGACAGCAAGAACAGTAACAAGAACATTAACAAGACAACTACAAACATATGGTCTTCTAATTTCGTCATCTGAGCCGTGTGTATTCTAGGGGCTTCAACTTCTTTCATTATCACTACGCCGAGTGATTTGAATCGTTTCGGCCGAAAAACTTGCACGGGACTGTGTGCGCGAAAGCAATCGGAAGCTCTTCGGCAGATAGTCCGCGGAAGGTCCTCGCAAGCTCCACCTACACGTAAGTCATGCGGCAGATACCCCAGAAGCCATCAGGAAGGAACTGCAAGCCCCGAAGAGAACGGTGTAAGTAGTCCGTAAACCCCGAATAGTAGGACAAGATTTGCCCAAACCATGGTAAACCTTAAACTTAACCTCGAGATGGTTGCTGGTCTTCAACGATGCCGACCGACACCAGCTGACTTGTACGTCGGTGTTGAACTGTTCGTAGCAAATAGCCAAAGGGTCCTAGGTACTGTTATGAGTTATGGGGGATACCGCCCCAAATCATAATAGTAACTCCTAATATGGTAACCCTACATTCTACTATATAGGTACTTAGGAGCCCTTTGGGGTATTGAATAAAGCTACTTCTTTCTAGCCAGGGAGGCACCAGCAAGTTTCGGAATTCCTCGTCGTTCTCAGAAGCGCTATCTTGAGCAGCATCACCACCATGCTTATTTATCTAAATCTTCTTGTCATTTACATATATACTCGTTCATGAGCATGTAATATATAGACTTTGCAAAAAGTCATGCACGTCATCGTCATCATCTTCTTCTTCACCTCCATAGTTCGCATGATGATAGGGGAGGTGTGCGGAATTCCCGCGGAGGCTTCGCGGAAGGTGGACCTCTGAAGGCATGATCCTAAACCCAGGCATGCTCAAAGTTTCATTCATCTCGATCCATTTGTCGGCAGCATTCCTTCGACAGCGGATTGTTTGGAGCTCCGATAGTTTGATCCGGTGCACAGGATTCATTACCCAGAGGGTCCAAATACCCAAATAGTAGGGTTCTAGGTTCCAAAATCCATACTCTGAATGGTTTTTGGACCTTGAAACCCCACTATTTGGGTACTTGGACCCTTAGGGTTATCGCAGTTTCCAGCATGACGCAGAAACCTCTCGTTTGACTTCTGACCCTACCGTATCGTACTTATCTATTTCCCTTCAGCGGGCATGGCCCGAGCTCCGGTTTGTCTTGCTGAAATACTAGGTTCCCCAGTAGAACCCTTTTACCCCTGATTTTTTGGGGGTTCCCTTATTAAAACCGAATAGTAGGAAAAAGGACACCCTTATTATTAAGGGGCTACTGGGGAACCTGGAATAGTTGGGTTTAGGAATGATTACCAAGTTCTTCCTGAGGGCCTTGTAGGGGTTTCAAGTGGGTCTGGTAAGAATTACCAGAGCTAATCCTCAAAGGCGCCTCAACATGCTTACTCCGGACCCTTACTTGGAGGTTGATGGGTAGTTATACGTGGAGTTATAAGTCCCCTAATATGGGTTATAATTACAGTTACCCTACTTATAACTCCACTAACTTCCCATGAACCTCCAAGTAGGCTTAAGCCCACTATAGGGTCCATGTACCCGTTAACAGTATAAACTTTGGCCCCAAAGTACCTACAAAAAGGGACTACTTTAAGGCCAAAGTATATACTATTTGGGTACATGGACCCTTACCCTAAGAATCTAAGGACTCATATAATAAGGCTTTTGGGCCCAAAGACCATACTACATAAGGCTTTTGGGCTATCTTGATGCCCAGGGTTAGGGTAAAGCCACAAAAGGGGAGTCACGATGAGCTGTGGATCGATGAGAGCTGAGGGTTGGCAGTTCTTCGGTCTTTTGGACCCAAAAGGTTCCTAGACTTAGTAAGGGCTCTTAAAGGGCTCCTTAAAGGGATCTATGGGGTTCCTTAAAGGGATCTATAGGGTTTAGGGTTTAGGGTCTACTTGAAGGGGCAGGGGACTTAGCAAGTTGGTTATAAGTAGGGTTATAATTGGGGTAACTCCATTTAGGGTACTTACAACTCTACTTATAAGCTACTTACTAAGTCCCCCCCTTCAAGTAGATTCCTTCGGGTTCCGTATTGGATTCCAAAACCGTTTCATTGAGGATTACTTTCTAAAACGTCAGTTCGTATGAAAAGAGCCCTTGAGAGTGTAAAGGTTTTTTGCCCTGAATATATAATCCTGGCACCCAGTCCTTCTTCTGAAGCCTAAAACCTTATGCTGTTCAGTCAGTGGGTTTTTTCGTGGCTGTGAACCCTGAGGCACTGACCCGTGCGCATCCGAGATGTTCGGTTTCTCTTGCCAGCGAGATCACTCTGTCTTAGTTGGGTAACACTTTACATTTTTATGGGAACTTAAACCCAAGAGGGAATCAAAATTACAATTCGTAATACTATCCCAGCCATGGAGCCATGGACTCGATTGTCGTTGTTCAAGAAGATCGTAAAGTTAAGGGTTTAGGGACTTAAGGCTTTGAGAGTTTGAAAAGAATTTTGTTTAACGAATAACCCACAGAGAGCGGAGACTGCAACAGAAACGATGAAGCCATCCCCACCACCTCTTCGATCTGCTATGATACCGTATCATTGCGGTCTTTAGGTTCCTTCTTACAGTGAGCGAGTATCGCGGAGCTGGCTGGGAGAATAAAGGACCCTGAGAAGCACAGGCCCTATACCCTTATCGTATGAACCCCAAATTGTGGTAATGACCGATGATTAGGGTTGTATGTAAGTTGCCCTCCAGAGTTGTACTGTTGATGGACAAAATCCTGCATGACCTTAAGGACTCTAAACTATGGGAATTATGGTATATTCCTTATAATGGGTAATGCAGGATTTTGTCCATCAACAGTAGTGTAAGATGGGGCCTTAAGCTGCAAGCCCTAAACCTTCTACGTACAAGGTTGTAGCCCCAATTACGGCGTGCGCAACCGCTGTATCTCAGTGCTCAGGAATCTTCAAAAAGACCCAGACCTGAGCTAAATTATAGAACCGAATTTGGCGTGCAGGGTCTAGCACACACACACACCAGCTGAACGCCACATCTCTGTACATCCGCCACCGTATCCTGAGAACTGCAACATGACATCGCCAACAGCTTGGATCTAGTTTCGGACCCGCACGAAACACCCGCAACTCAAACACTCAGCGCCAAACCTAGATCCGAAAATCCCATCCGTAAATCCGTAAACCCAGCAACCCTACAATCCCTAAGCCCTGAACCCTACGTACCCTTAAACCCTGAAACCCCCTCCAAAAAAAGCGGCTCAGGCCGGAAACCTGCAAGGCGCCCCGTGGAATTCAAAGAGGCGCTGCAACAAAACAAGGGCAATGCATGGTGTTTGGGTTTGGGGTTGAGGGATTTAGGGTTTAGGGTTTTAGGGATTTAGGGTTTAGGGTTTAGGGTGCGTGGTGTCTGGGTTTGGGGTTTAGGGATTTAGGGTTTGGGGTGCATGGTGTTTGGGTTTGGGGTTGAGGGATTTAGGGTTTTAGGGATTTAGGGTTTAGGGTTTAGGGTGCATGGTGTCTGGGTTTGGGGTTTAGGGATTTAGGGTTTGGGGTGCATGGTGTTTGGGTTTGGGGTTGAGGGCTTTAGGGTTTAGGGTTTTAGGGATTTAGGGTTTAGGGTTTAGGGTGCATGGTGTCTGGGTTTGGGGTTTAGGGATTTAGGGTTTGGGGTGCATTGTGTTTGGGTTTGGGGTTGAGGGATTTAGGGTTTGGGTTGCATGGTTTGGGGTTTAGGGATTTAGGGTTTGGGGTGCATGGTGTCTGGGTTTGGGGTTTAGGGATTTAGGGTTTGGGGTGCATGGTGTTTGGGTTTGGGGTTGAGGGATTTAGGGTTTAGGGTCTTAGGGATTAAGGGTTTAGGGTTTAGGGTGCGTGGTGTCTGGGTTTGGGGTTTAGGGACTTAGGGTTTGGGGTGCATGGTGTTTGGGTTTGGGGTTGAGGGATTTAGGGTTTGGGTTGCATGGTTTGGGGTTTAGGGATTTAGGGTTTGGGGTGCATGGTGTTTGGGTTTGGGGTTGAGGTGTAATAAAACTTTTAGGGTTTAGGGTTTAGGGTCATGGTTTGGGTTTGGGGTTGAGGGATGAAACTTTAGAGTTCTAGAGGGTCTGTCTTCGGCTTCTGGATTCGGGTACATTGGAAGATCTGGATACTTCATGCATTATGGAACTCAGGTGGTTGGGGCTTTAGGGTTTAGGGTTCAATGCATGGTTACTTCAAGGATAATGGACCTTGGGTGGTTAACGAATTAAGGTTTGGGTCATGGGACTCACGTTTTTGAGGGTTGACGGTTGCGGGTTTCGGGGTTGAGGCTTACGTTAAGGATCATGGGACTTGTATCGTGCCTGTAGCCTTCATCGCAGATCCCCTGCATTGCGCTACGCCTGGTTTCGCTATTATAGTCACTATATCTAGTCATAGTACCCCAGCATATCCTAACCATACCATTTGTTGATAGAGAAATCCCAGCCAGGAACTACAAGGAAGACTAAATGTGAGCTTCATAATGTAGGAACCTGATTAAGAAACCCTGGGCCTATAGCCCCCAAGTAGTAGGATTCATAGAAGGAACCCTAATAAAGGCCCAAGGTTTCATAGTCAGGTTCCTCATTATCTTATGATGCCCTAGTGCTCCGCAGCCCCGCTTGAGGAAGGAGAACAGCCCGGCAGTCGGACCCCTATCAGACCCGAAGCGTCCTAAGGACCTATACTCCTAGTCCTAGTCCTACCCTAAACTACAATACCCTACTTTTTGTAGGCTCTTATTATACATCCTAGTATGGATTTCATAGGGGCCCTACAAACAAGTAGATTTTGGTAGGTTACGGCATATGTTCAAATGTAAGCAGTGTAGGGTTTCTATGTTAGGGATTACAATTATGGTTTGGGGAAGTATGCCCCATAAACAGTACCCTAAGGACGCCTTAAAGGACCCTTAGCGCAACCCCGTAACAGAACCCTTAAAGGGGAAGTATCCCCATAAGCGTACCTAGGGCCCTCTGGGCAGATGAAGATCCACCCGCAGACACAGATCCGACAAAGCATCGGGAATGGGTTATGACTTCACCAGTACAGTATAGGGTCATACCCTTCCCCCTTTTAGGTACCTACTTTTTTCAGAGAACCTAACCATCAAACTGGGTATCCTAAAAAGGGCTACTTGGAGGGGCAGGGGACTTAGTAAGTCGTTTATAAGTAGGGTTATAATTGGGGTAACTCCGTTTAGGGTACTTATAACTCTACTTGTAAGCTACTTACTAAGTCCCCTGCCCCTCCAAGTAGAGTATGACCTATGACCCTCTCGGCATGGTCCCTATAACTCTAAGGCTCACAAGAGCCCAAATGCCTTATGTAGTTTGGTCTTTGGGCCCAAAAGCCTTAAAAACATGAGTCCTTAGAGCCTAAGAGTAAGGGTCCATGTACTCACATATCATATACTTGTGCCCCTTATGCCTTAGCCTTAATGTAGTTCCTATTCGGACGCTGCAGGGCCCAAGCATATACTATGTGGGTACATCCTAAATCCTAAACTAGGTTTTGTTACTGGGTCCCCTGCACCCCAAACCCTTACAGCTGGATCCACTGGTAAGCCCTAAACATGAGTCCCGACCTCCAAACCTCGAAGCCCTAAGACCCACATGAAGGAGCCGGCATAATTAGACTAGACTGGTAGATTTTGTGGGGATTGTTGCTCATAATTCCAAACTGAAACGCCTCGGAGAACCCTGACAACCGAAAAAAACCTACCAATGAAGTCTGTCGTTCTTCTCAATAGTTTCTATGAAGGAACCCCAGGGAATCGTGTGTCTAGTTATTCAGGCCCCTGCGCGAAGCCCTGGCACAGGTGTTTATTTCATGATGTGTTGGGTATGCACTGACCTGCTTGAGCTGAGTGACAGTCAGCAGAAGTCAGAAGCATACATGTCTGATGCACCTCAGCCTGAAAGCTCAAGTTCTGAGTTGAGCCTGAAAGCTCAAGTTCTGAGTTGAGCCTCAAAGCTCAATCTCTGAGTTGCGCCTCGCGGCAACAGCCTGAGAGCAATGCCGGAAATTTGCCGCACTCCTGGCTGCAGATTCTGCGCACATCCTGATCCAGGCTTCGACGGCTTTTGCTGCAACGGAAAAATGCAAGTGCTGTGCACATCCTGAATCAGGCTTCTCCGGCTTTTGCTGCAAGAAGTGTCGCGATGAGAATCGCCAGGGCGCCAACCACGGCAGGCAACCAGCAAACCCCTTGTCATTTATAGTGAACCCCAGGTTCAAATATGGATTAGGGATGATTAGTTCGAGAATTCCTTACACCATACCTTATAAGTGTACAAGGACAATGATGTTCCAACTTTCTGACTTCTACCGTAAACCCTGTCGAATCGCCGCAAGTTGTCCGATCACCTGCCAGGCCTCGTGGGCAAAAGTCGAGCGTTTGGCGAAAGGATTGAAAGGACTTCCGGCCGTGCTCAGGGTTTAGGGTTTAGGGTTTAGGGTTTATCTCTTTAGATTTCGTTCAAGGGTTCAGTCGGGCTTAGAGCTTTGGGATTTGGGGTCAAAGTGCATTTCCCAACCTTGGGGCCCATGTACAACCTACTTTGAGTTGCGGGTTTAGGAATGAGGTTTGGGGTGTGGTTTACCCAAAGGCCCCAAAGTAGTTCCTTTTTGGGATTACCTTATAGAATTCTAAATATGAACCCCAAAAGGAACTACTTTGGGGCCTTTGGGTAGAGTGTAGGGTTTGTGGTTTGGGGTGCACAGGCTTTAGGGTTTTGGGGTTTCAGGGTTCGAGTGTATGTGGATGCTTGGGTGCATGGGTCCTCAGGGCCTTTGCGTGTTTCCATGCTGGAGCTTAATATTGTATTTAGTCGTGTCCTTGTAAGGTAAAGGTCTTCGAGTTTAGGAGTTCAGGTTCTCACAAGGCTGGTTTTAGGAAGTGGGCTTGTAAATGCAGGACATTAAGCCTCCAATAAGACGGACTTATGTGGAATGGGATTGCGAAGGCATGAACTATGTGCGCATAGGGTCCGAAATATGAGATTGTGGTAAGGTGTTTAGGTTTCTGGGAAGCAGAGGTTATGGCTTTCGGGCATACAGGGTTTAATGTGAAGAATGAGCATCACAAGCTTCCCCAATTACAAGGGTCTGTGCACCCATGCTGTAGATACACTGGCTCTATACCCAGACCCGCGGGAGGATCCAAAAAGTAGATCCCTTAATGGGGGTTCCTTTAAAGTACCCTTAGTAGGATAGGGCCCCAAATTCGGGGTTCTACTTTCTAGATCCTCCCGGGGGTCAGGGTAAGACAATGTAGGAACCCTGTAAGGCTTATGCCAAATCCTGAACCCTAAATCCTAAACCTTAACCGCCAAGCCTTGTCAGCCAACGCCTTGTAGGCCGTGGTGTGAAGTTGCGGGACCTAAGACTGCTCACGGTGAAGGACTGGCTCGAGGTTTTGGGTTTTTTTGAGATTCTGAGCAGGCTGCACGATAGAATCCAGAAAGCTTGAATATGGACAAAGGATGGTTCTGCTCCAGTACCCGCTGTTCTTGGCTTCCTGGGTTAGGGAAACCCCTGTTCCACTTTTCAGGCTTTGGCAGTAGTGTTTGGGGTTTTCTGGGGATCCTTGCAACAGGGATGATCCCAGCAGCTAGTATGTTGCATGTAGGTGTTCTCACATGGTTCAGTGCGGGGCATTGAAGTTTCCCAGATGTTAGGGCAAGTTTGGTGTTTACAGCGGATGGGGGTATTGTGCATGTCATGTAGCTGTAATATAGGGGCCGTAACAAGTAGACGAGGGTTTTGGAGTAGACTGTCGCGGTGACATAAGGCTTATCGGCAACTGGAGCCCCAGGGATTAAAAAAACCCTAAACCCTAAACCCTAAACCCTACATCCTAAACCCTAAATCCTAAACCCTAAACCCTGAAACTCTAAACTCCTAAGCCCTATATATTTTGCCAGGAGCGCGAGAAGCTCCTCAAGGAGCACCTCGGCCATCCTTCTGGTGAATTGCCCGCTCCGTCAGAAGGCAATGGCAAAAAAGAGCCTCCGACCGTGCCGCTGGTGCCTCTGCCGCAAGATTTCAGGGTTTAGGGCAGGCCCTGTAAGCAACCTTCGCCCTTTCTTACTTGCCGGCATGCTAAACCCTAAACCCCCTAAACCCCTAAACCCCAAACCCTAAAGTCTAAAACTCTAAACCCCTAAACCCCTAAGCCCCAAACCCTAAACCCGAAACCAGGTCAGGGGCGAATTGAAGTCAAGTTGGACTCCCAGGCCCCCTTGTTAGATTGAATTGCCCAGATGTCGCTTTCGGCTTCGGAAGGCTTCCTCGATAGGATGGGGTTCTATGTCAGAACCTTACACCCTACCTGAACCCCTGAAAACCTACAGTCTTAAGGACTTCTAGTGAACTGCAAGACAAGGATCCATGAAAAAAGGTAGGGTCTTTTCGGGTTGAGGGAAACCCGAAACCCAAACCCACACTCTAAACCTTAAAAGCCCTAAACCCCTACGCCGACAAGCCCTGACCCCCAAACCCACACTCATATACTAGGTTTCCCAGTAGTACCCCTTTTGCCCGTTTATGTTAGGGTTACCTTATTACAGGTCAACACCGGGAGAAAGGGTACCCTTGTTGTTAAGAGGATACACGATGCAGTCCTGCTTGGGTTTCAGGGGTCTAGTGTTTATGGTTAAATGGGTCTAAGGGCTTGGGGGTTTAGGGGCTTCTTTTGAAAGTTTGGGAACCTGCAGCTTCTAGGAAATCTGAGCAACACAAACTGTTTTGTGTAGACTGGGTTTAGGGTTTAGGGTTAGAATAGCTCTGTTTAAGATGCTTTCGAGAAGCATGGGGAAGCTTTCTGACTAGTAACAGCCCCTTAGTGAGAGGCTTTGTTGGGAGGCCCCAGAACAGAGTAAGCCCTACAAAGCCCTACAAACCCTACAAACCTCGTAAACGTCGAAACCCTGGATCCCGAACCCTACGAACACTATACCAAGCAAGCCTTAAAGACCCTAAATGTCCTCAACACACATAAGAACCGTAAAGTTTACTTAAAGTTCCTCAAAGCCCTAAAACCACCCGGAAATGTCCCCCAAACCCTGCAATGCCTCGACCTAAACCCTAAACCCTAAACCCCTAAACCCCTAAACCCAAAACCCTAAACCCTAAACCCCTAAACCCTAAACCCTAAACCCAAAACCCCTAAACCCCTAAACCCTAAACCCTAACCCCTAAACCCCTAAACCCCTAAACCCCTAAACCCTAAACCCTGAGCCCTAAACCCCTAAACCCTAAACCCTGAACCCCTAAACCCCTAAACCCCTAAACCCTAAACCCTGAACCCTGAGCCTCGACCCTTAAACCCGAAAGCCCCATTCACCTCAGGCCGCTGCTTGTCCCACGGACCTGGACACCTTCATCCAGCAACCCGGATTCTATTGAAGGGGTTTAGGGTTTAGGGTTTAGGGGTTTAGGGTTTAGGGGTTTGGAGTTTAGGGTTTAGTGGTCCAGTGGTTTAGGTAAGGGTTTAGGGCTTAGGGCTTTTGGCTTTAGGGGTTTAGGGGTTAGGGGTTTAGGGGTTTAGGGGTTTAGGGGTTAGGGTTTAGTAAGGGTTTGGGGGTTTGGAGGATTTAGGGTTTAGTTCCTTGAGACTTTGTGGTTTGGTGTTGAAAGCAGGTTTCTGTCTTGATTAATTAGGGGTTTGGGGGGCTTTAGGGTTTACGGTCAAGGGGTTCAGAGCAATTGGAGTTGTATGTTTAGTCCTTCCGGTGTAGCATTGGGGCCTCAATAATGAATTAGACTAGATTTTCTGAGCTTCATGATATGGGTGTTTCCGAAAATTGGGGTACCTTATTTTGGGGTCCTTAAAATAAGCATCCTACTATTTAGGGTACTAGAACAGGGTCGCCTATTTTCGGAAACTCCCATATCGGAATTTCAAGAAGGAGCCCAACAGAGGGTACTAATGTAATTCAGGCTTCGACAGTAGGGCGTTAAGGGTTTAGGGTTTGGGATTTGGGGCTTTAGGACGCGCCTAGAGGCACCAAGGTAGCTTTAACCAGGGAATTGTGCATGTGCTATATTTTCGGGTCATGACCTGTTTTACAGGTACATTGGTTACCCTACTTTCTGGCGTTTGTGCTGAGGGTTCATGGGCTGTCGCATGGATCTCGAAGGTAACTTCTTCTATGGTCACGACTCTATAATAACAAGCTCAGGGTAAGTGTTGCATTTTGGGGTCTTGGTATGGCACCCAAGCGGCGCGCAGAAGCCCTGCGTAAGTTTTTCGGAAGAGCAACTTGAAAGCCTGCCTCTTTCCGCAGAGCTCAGGTGGCTGTGCGAACAGCTCTGGCTTGCTCGAATCCAGCGCCTGAGCTCGCCTGAGAGGCCGGCAAAAAAAAATACTAGCCCTGCATAACGCATGTGAGGGTGTCCAGGGAGTCATTTTCCTGGCCGTGGCAATGAGAGTTAGGGGTCGATGATTCAGGGGAGCGAGTAGGGGCAAGTTCGTGTGTATAGGGCCTACAGGGCCTTACAAGATCACGAATCGTAAGGCATCATTGCGCTGAACATGTAGCGGTGTAGTGTGTATATATATATATACATTATATAGATGTATGCATGTATGTATATATATATATATATGTGTGTGTGTGCGTATGTATGTACGTATGCATGTAATGTAGTGCAGTGTAACGTAATGTATGTATGTATAATATACATACATACATACATACAGACAATATGGTCTGCGGAGCATATGCATGGTGGTAGCATGGCAACCGTTGTTACATCTGCCACAATTAAATTGCGAGCAAGCCGGCATGTATGGCTCGGGCTATGATGCTGCACTGCTCCACCTCTGGCAGCAGGTACACAGGCTTGCATGGACGTACTGCAGCACACTGCGCATAAGTGTATTCGGATGCTTGCATACTGAAGCTTGTACACTTGGTAACTTTCGAATGACATGCTCGAAGAGAATATGTGGGGCCTCTTTTATGTTCGGGTACTGATACAGATATCGAAGACTGCCGTCAGACATATTATGCAGCTCATACAATGTGGAGTCATGCCCAGGAGTATGCTGAGCTACCGGTAAAATCTGTAGCATAAGCAAGCCAAGAAAGTCGATGAGATGCGAAGCTCGGTTATTGTATTCTGCAAAATGGGAGTTTCGGGGACCCTAATATAGTACCCTAAATAGTAGGATCCTTATTATAAGGACCGCAAAATAAGGTACCCCTAATTTTTTGGAAACTCCCAAATAGCTGCAGACGTGCACAGTCCTTCAATTTCTGATCGCGGGAAGATCGGCTTCGCCAGACAGCTACAATTGAAGGTTTTGACACAAATCCCAACATACATGCCGCCTCATGCGCGTTTAACTTCAAAGGCCATCCCAGGCCTTATATCGTAACCAAAGCATGGACAACCGTCTATGTTTTTTTGTCGAAGTTCTGTGGTTGAACGCATTGGCGGCTCTGGAACGGGAAAGAGCTGTTAGATTGGCTATACTATGGTAAATCAAAGGCACAAGCCTGGACGACAACATGCAAGCTCCACTCCGCTTGGTATGTTCTAAGCTTTTCATATGCCTCGGCCTCTCTGCGATAGAGAAGCCTTGATCGAAAAGCACCTCAGACCACCCGAAACCCCAAACCCTAAATCCAAAGCCCATTTCCGCGAAGCTTTACACCCCTAAGCCCTGGTCCGAACAGATTTATCCCTAGGGTGAGGAATACTTAGTAATACTACTCCTTGCCGGGTTTCTGGGGACTTAGTGTATACCCGCCCCCCCTCCCCTCAACCCAGTATGAAGGCTCCTGCATTGGTGTATACAGGGCCTCGCCTGTCTAGGAAAAGTCTGCTAGATCCTTGGAAGCCTAACGTTAAGGCTTTAAGCTAGGGACCTTAATAATGAGACTTGGGTGTTAGCTGATATCTTACTGCAGCTATAATATATGACAGGGACAAGAGGGCAATACTATATTGCTAATCATTCCAACCCCTGTATCAACACAAAGATCCGCTTGTGTCCAGGCGCATAGGACGGAAGCGACCTGAGCAGGTGCGGCGCGTGAAGGTTTCAGATCTTGGGATGTTAACTGTAGCCGTAGCCCTGAGGGCCCACATGCTGCGAGATGTGGGTCCAAGGAGTTCGGGAATCGACCGATATAAAAATATATATATACTTATTTATTTACGTATTTATTGTTATTATTATAACAACCATTATTATGATTATTATTATTATTATTTTATTTTATTTTTTTTTTGGGGGGGGGTTCCGCACTACTAGGTTGGGATCCAGGGTTCAGGGGATTAGGGTTTAGGGTTTACGGTTCAGGGTACGTGGGGTACATTGTACATTCAAGCTGCTTGTGGCCGAGTGATCTCATTCCTGAGCCCGCTTACGATGCGACATGAACTCTGAAAGCTTCCGAAAGTTTTTTCGCGTGGAAGTGTTCAGGTTCCCGGTGCCCTCTAGGGTCTGTCAAACACCACTTCTAAATCTGAAAAACCGGCTGCAGGCCCTAAACCCTAAACGCTAATAAGCCCCAACGACCGAATATGAGTTGGGGGCTTAGGGGCTTGGGGTCGGGTTTTTGTTGGGGGTTTCACGCTTTGAGATTACCGGGATATACCGCAACCCACGAACCCACCCCAGGATGGGAAGGCTGACAACCTGCAGTCCCCCTCGGGATTCCGGAGTAGTACCCTTTTGCCCTAAACTCCTAAACCCTTACACCCCTGAACCCCTCAAACCCCTAAACCCCAAAACCCAAAAACCCTAAACCTTGAGACCCCCTAAACCCTAAACCCCTAAGCCCCTATGCCCTGACCCTGAACCCATAAACCCCTAAATCCCTAAGCCCATAAATAAACGCTAACCTGTGGATCCGAAAACCTACCGTTTTAAGGGTTCTACCCATCTCATTAAGGGGTCATACCCTACTATTTTGTAGGGTTTGGGGTCACAGGAAACCCCTAAACGCGCGGAGGCCGGGAGGCCCCAGAAAACCCTCTCGGCGCGGGTGGGCGGAGGCTTCATCTACGAAACTTTCCAGGCCGATAGCATATGGGTTACTACAAGGGGTTTAGGGTTTAGAGGTTTTGGGGTTTGGGGATATGATCAGGGTTACTGTAAGGCTTGCTATAAAGGTTGCTCTAGTGGTTAAATAGCTGCGTCTAAGGGTTACTAGAACGGTTACTAGATTGCATGAAGGGTTACAGTAAGGGTTCTAGAAGGGTCCTGGGGATCCAGGTAGCCAAATCGTAGGGTATAGGTTCCACATACTTTACTCTAAGGTGGGAACCTAAACCCTACTTCTGGGGTACGTGTACCCGCAGGAGTGTAACAAGGGTACTGCATACTGCAGGGGTGCCATAAAGGCTTTAAAGATCATGTCAAGGGTTTCCTGAGGGTGCTCTTTCAGGCTTGCTTAGCGGCTTGCTGTAAGGATTCTGCATCAGGTTGCTAGAAGGGCTACCTGGAGGGTTCCGTCCTGTGAGGTTGGCCTTCAGTTATTATTATTGCATCTGGTGAAGGAGTACAGTACTTGAGTAGTTTTTTAGGACCTGTTCCTCAAAGGAGCCATGTGGAGCTACAAAATTTGTACTTGTTCACCCTGGTTACTTCAAAGTTCAGGCAAGGTAGGAGACCCAACATGTTCGATGGGTCCCGCGCTTAGGATTTGGATGTCGCGGTTTAGGGTTTGGAAGGGATTACGTCGAGTTTTGGGAAAGCCAGCAAGCAAGTCTTCGAGCAAGACCTTCAACCTAAACTCTAATATCTCCCAACGTTAACCTGATGAATCCCACTCTCCTTCGCTCTAAACGCTAAGCCCTACCCAGAGAGCCCAATACCCCTTAATTCCCTGCTATAATTATCAAGGCCTCAACTGTTCAGCCTTAAGTTCAAACAATACACATCCAGGCCTAGAAGATACCCCCCCCCCCCTCAGAGAACAGCTGGATGTCCTAGTACACACGATTTGGGTGCTTGATACGATTGGTAAGCAGTTTGCCTTTTTGGGTGCAACTGGTTTAGCATATAGAGTTTAGCTCTCGGTAGTGGCCCCCAAGCCTAGACACGTGCGCGCATGCAATCTCAACACCCCAAGCCCTCAACCCCAAAGCCCTAAACATTAACGACCATTCCACATGAAGCCTGTATAAACACAAGCATAGTAGCCCATATAATGTAGAAACCCTTGAAAAATCCAGCATAAAGGAACACGTGTACAAGCCCGTAGAGCCTGCAAAGGAGCCCTTGCCCAGAATCTGTCCAACTAGCAAGGTTCTAGGAGCAACAACAATCATGCAGACTACAGCTTTTTAGGTATAGTAAAACCCACCTATTTGGGCACTCGGTTTTGGGAAGTGGTGTTTTTTTTTTTGCTGTGGCCCCGCCGGGTCTTTTTAGACCCGATGTAGTACCCCAGTCATTTTTTGTTATTGTCTAAAACGACCCGGCGGGGCCGCAGCAAAAAAAAAAAACACCA
>BGNK01000698.1:48952-136742 GCA_003297005.1 Symbiodinium sp. clade A Y106
GCCTTTCCCCGGGGCCGCAGCAAAAAAAAAAACACCCTGGGTGGTGTTTTTTTTTTGCTCTGGCCCCGCCAAAAGGTCGCGGCGCCCAACGGAGCGCAACAAAAAAAAAAACACTTTGCACACCCGGGGCCGACAGCAAAAAAATTTCTAGAAACCAATGACGCGGGGCACGAGCAAAAAGGGGCCACAACAAAAAAAAAGCACCCTGGCCCTCGGTTTTGCAGGGACAATCCACGAAAGACCCTGGAACCCTACACCCTACACGAGCCCTTAAAGAAACCCCCAAGGCGCCAGCCGACTTCGAGGAGGCGACACCAGCGTTTGAGCTTCAGAGTCCCCAGACCTTCCAAAATCCCTTAGTTAAGGATTATTATGCCTTAAATCATAATAGGATCCCTATTATGATTTAAGGTATATTCCTTAATTAAGGGATTTTGCTTAGGGTTTAGGGTCATACCCTGTTTATTGAAGTACATTGGCTACTCTGGGTAGGGGTTGGCGTGGATTTTGCGAGGCAAAAATTAAAAGCCCACCCTAAACCCAAAGCCCTCAAGCCCCAAGCTCGTTTCGCCCTATGAGGAACGCCTTGCCCTACACCCTGAAACGGAAACTCTGAGACACTCTGCACCTTGTCAGGGACGTCTTGGATGAGCGAGTTCTCATCTTGGTTCCTCAGCGCCCCTCTAGTCATAAAGATCTTGTTGAGGAGACACGCAAACAAAGTGTAAAGGGGCACCATGAGTGGAACCTAAACCCTAATCCCTAAATCCTGATTTTCTTTTCACACGCAACCTGTAAACCGTAAACCCCAAAGCCGTAAACGTGCCCACAATGCCGACCCTAAACCTGGTTGTAGAACCCTGAAATTAACCTCTTGAAACCCTCAATTCGTCAACTTTCAAACTGCTAAGCCCCGCCAGCCCTGAAGCAGCAAAACGAAGTCCAAAACGGATCACCTAAACAGTCACAAGATCAATCCGAAAGGGTCCTAAGTACTTGTCCAGATTAGGAAGCATGGGAATTTCCGAAAATGGCGGACCCTAATGTAGCACCCTAAGTAGTAGGATCCTGATTATAAGGACCCCAGAATAAGGTACCCCTCATTTTCGGAAACTCCCGTATATTGGTTTGAGGAAGTATCCCCCCATAGCAGTTGGGAACAAGCGTCCCAGACATGAAGGAGCCTCATAGCCCAGCGGCAGCGAGCGGACCCTCGAGAAGGATGGGCAGGGTTTAGGGTTTTAGGGTTTAAAGTTTTGGGTTTAGGGGTTTCGGGTTTTGGGTTCAGGGCTTTTGTTGAGGTGTTTAGGAATGTCCTGTTTTCAGGGGGTTTGGGGTTCAGGTTGTTGAGAGGGTTCTTAGGTGACGGGTTTAGGAGTTTGTTTCGTTGCTTTGGGGCTTGTAATAGGGCTTTGCAGTTTGACTTTTTGGAGTTTAGGGCCCTTAGGAGTTTATGAATTAGTTGTGTATGCAATTCTTGAAGGGTTTTTAGCTTAGGGTTTCGAGTGTTACTGACATGACATGGGTTTGACGTCTGCGCAGGATTTATACGTACTAATACTCTTAACACAGAGAACATACAGGATGTTATGCACTCCCCGTTCAGGCAATTTGTGGATTTTTCAATCAAGCTAGATGGGTCCAGCTACGAAAAACGAAGGGCACATTAACCTGGATCAGAGCATGCATGCTTCGCACCATTTGGCATGTTTCCATGCCCCGGCTACTCGAGAGAAGAGAGAACCGCAAATTGCCGGAGCCTCATGCTCGAAGCCTTTGCAGCAATCGAGACCCTAAACCCTCAATAAGCTACCTAATTAGGGTTCCTTATTATGGTTTCCTTGTACAAGCCGTTTAAAAAAAAGTAGGTTATTCCGGGTTAAGGTAAACCCTAAAACCCCCTAAGCCCTAAACCCTAACCCCCATACTGCACTTCTGCCCAGGCGCACGACAACTCCGCAGGTGCCCAGTGGTTAAGGCTTAAGCATTTCCGGGTTTCTAAGCGAGTTGGGTTTCAGGTAATCCCAAAGGTCCAAAGGACCCAATAACTAGGGTTCCTTTCAAGGGTTCTATAAGGGGTTTAGAGGATTTGATAGAGTTCTATGGTCCAAAGGACCCAATAATTAGGTACTCGGATTTAGGATAGTAGCTATGTAGGTTACTATTGGGACAGTGTTGGTAATTAGGTGCTTGGACCCTTAGGCTAAGACGCAGGATTGAAGGAGTTCGGGGCAACAGTTTACGGCCTTAAGGGCTTAGGTTTTGGCGTAGCATTTGTTGGTTCCATTTCTGCTGTAGCCTAGGATGGGTTATGAAAGTTGTAATTAAACAAGAGATAGGAATAATACTGACAGTATCCCCTTCTAGTTACGTTATGGTTATACTATCGTAGACCCCCAGACATTACCGCACTGTGGTTACCCATGACCAGATCATAAGCCATGATGTTCCTTTAAGGGTTCTTCCAAGGGTTCAGGGTTGAAGCAGACCCTGAGATGGAGTACCTTTTGTCGGATAACTTGTTTCATGGTTAGGAACTTATAATATAAGAAGCTAAGATAACCAAACGAAAACACTTCATTCAAGCGTTCAGGTAGATGCCACCTCTACATCTGCAGGGCTTCTCGGATTCCTAAACAGTATTCAGCAACCGGACACCTCTGAAAGCTGATCTCAAGGATCCCGCATAAGCCCTAAAATGCCCAAAATGCGAAAGAGCCCGATAACCTAACCCTAAGGGTCCAAAGGACCTAATAATTAGGTACTTGGGTTACGGATAGTAGTCTTGTAGGTTACTATTTGGGAGGGTCTATGATTATTAGGTACTTGGACCCTCAGGGTAACAACAACCACCACCACCACCCCTACCACCACCACAACGGCAACAGCAACAGCAACAACAGCAGCAGCAGCAGCCATGAAGCCCGAAATGCCAAAAACCCTAAACTTGTTGAAGTCAATTCCCCAAATCCCAAACCTTGCGCCAGCAAACAGCCCTACTCGCAGACCCCATTATCCATCAAGTAAGAAATGTTTGTACCTTAAATCATCAAGGGCTTAAAAATGGTCTTCTGTATATACAGCATGTGCCTCATTTAAGGGGTATTGGGCTCTGGGCAAAGCAACACAGCTCTGAAGGTCCGGAATTGGGAGTGCGACAGAACCATCTCCGCTCGTGTCGGCGGAGGCTTCATCTACAAGACTTTCCAGGCCGATCCCGTATGCACGCAGGAGTGACAGGGGTACCGCAAGGGCTACCTTAAGGGCTCCATCAGTGTACCATCAGGGCTACCTTAAGGTTAGCAGAATGTTCAAATATGTATGTACATCTGTACATATATACGAGGCGTGCCGTAGTGTTATGTTCAGGGATCCTGAGTAGATGGCTTGGAGTGGAGTTTAGGGGGTTCTCGTGGGAGGGAGGGGGTTGCGAAGTCTTTTCGGCCAACAAAGAAGCTAGGTTCCCCAGTAGAACCCTGTTATCCTTTTTCTTTTTGGGTTCCCATATCAAAACCGAATAGGGAGAAAAAGGGTACCCTTATTATCACGGGTCTACTGGGGAACCTAGGAAGCCTCAAGACGAAAGTCCCCTACCCAAGATCTGAACCCAAGCGGCCCATCAAAGAATCCCCTAAACCCTAAACCCTAAACCCCTAAACCCCTAAGCCCTAAACCCCAAACCCCTAAACCCTAAACCCCTAAACCCTAAACACCTAAACCCTGAACCCCTAAACCCTAAACCCTGAACCCAAATTGTTTAAACAAATTCGTTAAACCTTGAAACCTCTAGTCCCCAAGCCCCGACAGCCCTGACTCTTCATCGCAGAGCCAGACTTTTTACCCATAAGCCCTCAAGCCTCAACAGGTTCAAGCCCTACCTCTCAAAGGAGATTTGTCCTTTGAATCTTCCTGACACCCGTTTGCCCGCACTCTCAACAAAACCAAACTATCAATTGCACACCGTAACACGCAACATCCCAGCCTTCGTCCACCAAAACCCTAACCCTAAGGCTCAAAATAGCCCAAAAGCCTTATATAGTATGGTCTTTGGACCCAAAAGCCTTAAACTATGAGTCCCTAGCCTAGAGCCTAAGGGTAAACCGCAAAGATCACATAGCACCCAAACCCTCAATGCCCAGGGCGCCAAGCCCCATGCTGCACCGTCCTCCTTTCCTCGACCCTCAAGTGCTTCATCGGTCTCAATGTTCACAGTGTCTTGGGTTTAGAGGGTCTAGGGTAATGAGGGTTGTACTAAGGGTACGGATATACAAATAGTAAAGTTTCAGGTACCAAAGACCTGTAGTATTGAGCGCTTGGACCCTGAGGAGGGCGACTACGACAACGGCAAAGATGATGGTGATCTCAAGAGGCCACCCTCTTAAAAAGATGGGGACAGGGCTTTACGAGGGTTCTATTCAATTCCCTTTTCGGACATTCCCAAGCCCTAAACTTTAAACTCCAACCCCCAAAGCCCTAAACCCTAAGCCCAGGGTTTCGAACATCACCAAACCCTATGCCCCCTTTTGTTGCTTTAGGGGGTGTAGGGGTAAGTAGCTTGCAGTTCGATCTATAAGTAAGAGAAGGCCGAAGCCTGAGTGGTTGCTAGAAGATTATACAATTCCTCTGTATTTCATGTGACTTAAATGTGTCCCCAAACCCGATTCTTGCTTCTGAGGCCCCCTCTCTCGGCCAGTATAGCTCTTAAGTGCTGTCATCCGGAAACTCAATCGACTTAGGGTTCAGGGTTCAGGTTTGGGTTTAGGGTTAGGGGTTTAGGGTTTAGGGTTTAGGGTTCAGGGTTTAGGGTCTAGGGTTCAGGGTTTAGGGTTTAGGGTTCAGGGTTTAGGGTTCAGGGTAGGTCTTGTCTTGGGGTCGGGGGTCGTTAGGCTGAGCCTTTGTGCTCTGATCCCGTAGAGCTACTACAGAATTAATAATAGGACCCTGCAGAAGGTAGGTTGTGGTGCTGTAACCCTAAGGATCCAAAGGACCCGATAATTAGGTACTTAGGTTTCGGATAGTAGTTATGTAGGTTACTATTTGGGGAAGTATATGATTATTGGGCACTTGTAGTTCCTTTTGGGGGTTCATATTTAGAATTCTATAAGGTATTCCCAAAAAGGAACTACTTTGGGGCCTTTGGGTAAGGTGTTAAGCCTATAACCTTAACTGGGGAACTCTGGCACCAGAGGGCTCCCTCAAGCAGTGACCGTTGAATGCAGGTTTCCGTGATGTTAGAGGCATTTTGGAGTTTCCGAAAGTTAGGGGTACCTTATTTGCGGGTCCTCATAGTAACGATCCTACTATGTAGGGGTACTATATTAGGGTCCCCTATTTTCGGACACTCCCAACTCAGGAGTTTTTTGTGCAACAGCTCAGTAGGGCTTACCTGGACACCTTTTTAGGGTTCCCTAATATGATTTCTTTATATACGTCCTTAAAAAAGTAGGTTATTTGGGGTTAAGGTAAGGCTTAAGGCCACATGAGCCGGCTTTGGGTTTCAAGGTTCAGACGGCGCCAATGTAAAATCTCTCGGCTTGGCAGATATGCCGAGGCTACAAGGCAACAGATCAAAGCATCAATTAGCGCACTGTTTCAGCCTGAAACCCAAAACCCTACCCTAAGGCTCAAAATAGCCCAAAAGCCTTACATTGTATGGTCTTTGGGCCCACAAACCTCAGAATATGAGTCGCTAGAGCCTTACGGCTAGAACCCCAAACCCTGGTCCCGACAGCGTTAATACTTGCATCCTGGCAGTCAGGAAGCTTGCGAAAGGAACTTGGCCTGCTGCAGCCTTCTGCTTAAGAATTCGCTGTAGTTCGCTCCTCTCCCGTTGATCATCATGGCAAGATGGAGAGCCCTAAACCCTAAACCCCATGGCTGACTGGCGCACCTAATTACACCCCAAACACCACACCCTGGAACTCCGATTGCTTAAACAACCGTACATTATATGGGAGTTTCCGACAATAGGGGACCCCAATATAGTACCCTAAATAGTAGGATCCTTATTATAAGGACCCCCAAATAAGGTACCCCTATTTTCGGCAACTCCCATATAAACCCTAAACCCTAAACCCAAATAAGGTACCCCTATACCCCAGTAACCCACTATTTAGGCACCAGGAGCCCTAAGGCTTCCTTGAAATGCGCACGCTAAGATCCTGGGGAGTGGCCAAGTACCCAGACCTTCCAAAATCCCTTAATTAAGGAATATACCTTAAATCATAATAGGGATTATGATTTAAGGTATAATCCTTAATTAAGGGATTTTGGAAGGGGATTATGATTTAAGGTATAATCCTTAATTAAGGGATTTTGGAAGGTCTGGGTAGCAGACATAGCAAACCCTACACCACTGCAATGGCACTGGCTTGGGAGAGAGCGGCCGTGTTTCTAGCCGAGACGCAGCTGGGTGGGGCCAGGAACCCCCTGCCTGCTTATGTGAGTAGTACTTAGCAAAGCAGGTTTGATTTAGGGTTCTTGGAGGGTTTAGGGGTTTAGGGTTCAGGGTAGTACTTAGCAAAGCAGGTTTGATTTAGGGCTCTTGGAGAAGGGCTTTGGAATTGAGGGTTTAGGGTTTCTTCGGGGTTCCATGTAAACCCGAAACAGTCGGAAGTGTGTGCAGCTCGCGGCTAAGGTCCGGATGATATCGAACTGGAGAGTTTGAGAGGGTCTTCATAACTCGAACAGAAGGTTACGTGTAAAGTTTCATGTTTCGGAGTTTTGGGCCTGGTGTACTTAGGGCATTTCTAGCATAGTTACAAAAAGGGGTCATATAGGGAGAGTATTCGTAATATATATATATATATGTTTGTTCTGGGCTAGTTGCTCTGGATTTTTGAACATGTTGCAGAGGACCTGGCAGGGTTGTTTGTGTCTGGGGAATCAGTTCGCAGTTGCTGTCTTGTGTTGAGATATTTATGTACGTCCGTTTGAGTCCAAAGCCCCCAAAACCCAAAACCTTGAATCCTAAGCCCTAAACCTAAGCCGTAAAGATAAGCTGACCGTGAATCCGACTTCAATCGACAGACCTCGAAACCGCCGCACCGAAACCCAAAGCGAGACTGCAAGCGCCCCTAAAGCGTCTCAGAACCTTGAGGACCAAATGGCCCTTAAAAGCAGGGGCCCTATACCCTAATACTACCGTATGACTCCCCATCTGGTATATGAACCTTAAACCCTTTGAGGGTGCGAGAGCTCGGCAGCCACAGAGCTGGAGCTGTGGACGAAGTCCCAGCGCGACAGGGCACTCACCGAATTCTAAATCGAGCGGCACGTCCGGTCGCCGGACCTCGGAGGTTCTTGGGAAGGCTCGCTGCGACTCGCACCGGACTCCCAGCTCACGGAAGCAGCTGAGCCAGAGGAGTTAGCTGGCAGAGGCTTGGCGGCACAGCCCGGGGCATGCAATAACAATTTATACTTTTTTTCTCCTTGGTTACTTCAAAGCCCAGGTTAAGGTAAGTCGCCGAAGGCTCGCTTCACCTCCTCCCTTCAAGCCTTTCAGAAACCCGTTCACTCTGATTCCAGAAGGCCCGCTGAGGGACCATGTGCTCACATACTGTAGTCCTGCAGTCCTTATTCAGTCCAAGCATATGGGCACATGGACCCTCAGGGGCCTTGCTAGCTTTGTCATTGAACCTGAAACCCTAATGCTTAAGCCCTATCAGCCCTAACACCCTACACCCTAGCCAGGTTCGATGAGCGGATGCTCTGCACGGCAATCAGCCACTCCGTGCAAGAAAAGCCCTCGAGCACTTTGCCCCGAGATGAGGGTTTCAATAATCAGTAATAGAACGCGTAATAGCCCTTAATAGCTATGCATTGGGGTATTTCTCAAGCTTCTTTTCTGATTTTTAAGGCTTTACATGAGGCAAATGCCCCCCCCCCCTCGGTGCCGAGGCTCTAAACCATATGGCAAGGCCGTTGGTAGTCGTCGCCAAGATGTTTGTGTCTTTCACGTTGTCATACAGAGTCACCCGCAGTGCACTAAACTATTGCCCAAAGGTACCAAAGTACCTATATGGTAGAATATCGGAATCTTTAGAGGTTCCATTAAGGGTTTAGGGTACCTATATATACCATTATGATTTGGGGAAGTATCCCCCATGAGAGTACCTAGGACCCTTTACGTTTTAGGTTCGAGAATGACGCACCTTCGTCGTCGAGTCCGTCGTCTTGGGGTAGGCTGACTAGCATCGGCTGCCGTACGGCGCAGCCTGAGCCCCAAACCGCAGCCATCGGAACCTATTCTTGTTCAGAGACTCGCGGACACCTACCCTAACCACATAAACCTACCTTTTAGGGGTTCCGAGTCTTAATTTTTTCAACATAAGTCCTCAAAATTAGGTTCTCTGGGGTAGCCTAGGACTGCACGCAGCCCAAAGTATGTAACTACTATCTATTTCCTAACGGTACGAAGGGCCCAAAAACTAGGTACTCGGGTTGCGGATAGCAGTCATGTAGGCGAGTATTTGGGAGAGCCTATGATATTGGGATCCTCAAGGATAGACTTTAGACTCCAGAGTAGGTGCTGTTGCATACTTGGAGTCTTAACGGAACCCTAAACTCGATACCCTATCATTTCCGTATAGAATTATAGAAATCCTTAGGACCTTAACCCAACGGGTCCAAAGTCTTATACAGTAGACTGTAGGGTTCCTATATTAGGACTTACTATTATGGCTTGGGGAAGTATCCCCCGTAACAGTACCTAGTACTTGAAGGGGCAGGGGACTTAGTAAGTAGGTTATAAGTAGAGTTATAAGTACCCTAAATGGAGTTACCCTAACTATAACCCTACTTATAACCAACTTACTAAGTCCCCTGCCCCTTCAAGTACCCTTTGGGTTGGGAGCTTCAGGAACCTGAAGGACGAAATGACCCTTAAAAGTAGGGGCCCTATACCTGGCCTTTGGAGTACCATACTTTAATACTTTTTTCTTAAAGGAACCCTTATGAAATAAAAGTTTATACTTTTTTCTCCCTGGTTACTTAAAAGCCCAGATACCCATATACTATGAATCCCTATATGGTATATGAACCTTAAACCCGTTTAGGGTTCATTTCGTCCTTAAGGAATATCTTATAAAGAGCGGCCCAGGTCGCGCCCCTTCGCGGCAGTGGGAGCTTGTCCTCGAGTCGCTGGTCACCTTTGGCAAGTCGAGAGACACTTTGCCTTGTAATAAAAGTTTTACGTGTAATGCAGATTAGAAATACATCCTCTATGATATGCTATTTCTAAACGGTTGCTCATAGTAGGTACGCTATGATAATATACGAAACCCAAAACCTGCATTCTAATTGTTCAGGCCCGTATACTGTCCGCGTACGGTCCCTGTTAAAAGTATACTACTCTGCGCTAAACCCCAGAAAAACCCTTTCTCTTATAGTACAAATCATTGTAGTATAGCCTAATATAGAAACCGTACATTCTACTACATAGTTATATAGTAGAGCCCCGATTCTACTATCTCCCTGAATTTTGGGTTTGGGATGTAGGGTTTCTGGTTCTGGGTTTTGTTTGATTGGGTTTGGAGTGTAGGGTTGCGGGTTTGGGGTTTTTGGGTTTAGTTCAAAGCACCTGTCGCGCCAGTCCCCCAACAAGCCATGCGGTAAGTTCCATGTTTGTTGCCATGACCTTGCTATGTTGCATTGTTATCTCTCTCTCTCTCTCCAATGCTCCGTCCTGTAGAACCTTAAGGACGAAATGAACCCTAAAAGGGTTTAAGGTTCATATACCATATAGGGATTCATAGTATATGGGTATAGGCCCCCTACTTTTAAGGGTCTTTTCGTCCTTCAGGTTTATGTGGTTCTCCGAGAATAGGGAACCCCAATATAATACCCTAAATAGTAGGATCCTTATTATACGGACCCCCAAATAAGGTACCCTGAATTTTCGGAAACTCCCATATAAACCCTAAACCCTAAACCCTAAACCCTAATAAGGTACCCCTATACCCAGGAGCCCTGAGGCCACCCCCCCTAAACCCATTTGTTGCATTTCTTGCACCTGTTTTTGGCTAGAACTCTGTGCTGAGAAGCTCTCAGACTTCTGATCTGAGCTTTGCCTCAGAGATTGGTGCAGGTAGGGTTTAGGGTTTAGGGTTTAGGGTTTAGGGTCTAGGGTTTAGGGTTTAGGGTTTAGGGTTGTCTCCGTAGGGACACCCATGCATGTATATGTCGGATTTCTGATGGACATTGAAATGCGGGGACGAGGTTGTCAACAAAAGAAACCGGCATAGGATGCCCTAAGCCTGCAAGCCTCAACCGGCTTGTTGCAATCTGGACGGTGCGAGGGTTCCATTCAACAGCCATGGTTGTGTTTCGAGGTCTGCTGGAAACCTATCAGACCGTAAAACGTCCGTCCCATGAATGCTGAGGTTTCATACCCAGAGGGTCCATATACACTACTATTATGGAATAGACCATCCCCACTATGGCTTTGGGACCCTAATTCCATAATAGGAGTGTATATGGACCCTCTTGGATAGCTCCGAAACTAGATGTGGAACCCGAAGGGCCTTTTGTAGACTCCTAAGGCCTTCTTAGTTTACACCCTAAAGCTCTTATATACACCCCGAAGCCCCTCTTACAGAAAGCCCTACACTGAAACCCTCATCTGGACTCCAAAACCTCTCTCATTCTAAACCCCCGCAAAACACGAAAGTCGCTGATAATCTGGACTCCGAAACCCCTCTTACTATACCATTACCTCACCCTGAAACCCCTAACCCCTAAACACCTAAATCCGAAACGCTAAACCCAACTATGAACCCCAATGCCCCTTCTCCGAAATCCCGCTTACAGTAAGCCTAAACCCTAAACCCTAAACCCTAAACCCCAAAATCCTAAACCCTAAACCCTAAACCCCTATATATAAGCTTCTCGAAACTAGAGCCCTGGAAGCGGCTCCGGATTTCCGGCAAGGACTGTCGGCTGACCGTGTTCTCGTACACCGCTGGGATTTCCGTCTGAGAAATCGTTGGGGCTAAACTTGAGGCTTCCAGGGTGTAGGATTTAGAGTTTAGGGTTTAGAGTTTAGGGTTTAGGGTTTAGGGTTTAGGGTTGGATTTACAGTAGAAGCCAGAAAGTTGGAACATGGCTTTAGGAGGATTGGTGCTGGGATCCCCTATACTTTACCTTAAGGGCACGAGGCTAATGATGTTCCAACTTTCTGGCTTCCAGGGTGTAGGATTTACAGTAGAAGCCAGAAAGTTGGAACATGGGTTTAGGAGGATTGGTGCTGGGATTCCTTATACTTTAATCTAAGGGCATGAGGATAATTATGTGATTTATAGTAGAAGCCAGAAAGTTGGAACATCATTGACCTCATGTCCTTAAAGTAAAGTATAGGGAATCCCAGCATGAATCATCCTAAATTCATGTTCCAAGTTTCTGGGGTTCACCTTAGAGTTTAGGGTTTAGTCGTTTAGGGTTTGCCCTTAGGGTCCAAGTACTCGTTTGTTTGTTTGAGTTTAGGTTCCATACACTGTACCCTGAATCCGCCAAAACCCTATGGTGAAACCCAGAAACTTGAACGTGGATTCAAAAGGATGATCTAATGCCTAAGTTCCCTATACTTTACCTCAAAGCTAAAGGCATGAGGGTCATGATGCTCCAACTTTCTGGCTTCTACGTTACCATTTGCGTCCATTGACCTTTTGGGCCACAGATCTACAGCAAGCACCATAAAATTGGATGTTCCTGCTGTTCATGCCTTAAGGGGAACATCAGGTTTTTGTTTTACACAGTTTTGTGTGTGTTTCAAAGGCTTAGGGTGAACTAGAAGTAGGGGCCTTTGGATAGATGTGGTGAATCTTACAAACGTCTTTCACAGGTGAAAATAGCAATCTGTATAGGATTTCAGCAGCCCTTTAAAGCGTCTCTTTAGAGCTTCACCGTGGTGGGTTGTTCTGGGGCTAAGCAGACATTTGGAGCGTACCCTTTTGCCGTCTTTTTCGCAAGTCGTTCAACGCAAGCTATGGTTCGTTTGTTGGCAGGTGCTTCTGACGTGGTCCTCCTAGCTCTGAAGCCCAGCCCAGAGAGCCCAAGACCCCTTAATTCATCAATATAGCTTAAAGTGTTACGGCCCCCAATAAGGAGTACTGGGGATTCTGGGAAGACCAATGCTGGACAAAGGCTCTTGGGGTTCAGATATTCAGGTATGGAATCTTTCTTGAGGGGCCGTGATCTCACTGCGCAACTTGATTGTGGACTCCTCGTTTAGAGCAAATGCTTCCATAACAGGCCCTTCAAAGGAAGCAGCTGTTATCACCATGGGGTACCTAGCAGCAACTCATGGCAACTCCATCACATTGCTAGTCTGCTTCAGGAGTTCCAGAAAATCAGGGACCCAAATGTCGAATTCGGTTTCATTGGGTCGGGTGGCCGGCCGGGTCCCTGTCACTGTTGACGCACTTCACATCCCGGAAGCGAGGATGGGCCACTTCCAGAAGAGCGGGCACTGGCTGCAGGCCGTCGAGGTTATGTGCCTGCTGCTTGGATTTCTAGTTTCCCCAGTAACTGGGCTTTGGAGTACCATACTTTGATACTTTTTTCTTAAAGGAACCCTTATGAAATACAAGTTTACACTTTTTGCTCCCTGGTTACTTAAAAGCCCAGGTAACTAGTACCCTTTTAATTACCCTTTTCTCTCTTGGTCTCCTTTATTAAAACCAAGGTAGGAAAACATGGTAACCTTATTATTACGGGGGAATTTTGATGTAAGCTATGTAGTTCAATGTCGTATTTGCTTCGCATCTGCTTGCTCCTCACAACTCTTTGAACCCTTACACCCCCAAGCCAAAGCCCGCAACCCTGAACCGCGAAACCCCTAAACCCTAAACCGCTAAACCCTATAAAACTAAAGCCCTAAGCCCTATAAACCCTAAGCGATAAACTGCCCAACCCTACCTGGACCCTATAAAACCTACATGTTTTAGGGTTCCTTATTATGATTTCCTTATATAGGTCCTTAAAAAGGTAGGTTCTGTAGGGTCCAGGTAAACCCCTAAAGACCCTGAAACCCTAAAACCCTAAAGGCACTAAGCCCTAGCCTCTGAACCCTAAACCCTGAAACCCTAAAGGCACTAAGCCCTAGCCCCTAAACCCTAAACCCTGAAGCCCTAAAGGCCCTAAGCCCTAAAGGCCCTAAGCCCTAGCCCCTAAACCCCAAAAGCTGAAGCCCTAAAGGCCCTAAGCCCTAGCCCCTGAACCCTAAACCCTGAAACCCTAAAGGCACTAAGCCCTAGCCCCTAAACCCTAAACCCTGAAACCCTAAAGGCACTAAGCCCTAGCCCCTAAACCCTAAACCCTGAAGCCCTAAAGGCCCTAAGCCCTAGCCCCTAAACCCTAAAAGCTGAAGCCCTAAAGGCCCTAAGCCCTAGCCCCTGAACCCTAAACCCTGAAACCCTAAAGGCACTAAGCCCTAGCCCCTAAACCCTGAAACCCTAAAGGCACTAAGCCCTAGCCCCTAAACCCTAAAAGCTGAAGCCCTAAAGGCCCTAAGCCCTAGCCCCTAAACCCTAAACCCTGAACCCTGAAACCCTAAAGGCCCTAAGCCCTAGCCCCTAAACCCTAAACCCTGAACCCTAAACCCTAAACCCCCAACCCTATACCCTAAACCCTAAACCCTGAAACCTGAAACCCTAAGGTCAACCCCCAAAGTCGGCAGCTTAGGATGGTTTGGGCCCGGGTCGTGGCCAATGAGCTGACTCTAAACACAGGTAGCTCGGAAGTCAAATCGTGGGGCCTTCGGGCTTCGGGAGTTTAAGGCCTGTAGGGCTACACTCTGTGGCTCGTAGAGTTTCGAGATTTTTAGGGTTTAGGAGTTTAGTGCGCAGGTTTAGGGGTTTAGTAGGCGTTAGGAGTTTGGCGTGTAGGGGTGTACGGGTTTCAGGGCTTAGGGTAAAGCCTTTAAAGTTAAGCAGCATAAAAGGGCGTAAGGCTCTATGAGGCCCGTAGTGGTTTCCTTGGTTTTACAGGGTTCTTGGTGGAAGGGTTGAGGGGATACACTTTGTTACGCGACCCAATGTGTTCAAGGTGAAGGGTTACTGCCAGATTCTTGGCTACCGGCACGGGCCTAGTGGGGCTCCAGTTCCTTAAATAAGAGCTTGCTAGCCTTTTGTTATATGCGGTTTAGGGTTTAGGGTTTTTTTTTGTCGGGTAGCGGTAGGTTTCGGTTTACCCTAAGGGTCCAAGTATTCAATATTATAGGACTTTGGGGTCGTTTTAGGTACCAAAAGCCATAAATAAGGACTACTTGGACCCTTAGGGTTAGGGTTTAGGGTTTAGATTTAGGGGTTAGATTATATACTCCAGTAACCTACTACTTGACACACTGGAGCCCAGGGACTACCGATCGCTCCACACTGGAGGATCCTACAACACTACCTATAGTCTCCATTGTGGTTCCTTTTTTTGGTTTAACCAATCTTATAATTGGGATCCTATAAGGCAACCCCAAAAAGGAACTACAATGAGAAAGGGACAGAATGGAGCAGGTCCCTTAAGGACGAAATGAACCCTGAAAGGGTTTAAGGTTCATATACCATATAAGGATTCATAGTATATGGGTATAGGGCCCCTACTTTTAAGGGTCATTTGGTCCTTCAGGAATACATCATAGGGACCCTTAGGGGGGTAGGGGGAGGGGGGGTAGGGGGCCTTAATGCCCATAATAAGGACCTAATAAGGCCTATTTACGGAAGTATAGTGCCCTACCCCCCTCCCCCCTANATCATAGGGACCCTTAGGGGGGTAGGGGGAGGGGGGGTAGGGGGCCTTAATGCCCATAATAAGGACCTAATAAGGCCTATTTACGGAAGTATAGTGCCCTACCCCCCTCCCCCCTACCCGCCTAAGGGTCCCTATGACTACAACACTAAACCCTGAAAAGCGCGAAGTCAGTCCCCATATCTTCCAAAACTCCCTTTATTAAATAGGAATCTGCCTTAAATCGTTCTAGGGGTCCAGCTATAATGTACGGTATACTACTTCACGACGCGACTTTGGAAGGTCTAGGTCTATGCTACTCTATCGTCTTATTCAGGCATCAGCTCCTTCGGCAGCTGTGTTCTATGGCATCAGGCTCTGCATCTCCTCGCTTCCTTCCCAGCAGCCAAACTACGAACAGATGTGATCTCCTTTAATGCCACTTAGTAGCTGAGTTTATAAGCGTTGAGTTTGTGAGCTCTCTCTCTCTCTATATATATATGTATGTATACATATATATATATATGTATATATAAGTGTGTGTGTGTAAGTAAGTAATTAGGTGTGTACGCGTATATAGGCATACATACATAAGGATAGATAGTAGGGTATATGTGCAAGTGTATTTGGGGCCTATGAACTGGGCAACCAAGGCCACCACCACTGCCTGCGAGAAAGGGACAGAATGGAGCAGGTCCCTTAAGGACGAAATGAACCCTAAAAGGGTTTAAGGTTCATATACCATATAGGGATTCATAGTATATGGGTATAGGCCCCCTACTTTTAAGGGTCTTTTCGTCCTTCAGGTCCTTCCACCTTCAATCAGATCTCCGGGGCCATCGGATCCGACCCGATGTGATCAGCTGCTTAGTACCAAGAGGGTCCATATACACTCCTATTATGGAATTAGGCCCCCAAAAAAAACATCCCCTATTTTGGTTTTGGGGACCTAATTCCATAATGGTAGTGTATGTGGGACCCTCTGGGTTAGTAATGCCTTAAAGACGAAATGAACCCTAAAAATCTTCATGGTTCATATACCATGTAGGGGTTCATGGTATTAGGGTATAGGGCCCCTGCTTCTCAGGGTCACGTGGTCCTTAATGTAGAGTCAGTAAGCTCTAACTTTTTTTGGGACGTTATCATCCCTACATGATCCCAAAGATTAACATTAGTGAGTTTAGTAAACTGGACAAGTTAGGCTTCAATGCCACCATCACTGCGGCTGCAAAACCCGGTCTCTGGAGGTCAGGTCTACAACTCCTCTCTAAGATGAAAAGGCTGCGGATATCCCCGAGCGTTGTCACCGTCAATTCCATCCTCAGTGCCGGGCACGGAGGAAAAGAGTGGGGAGCTGTACTCTGGCTGCTGTCAACCATGCCTGCCAGGCCTGAGTACCGGGTTCAGGGTTTAGGGTTGATACTAGCGGTTGAATTCCTGCTGTGTCTGTGGCAATACATCATCGGCTGCCGATAAGCATGTGCTTGGAAGTTGCGTGCGTGCATGCGGTGTTTGAGGACGTGCCCCATTGCAAGCGGGTTCCCTGCTAGGAGCATGGCGATTGACCGCATCGGCCTCAATGCAGCCCTCAGTGCCTGCGCAGCCTGTGCGAAGTGGCAGATTGCTCTTCACCTTCTTTCAGGAGTCTCAGCTGCGTAGGGTTCCCTGAACCCTGCACCTGAAGCTCAAGCCGATTGTGGTAAATACACACACATACATACATACGTACATGCATACAGACCTGGGTACGCATATTTGTATACATACATACATGCATACATACTTACTTGTATGTATGTATGTATGCTATGTAATGCAATGTAACCTAGTGTAATGCAATGTTATGTTTTGTTACTCATGTATGTATGTGTGTATTCAGGGCATGAGCTTGCAGTGACATGTTGAGATTACAAATTTGCAGGAATGCCTGACCAGTCAATCTTGCCGGATGTCGTCTCCATCAGTGCGGCCACTTAGACAGCCAGTGGTAGTAGTTGAAACTTTGTGGCCTTGTGAATCTGATCTATCTTTGAAAGCTACAACTTTTTGGGGGCCCGGTTATTGAAGAAGAGAGGCCATGCTGGCGTGCGTAGAAGGCGGGTGTTGGACAACTGCCCTCCAGCTCTTCGCGGACATGCCTTTCCTGACATCGATGCCAGATGTCCTGAGCTCAATGATTGGTAACATGATTCCAGGGTTTGGGGAGTATCGTTTCTTGTTTATAATTGGGGCATGGGCTGATTGCTTGTGTTGTGTCAAGCCGTAGGTGCTGAAAGACTAAGTTGCCTGGCCGCTCCAAAGGTGAAGTTGTAATCCCGGAGCACCACTACTGTTGATGGACAAAATCCTGCATTACCCATTATAAGGAACATACCATAATTCCCATAGTTTAGAGTCCTTAGGGTCATGCAGGATTTTGTCCATCAGCAGTATGTACCAGTAAACCTTGAGCCATCTTGAGGCCCTTTTCCCAACACATCACCAAGCCCCTAAACCCACAATCTACTATCATCAATCATAGAAGTAGCATGTCAAGCGGTCGAAGCTGAGCCGCATTCCCGACCCAGAGTCCGTCCAAGACAGCTTAAGGAAGAGTGGAAGAAGGAATATAGCCCTAAACCTAAACTCCAAACCGTTGTCTGGGGAATCTATAAGGGATCCACTCTTCCACTCCCGCTTTACCGCCACCAAGCAACTAAAACACGCGCCGCATAAATCCAGTGCTCCCTGAGGGTCCATGTACTTTCAAAGGGTTCCCGCAAAGGTTCTATAAGGTTACTATCAGGGTTTGGGGTATAAGGGTCCATTTATTCATATATCATATGTACTGTGGCCTTAATGTAGCCCCTGTTACTTATAAGGTGCTTTAGGGTTCAAGTCCATACTATCTATATATATATATGTGGGCGCATGAACCCTTCGGGGCTTCTAAGAGCCCTGCACCCAAACCCCTCAAGAACCACATCGACAAGCCTGGAACGCCAACAAATCCTACCCCCAAAAGCCCACATACCTGCGGCACACTGTGGTTGAGGTAGTGATCTGCACTTCCCAAAGCATATGCAGAAGCTAGAACATAATTCATGTTTAAACCCTAAACCCCTAAACCCCTAAACCCTAAACCCTATGCAAAGCCCTAGAAAGCCAGCACCACCCCTCCATTCCCCCGCGAAGGAGTTTTGCAGCCCTAGGTCTGTACAGTACAAGACCGCTCCCCCGAGGCTTCAGCCTACACCACGGCCATCTCGGCATCGGAGGTTGGAGGCATGTGGACAATGGCAGTTCAGCTTTTGGCAGAGATGGCTGGATGTAACTTGCCATCACAGCCCCAGTGGCATGGATGCCGAAGCACCGAAGAACGAACCTGTAAGTGACAGTGTTGTTGCAAAAACCTCAACAGAATTGCCAATATTCTTCCTTAGAGTTCCCTTCTATTCTTGTAGCATAATATACCCCGAAACTTTTTTCTAACTAATAAGACCCGAATATTTTAGAGCCCTTGCAGAAACCCTTCTGGAAGCCCTTTACAGGAACCCTCTAAGGAACCGTAGTTTCGACATTCATGTCCCTATGCTGGAACCCTTATAATAGCATCCCTTAGTTGCTTCTCGAGGAACCCGTAAAGGAGCCACGAAACCTTGCTCGAAATAGAAAGGCCCCTACACAAAGCATCGACAATAATTAACCTAGAAGTAGAGTAGGTAACCTTTAACCTTTTTGGGGTAGTATAACCCTATATAATCCTTATATTATGAAAAAGGTTAACCTTTAGTTCCCCATGATACCCGACAAGTAGGTTAAGCCAAATAGGGGCCCTATAAGCCCGATTTAACAGAGAGGTCTGAGTGTTCATTGGCGGCAACATCCCCTTACAGTTCTTATACAGTCGTACTACAACAGAACCCCAAACCCTATTCGTGTTAATCTGGCCCTTGTTTTAGGGGTTGGGGATCTTTAGGATCCCTCTCTGCTGTCGCGTCTCTGAGGCAGCTTAGTACCGGATACAGCTGCGTGCAGTGCCAGTATCAGTGCCTGTGAGCAAGAGGGCCAGTGGCAGGCAGCTGCCCGGCGCTGTTACGACTTAGGGTCTCGGGTAAGTAAACTTTAAGCTCTCTTGAGAAATACACGTTTAAAAGTACTACTCTGCACTTAAGAGTAAAGCCTTAGGCTTTACTCTTAAGTGCAGAGTAGTACTTTTAAACGTGTTAGCCTAACTAGGGTACAGAGCCCCTAAGGTCTGTCGTTCATTCCCTCTCCCCCAACCACACCTGTCTGTCCGTACACTTTTGTCTGACTCGGTATGTAGCTGTCTAGTGCTTTGGTATATTTCGTCTGTTCATACCCAGCTTACTTGTGGAGTTACAGAAAGGGATTGGTCGTCAGAGTCCGGGTTTAGACCGAATCCCAGTCCTCCATATACCTCTCTGGAATAGTCTTTGACCCTGATAAAGGGTCCTCTTTTGTAGCTTTGGACCAATGTATATACTGAACGAAACGTCGAGTCTTTCGATTTTCGAAGTCCAAAATCCATACCACTGACTGTTTGAAGTTTTGCACGCAGTATGGAGGTAGCAGCAATATTCAGTTGCTGTGCTTCCTGACTCTAGGGCTCTCGGGGCCTTTTGGGGCTTATGGTTTCTTCCAAAGTTGGGTTACGCATGAAACGAAAACGAGCCGCGGAAACACTTGAGTACCCTTGTGGTAGGGTTTTCAAGGTACCAATATATACAGTTCTGACTACAGCATTTGCGCAAAAATCACCCCTGGTGTTTAGGTAGCCAAGTACGCTTCGATGATAGTATTTGGAAACTAGACAAAGCTATTTGGATACATGGACCCTTTAAAGCCGTGGAGGTTCCTTATAGCAACACTAGTGACCCTACTATGTTGGTACTTGTCCGGAAACCCTAATGGCAGCGTTGCCTTCATCGTAATTCAGTTTTGGGGTTCATGGTTTAGGGTTTAGGGCATGTTGTAAGTACTTATTACACGTCATTTTTAGGACCAAACGACGCTTAAAGCTGCCGCCCTCTAGCCTAATGCTATGAATCAGTATATGGTATATATGAACCTTAAAAACTTGTTGGGTTCATTTCCTCTTTAAGCTAGCGTATACAGGCAAGGTGGGGTAATGGGTCACTGTAGCGGCGAGTCTCTAGAGCTCTAAGGCCACACGTTCCTGGAGAACCCCCGAGTTAAAGCCTAGGTTTAGGGCTTAGCGGATCTAGGTTTAGGGCTTCATTGGGATGGAAGCCCTTAGTCTTAGGTCTGAAGCTTAGATAGGCTGATGACAGTCGTCGTTATATCTTCTCGTAGAATACGAGTGGCGGCCTTGCTAGCATCGTGCACACGAGCGTGCATCCGTGTTCAAGGGGATCTTCAGGCCCCTCCCTAAACCCTACGCCCCAAAGCCCTAAAGCCTAAGCCCCAAACCCTAAACCCCAAGCCCTGAACCCTAAACCCCAAGCCCTAAAGCCTAAACCCCAAGCCCTAAGCCCTAAGCTCTAAACCCTAAACCTTCAATATAGCGCCCTATCAGATCACCTGTAGACCCCTTTAAGGAACCTTTAAACCCAGTAGAAGAGTACGTAGGTAAGCTTTACTTTTTTGGGTACCATAACCCCTGTATACTCCCAAGAATTTAAACCTTTAGTGGTACAGGAACCCTGTTCTATATATCAAGTAGAGCCCTTGGTTTTAGATCCCTTACAGACCGCTTCAAAGAACCCTTTAAAGGAACCCCTATTCTAAATTATTCATGCCCCTCTGTTCGGGGCTAGTTTGCCGAGGCTCTCCTCCTCCTCGGTGGCATGCCCGCGCTGAAGGCTCAACCCAATGTGCTCCTCGTCTGGTAGGCCTTTGGGACATTTTCTGTTTTCCCTTATTGGGTTTTAGAGATTCTATACACGCTGAAGATTGTTTAAGGCTTTAAAGGGCCAGTCCAGGGTGTATGGAGCGGCAAAGTCTTCGGGACCGAACACCAGCAGGCTGTTCAACGCCCCGCACGCCCTCAGAACCACAAAGCCCCCAAATTCCAGGACGTAAACTCTTACGTACTCTAAACTCTAAACTGACTCTAAACACCAGAAGACTTAAAGCCCGTTGTGGACCTGGCGGCTGCAACCTAAGTTGAGCCGACAAGCTTATGACCCTCCTCTCCATACCCTTCCCTACGCTTGATGGACAAAATCCTGCATTACCTTAAGGACCCCAAACTATGGGAATTATGGTATATTCCTTATAATGGGTAATGCAGGATTTTGTCCATCAACCCTATGGTTTGGGATCGTATTCGGTGTGAACCCGAAGTCTATTTGGGGTTTCGGGGTTGACGGTTCAGGGTTTAGGAATCCTAAACCCTCCACCCCGAAACCCTAAACCCCTAATCCCTAAACCCCTAAACCCTAAATCCCTAATCCCTAAACCCTAAACTGGCAGCAGAATCTGAGGATCAGTTACAGTGCGACCATCAGCGCCTGTGCCAAAGGCCGCCCCGTTTCTGTCCCTCCGAAGGGTCCGAGAAGGTGATCATCATACTCGCCCCAATACTCACCTACATTCTGATATCCGAAACCGAAATACCCGATTACTGGGTAGTGTGGACTTAAGGTACTGGTAAGACTTGAAAGCTCCTGAGGGTTTCACTCGGGTGGTTTGGGGCTTTACAGTTTTAGGGTTTAGGGTGTGGGATGCTTGTTAAGGAAGGTAGCTAAAGTTACCAGACCAACATAGGGATATTTTTAGCACAACATTATAACAGTCTTTCCTTATTGCGGCAACTGGCGGTTAGTGGTTAGCAGCAGGACCCAAGCGAGCCCGAACCCCATAGGTAAGCCCCGTTGACCCCGAATTCAGCCAAATCCCAGTAATCCTTTACGCGCCAGGTAGTGGACCGTCTGATGTAGGAACCTGACTAAGAAACCTTGGGCCTGTATTGGGGTTCCTTATATGAATCCTACTATTTTGGGAATATAGGGCCAGGGTTTCTTAATTTACAGGTTCCTACATTAGACCCCGACACGTACTTAGACCCTGAAGCCCTCATCTTGCATCTGCAGGTAGCCCCGTGTTGACATCGATGCAAGCCATAATTAAATCCCTGGACCCCCAGGTTCAGCAAAGACATCCATCCACCACAGTCATGAGAATGCATGTAGCATGTCATTTTCGTCGGGATCGATGGAGGCCTCGAATTACTCTAGTCTAGCATAGCGGACTATAGGAGCCTTGAGGAATAGATGGAAGAAGTTTCTGGGGTATTGGTACGGGTGATGATAGAAATCCTGCATGACCCAATGACCCATCATGAGGAATATAAGAATATACCATACCTTAACCCTGAAGAACCTACCATTTTAAGGACTTATATAAGGAAATCATAATAGGGAACCCTAAAAAGGGTAGGTTCTTCAGGGTTAAGGTAAGTCCCAAATTCGGGGGTCATTAAGGTAAGGTAGGATTTGTATCATAAACCGTAGTAGATACAACGAGGAGCTTGAAGGACTCTTCTAATTGCTACGGCTGATGGACAAAATCCTGCATGACCCTAAGACCCTAGGAATTATGGTATACTCCTTATAATGGGTAATGCAGGATTTTGTCCATCAACCGTAAGGCCCATATGAAAAATTCTAGAAACAGTTTTTGAGGAACCCTAAAAAACGCTGGAAGCAACCCTAACCCCTAAACTTGCATGGAACCCGAAACCCCAAACCCTAAACCGTTCATGACACTACTGTGTTTTTGGGCCGGGTGAAGTCGAAGCGAGAAGGACGATGGGCATAGGATAAAGCCGTATTTGTGTGATGAGGGGTTTAGGGTTTTGGGCAATGGTTTTAGGATCTAGGATCTAGGGTTCAAGGGTTTATTGGTGCAGGGGTTCAAGGTTTAAATCTTCGGAATTAAGGGTTTAGGGGTACAAGCCACCATTGGGAACAAACTGTCGTGATCCCACAGCCGTCGCAAATCTGGCCCAGGTCATAGTTACTATTTCCGCAAGATGTCACATCAGAGACATGTTCCTTTTCGGGTCAAGCCGGTTGCGGGATATCCTTCGAGAGAGCTACTCAGATCCTCCAATATCAATATACATGTATGTGCGTATGTACATACATAAAGGTACAAACATTTCTAAAGGCATACATATACATATACATGTACATGTACATATACATATAAATATACATATACATATGTACATATATATTTATACCTGAATAAAGGATTGCCCCGCAAATCATATCAGGGTTACTTACTGTCACATGATTTAAGGCATATTTCTCGAACTATCTAATTGATATTGCAAGATCTGGGTAGAGGTTGTATTGCAAGGACCGAAACTTTCTTGGTCGTCCAAACCTAGGAAGCTGCGGATCTGTTTTTTTCAGTTGATGATTGGGCTTTGGAATTTATGGTGCAGGGTGCTGCAGGGTTGAGGTGTTAGGGTTTAGGCTTTAGGATGTAGCATGTAGGCGTTAAACGGTCGGTTGGTTGAGCCAAGCCGAAACTGGAAACCACCAGGCAGGCAATGGACGTTGGCTTTGGCCCTCCTCTCCGAGATGGAGAAGCGTGCTGTTCGGGCTAACGACGTCAGCTACAATGCCGCCATCAGTGCCGTAGACGCTCTCTCTCGATGGCTGGGTGGAGGATCATGAGTAAGGAGACTGAATGTGCATTCGGGCTAAGGTGAAGACTTTAGGGTGTCTACCTTTGGTTGCTGTAATCCGACTTGACGCCAGAGCCTTTCAGTATCAAGCAGAAGCCAGAACGTTGGAACATCATTATCCTCACACCCTGAAGGTAACATGTAGGGAATCGCAGCAACATTTTAACCGGCACCGATGCGCACTGTTTTCTTCGGAACCCATTTTCCAACTTGTTGGCCTTTAGTGTAGAGGGATTCTTGAAATACATGCTGCTGGAACTATAAGGACAGCATCCTTCGGGTGATATGGGCCCCCAGGCTAACCATAAGAAACAGGACATGCCCTTATAAAGTGGGTAAATTTCTTTTTGGTTGAAATACCTTGGTTGCTCTAGGTAAGGCTTAGGTAGGAATCTTGGAATACATGCTGCGGGAACTACAACGATCAGGATCCTTCCGGTGATATGGGTTAGACAGACCATTGTACTTTACAAAGCAGGAAATATCCTAACACATAGGTAAAGGAAAGGCTTAGGATTACCCATCAAATCTTCATTGGCACCGCCTCGTTCCCGAAAGAGTTGTAGAGTCCGGTGGTCGCGACCTTTTTGTAAAGGAGCCTTACATCAACCAAATCCTATGGCACAGAATCCCCAGAGAGAATCTGTCCAGATGAAAGCCCAGACGAAACTCTAGTAGACACAATCCTATCCCAGCGGCACAATCATTTAGTCGTTTAGTCGCCTTTGAACGCTAGACCCAAAACCCAGACTCAGACCCTACGTCACGTGTTCATGCCTCATTCCATAGACTTCGAATCCTCATTTTGAGCGCGCAACTATGTTACCCCGCAGAACCCATAGCCCTAAACCCTTCAATGGCAAAGCACTTGTAGAACCCTTGCACCCGAAATCCGTACACCCAAGAAGCCTGAAAGAACGCTTACCTTACTCCAGAATCCGACCTATTTAAGGACCTCCAATCGCGAAATCATCATTAGCAGCCCTGAACATGTAGGTATTTCAGGGTTCAACCTAAAATCTCTTTTAGACATTCAAGCTCATATCCCTAAGCCCTAAGCCCCAAGCCTTATATCCCGTATAGACAAAGGACAAGACTCCTCACTGGCAAGTGGCCCTTGAACTCTTGTCGGCCATGCCGAAGTCTGAGGCATGGGGCCAGAAGGGTTCGTGAAACATATACATATATACATATATATATATACACATACATAGACATACATACATATCTATCTCTCTCTCTATATATATATAATAGTATATATATATATATATGTACATGGACGCCTTCTGTATGAATATGTGTATATATATATATATATATTCACATGATCACACCTTCTTATCTACATGTTGACTTAGTTGGTTGCTTATCTGGTTGTTTTTGTGCTGGCCTATGTGTTTATCCATTTTGCCCATAGGTGACTCGTATGAGCCAGTTACTGTAGATCTCTGTGTGTATATATATATAAGCATATAGGTGTAGATCTAGGTATAACTACATACTTACACGGGAGACATGCGATTAGGACAAAAGGCATATGTGTGTGTATACATATATATGTATAATATATATACACACACACATATTTTACATATTATATGCATACACACTATACACATTAGTACCATGGACAGGGTTAGAGTTCGTCTACACGAGCGGGCACTTTCCCGTAGGCTCTAAGGACTTTCATTTTATGGCTTTTGGGCCCGAAGACCACACTGTCTAATGCTTTTGGGTCCGTTTGGAGCCTCAGGGTAAAGGTTTAGGATTTTTTGTTTTAGGGTTTGTAGAGTTTCCCATCTAGGGGGGTGGGGGTGTTGGGCTTTGGGTTTAGGAAAGTTTAGGGTTTACCCAGACCCCTCAGCTACTCTCCGAAGGCCAGGCCCAATGTCATCAGTTTCACAGCGGCCCTGGGTGCCTGCTCCGCTGCCAGCTGCTGGGACGTGGCTTTGCACCTGCTGGCGCAGATGCAGCGACGTGTCTAGAAAGCTTTGTGCTCAGGGTTTCGGGGGTAAGTTTTTCGTTTAAGTTATAGTGAACCCCAGAAAGTTGGAACATGGTTTTAGGAGGATTCGTGCTAGGATCCCCTATAATTTACCTTAAGGGCATGAGGAGAATGATGTTCCAACTTTCTGGCTTCTACTGNTATAGTGAACCCCAGAAAGTTGGAACATGGTTTTAGGAGGATTCGTGCTAGGATCCCCTATAATTTACCTTAAGGGCATGAGGAGAATGATGTTCCAACTTTCTGGCTTCTACTGTAGGGGTGTTTGGAATTTTTCGGGTTTAGGCTTTATAGGGATAGTTAATTGAAATGGGAGTCTGGATCTCGAAAAGTCGAACAGCATCCGGGAGCATCAGAGGTAATTGCCCTCCTGTTCCTACAAGTATGTCGCCTGAAGACATCGGCTAATCCCTACATGACACGCTACCGTATCAACCCTGAACCAGTAACTCCCTAGACGCCAAAAGCGCTTATTCCTGACCGACCTATATACACATCCGTACAGACAGGGATTAGGAGCCAGCAACATGTTAGAGAAGCCTGAGTATTTACCAATACTACTGTTGATGGACAAAATCCTGCACTACCCATTATAAGGAATATTCCATAATTCCCTTAGTTTAGGGTACTTAAAGTAATGCAGGATTTTGTCCATCAACCGTATTGTTCTATGAACCTGGTTCTTCTCAGGACCAAAGACCGCTCTCTCTCTCTCTCTCTTTCTCTCTCTCTCTCTCTCTTCCCCGGGGCATGAGGGGGTTGCGAAGCCCCTCGGCCACAAGGGCCCCCCCGTTGTTCATGGATCTCTCTCTCTCCCGCTCTCTCTCTTTTTCTTTCTCTTTCTCTCTCTGTATATATATATATATACACAGAGGCACACACACACAAACATAATGCAAGTAGGTACATGAGGCTGGTTGGTTTCACTCGGAACCGCTGACGGGGTGGGGGGGGTGAGGCAGTGCAAGCTGAGCTGAAGGAAGGGCAAGAAGGTCAATCGGGGGAGTGCTTCGAAACAAAACGAAGCAGGGAGAGTTGAGGGTTTAGGGTTTCAGGGTTTAGAGTTTAAGGCTCGGCTTAGGGCAGTTTAAGATTTAGGGTTTGGCCACTCTGAGTTCATGTTGTTTCGAGGTTGCAACTGTTTGTTGGCCAACTCCCTAGATGTTCGAAGCCCCATGTCCGTTCCGTCCGAGAGAGAGAGTGTGTGTGTGAGAGGGAGAGAGGCACCAACCAGGAAGCAGCAGACAAAAGTATTTGCTGGCACATCAACAAAGGTGCTCGAAATTTGGGATTCGGGGCCGGCAGGCTGACTCAGAAGCAAATACGAAATGTTTCAACAGCAGGCCCAAAGCATCCGACGAGGCAAGAAGGCCAGAAAAGCAGAACGGATACTTCAGACGAAAACGGATCTTCACATCGACTTCGATGCTACCATCTCGCATTTGGTTAACCATCATTGTCATCACAACTACAGCCCCCAAAATACTGTTGATGGACAAAATCCTGCATTACCCATTATAAGGAATATACCATACTTCCCATAGTTTAGGGTCCTTAGGGTCATGCAGGATTTTGTCCATCAGCCGTAGCAGTCATCTTCCTAGGTGTCAGCACGTCGAGCCCAACGCCTTGACGGTACATGCAGCCATCGCTGCTTGCGATGCCGTGTGCCGGTGGCAAGTGGCGCTGAAGCTGCTTGCAGGTGCCCAGAGATCCCAATACCCCTTAATTAAGGAATAGACTTTAAACTATAGGGGGCTTAGTATTATGATTTATGGTATTTTCCTTAAATTAAGGGGTATTGGGATCTCAAGGTGCTAACACCGCATACTAGAGAAGGCTAGATAATTGCCCAGGTTATTCCTTACGGGCCCTTATTAAACAAAATACCATAAAGGAGCACGAAACCTTGTTCTAGTTATTAAGGCCCGTAAAGTGATTAATGACCCTGCCCGACCGGGGTCCATATAGAACCCCGAACAAAATCCCCAGATGGCCCTTTCCTAAATAGCGGGCCCCTGAACGCAATCCTTCAATAGTAATGTTACACCAGAAAAAACCCGAAAGCCTGCACACGCTGAACCCTGATTCCCAAATGAATCTCAAATCCGAAACCGTACACCACCAAGAACCCCATAATTACCCTGAAGAACCCTAAACCCTAAACCCCATAATTACCCTGAAGAACCTTACCTCTCCAGGCATACGCCCGTCGACGATGGGCTCGGGGCGCTTTGCCGCGAGCTGCGCGGTGGGTGCGGCCGAGCGAAGCTGGGTTCCCGCGATGTTTCCCTTGAGAGCTCTTTAAAGGGATCTACAAGGGAGCCGTAAGGCGGTCTATAAGGGTTTGGTTTGTTTTGTTTTTTTTTTAGGTTGTAGGTTAGGTTCCAAGTTCCTTACCAGGGATCCCCTAACGGCTTCTTTAAAGGGCTCCTTAGAGCAAATCCTACAAAGGGTTGCTTAAACTTAAAGGGTTCCGAGGAACGGCTCCTGTACGGATCCTTAAAGATTCTTATATATAGGGTGTCGTCAAGTTGTTTCCTCAAGACAGCAGGGTTCCTTACAAGTGTTCCTATCCGTCCGTTAAGGGTTCTGTAAGCGGAGCTGAAGGTGTTCAGTGGAGGGTTCCTATCCGGGCTCTTTACACTGTTCGCTGTAAGGGCTCCCATAAAAGCGCAAACTGTTTATTAGAATGGTTTGTGTAAGCGATCCTCAAAGAATTCCTGCAAAGGGCTCGGGTTCGATAACATTCCTTGAGAAACCAATGCATCCTTAATGGTGGAATATTCCCTGAATCGTAAGTAGAAGCCCAGAAATAATGTACAAGTCTGAACACGATCTTACATTATTCGTTAGGGTTCCTTATTATGATAACTAGACTGTAATATCCCACAGAAACCCATTCGAACTTATCAGGCCCCTGTATGAACCTACGAAGTTCGGTCAGGCTGCGATGATTCGAGAAAGCTTTCTCACTATCCACAAGCCTGTATGAACAGCCTATCATGTGAGAGGGTGGGAGCTAATTATGTTGGGGTTTGGGCAGTTTTAGGGTTTCTTGTGATCGTCGGTTGCCCTCTGTCTGACCCTACCAACGTCTAGCCTAACACCGCCTCTAACAGACCCTAACACCCCATTCCAAGAAGTGCGTTGCACATTTTCTCGATGCTTCGTGAGCAGTTGTTATAACTATAGAGCATCCAGGGTCCGTCACGGATGACTACCTGCGAACCTCCAAGTCGACCCTGTACGCGGCAGTTTTAAGGTGCGAAGGCGTTACCAATTAGAACGAGGTTGTCTGGTATATTAGTATGAAATAGTGTGGCTATAGCGAGAAACCCTACGGACCAGTGTTGACAAGCTTTCAGGCTTCTATATCAATTGTCAGGATTCAGGGAATTCTCCCCACCAGCGTGGGTTGCTTCAGTGCTGCAGTTGCAAGGACGAAAAAGAGCTCAGGACGGTCATGGGTTTAAGGCTCACTGTTTCCCTAAGGGTCCAAGTATCTAATTATCATACTCTCCAAAATAGTAACCTACATAACTACTATCCTAAGCCCGAGTACCTACCTGTGTCTCCAAACCCTACAAAATAGTAGGTTACGACCCCGTAATTAGAGGGTATAACCCTCAAAACAGTAGGTTTTCGGATCCCCAGGTAACTATTGGGCCCTTTGGGCCCTTAGGGCTCAGGTTCAGGGTTTAAGCTTTTGATGGCGCAATGTCCTTTGGATCAGCGCTTGGGGCTCAGAGGCTCCGGATACTTGGTTTTGGCCCGTCCCTGAAACCGTTTTATTTACTATAGGCCCCCCCATCTAACATAACTTAGATGCCTTAAAAAGAATCCGGTGGGGTTGAGGGTTTACTGTTTGGGGTTTCGGTGGCTTCGGGAGAGGTTTTCAAAGGGCTTTACACGAGGAGCTCGTAGAAGCCTGTTTCCCTATCGCCCAGGAGATGGGGTGTAGGGCTTAGTGTTTGGGGTTTAAGGTAGACCCCCCAAACTCGAAGACGCAAATCCTAAATGCTAGACCCTACTACAAGCCCTAAACAGTATAATGTGCCGGCCCTTTAATCCAATGGGCCAAAATAATGCGTTTTTTTCCTTATTCGAGCCGGTACCCGTCCTAATTAATGCATTTTGTTGTGGCCGGGTGGATTTTTTGGGGGGTGGTTGCTCCTGTGTGCTGATGGTCAATCTTAAGGCACCCACGACCTAAACCCTACTACTGCTGTACCTCTACTGTAGTATCACTGTACTACTACCGTACTATTACGGTACTACTGTACTACCGTATCACTGTACTATTAAAACCCTTCTACCTAAGCCCCCAAACCCCGGGACCCCCCAATTCCCTTCTAACTTAATGCCACTCAGACCCTGAGCCAGCCCCCAAACCCGGGACCCCCCCATTCCCTTCTAACTTAATCACAGTCAAAGCCACTCAGACCCTGACCCCGGTCCGAGGGGTCACTGACACCAGACTATTCAAGCCAAAAGTTTTGGTCGGGGAGGGGGGGGGGTCTATTAAACGGGCCGCCACATTAAATCCTAAACGCTGAACCCTAGACCCTATTCGTCACTGGCCCCAGGCACGCGGAGGATTCCCCCTTGGACCGTGTGCGGAAACGCGTGGAGGATGATAGCTTTTTGCGTGGTTCCGAATGAACCCTAAAGCACTTCCTTTAGGGCTCCCTTTAAGGATCCTGTTAAGGGCTCTATGGTTCAGGGTTTCGGGTTCCTTAAGGACTAAGTGAACCCTAAAAGGGTTTAAGGTTCATATACCATACAGGGATTCATAGTATTTTCGGGTATAGGGTCCCTAGTTTTAAGGGTCATTTGGTCCTTCAGGTCGGGGTTCCGAGTTGAGGGTAGGGTTCAGGGTTCGTAGGGTTCAGGATCTACTTGCTGTTAAGGGATCGATATCTACGGGTTCTAACAGGGTTTAGGGTTTTTGGGGTTTGTAGGGCTTGCAAGGCTTAGCATGTCGAGGGTTCACACCCTGGGAGTTAATGTGTGTTGGGCTTTTACAGGGTTTAGTGTTCGTAGTGCTTAGTTTTGAGGGTACCCATTCATAGGATTCAGGGCTTGGAGGGTTTAGGGTAAGGTTTTCGGGCTCAGGGATTTAGGGTTTTAGGGTTTACAGGCAATAGGGGTTTCAGCTCCAGCCGGGTGCAACAGCGTCTTGTCTGCTGGATATCCGGTGCTCGGCAAGGATTGAATCTTACGATGACCCTGTACCTAAACCCTAAAAAGAAAATAAAATAACAGCCCAACACCTACAATAGGCCATTATTCTGCGCCTCGCTGCGGGGTCGTCCAAGCCTTTTAGACAAAATGCACCCACAAAAGGTTTTGGGTTCATATATCATGTAGGAATTCATAGTATTGAGGTATAGGGCCCCTACTTTCAAGGGTCATCTGGTTCTTAAGGCACTGGTTGCCGAGATCGCAGATGCCGCTCCAGGTCCTTTTGTGTGTTTCTGTAAAGGGTCCTAAGTTCCTATATAGTAGAATGTGGGGTTTCTATTGGGAAGTACAGTTATGATTTCGGAAGAATCCCCTAAACCCTAAACCCTAAATCCCCCATAACAGTACCTAGGACCCTTTAAGTTCGCTTCGCGCTTCTGGCAGCCCGATCTGTAAAAAGCTGCTGGCAGCGCGCTCGCTGATGAGTCTCATGGCTGCACCCGCCTCAGACAAGGAAGCCCGTTGCCGAGCTTGGGAGCCACCTCTTGTCAGCTTTATGGAGAAAGCCTGCTCCTGAAACATCTTGGGCCGAAACACCTGCACACGACACGAACTCTACGGCATCGCTTGTTGGTGTTGCGAGCTGTCGAAGACCGCTTCCGATGCTTAGGCACCGGAAAGATGAACATGCAGAGGCTGAGACGTACAGGCACAAACATGGCAAATGTTGTGTTCATGCATTCGGACTGCCTGTTCGTTAGAGAAACATGGAAGAACTCAAAACAAAGAGGCTTTAGAGTTGAGGGCTTAGGGTTCCAAGTTATCCTACCCTGGAGCCCTAAAGCCCCAACACCTAGCCTACCGGTACAACCTAAACACCACAACCCTCAGCCCTAAAATCCCATACCCCCTAATTGTAAGCCGTCAACCTCAACCGCTTAGACTTGAAAAGACCCTAAAGCCTAAAAGGTCTGACCCATCTACCTTATAATTCTAAACCCTAAACCCTAAAAACCCTATGCCTTATATATAGCCGAAGCCTAAATGGAGCCATGACTTCCACGAAATCGGGGCAGGAGGCTGCAATTGCGGAAAGCGATCCCAAAAGCTTGGCAAGGCAGTTTAGGGTTTGGGGGTTTAGGGTTTAAGGTACCGGGGTCTAATGCAAAGCCTGAACTATTGCCAATACTATGCCCTTTTCATCTTTGATATCCCATTTCTTTTATAATAACTATCCTCGTTAAGGTCTCTTGAGTAAACGGTAAGGCCTGCGTAAGACCTTCACAGAATTCCGCAGTGGTTCCGTGGCATGAAGTGTTTGATGATAAGACGGACCGAGTAAATACACCAACTAGACCCCAAACCCTGATGTAATCCATAAGCCCAGGACCCTCACACCTTCAATCCTTGACCCAAGTTGAAAGGCTGTATGTAGCTTCTACAGTTCTACAGAAGTGTACAGGAGTGCATTTGCGTTTCTCACGGTATTATCGGGTGCACTTGTAGGATTTAGCCATTTAATTTCATTGCTTTGAGGTTTGGTGTGTGTGTGTGTGTTTGTTTGTTGGTGTCGCTTGGGTTCAGGGATTGAGGGTTTGAGGGGCTGATGGCCCGCGTGTTGCTTACATTGGGGTCTGGTTCGGGTTTTCGATGGAAGATCTGGGGGTTTATAACGATGCAGGCTGCATTACTGGAAAGGCTTGGACAAGCCCGAGGAAGTGTCCCTGTATGGCTGAACCTTGACGAGACATCCATGGCTTACAGTCGTCATGGTGCGAAAAGGCTTGTGGCGGTCAATCACAAACCGGAATTGGTTGCACCAAGCTGCAACCGCGGTAGAAGTGTGACAAACGTGGCACTGCTGTCTAGTGTCTTGCGGGCACATCAACAACTGCCGCAGGTTCTCGTTTGCGATACACGTCGGCTAGCATCCGTGGCCTCTCGAGCAGTTCCGATGGTGACCCAGCAAGGACCCTTGGTGGCCTCTCCTGCTCCAAGCAGAACTCTTAGCCTATTCCCCATAAGCCTTATACAGGCTTAATCATCAGCATAGTTACCAATACTGTTACCGAGGGTTCCTCACTGTAAATGTAGGACAAGAGCCCTATTCTAATGCTCAAGCGCGACATAGTACAGCCCCGAAATCTTATGTATACCTGCCTAACGGTAAACCGCTGAACCTCCGTAGGTCCTTGGGTTTGAGTCAGTTAGGTAAGATTTCGGATCCGAAGCCATCAATCCGAAACCCTACCGGGATCCTAGAAAGCCTACCGCTGAGGTTTCTTACTTTGGGTTTCTTATATAAGTCCTTAGCAAAAGGTGGTAGGCAAACCTTAAGCCCCAAGCCTTGTTTAGGATCCATAGCGCCTGAAAGACTAAACCCTATGAGACCTTTCCAGGATTCGTAGACCCTGAAACCCCAAACCCTTAAAAAAATGATCCATTGAACCCCCGAAGAACTATTTCTTGCAGCCCCAAATTACCTCTTGTATGAGAACAACCAGACCCTTTAGAGAGTACTTGGGATTGGGGTCCTAGACAACCCATTCTTGTGATCCCCTAAACCTCCAGTTGCCTAAATACGAAGTTATTACCCAGCATATATTATATACCCCAGCAACCTTCTATTTTTTAGGTAGCTGGAGCCCTTGGGGGGGCCATAGCACACTCAGACACGACTTGGGGTTTAGGGTTTAGGGTTTTAATTAAATTGGAGCCCTAGGGATCGATAGAGCCGGAAGCCCTGAGCAGAGGCTGGTGCAAGCGCTCAGCAACTGGAGGATGGACTTGGATGCTTTGCTGTGCCTTGGCGCAGTTGAAGGGTTTACAGTAAACCCCATAAAGTTGGAAACCGGATTAAGGCCAAATGGTGCTGGGACTCCCTATACATTACTCTTCAGGATAGAGGCTATTGGGTTTCCAACTTTTAGGCTTCTACTGTAGGATACTTTGGACTTTGTGAAGAAGGGGCCCTATACAATTATATTATGAATCCCTATAAGGTATATGAACCCTAAACCCTTTTAGGGTTCTTTTCGTCCTTAAGGTTTGGACTTGGTGGAGATAGCAGGGCGCTCCAAAGGATCCTGAAAGGGGTCCTTGTGGGGTTTAGCCGGCTGCGAGTTGCGAGATGTTGCGAGTGTGAAGCATCGCGCTGTGTCGGACCAGCCTGCCTTTAACCTCTGTGAAATACTAGAATGCCATTAGAATGCCTACAACTAGGATCATCTCAGACGAGAGCCCTTTGTTTTGTCTGGAAATTGGACATGTACGTTGTATTGGCAGATGTCTGTAACACCCTAAACCCTGAACCCTACAGCTCTACCTGACGAAAGCCCTACAAAAGCCCTAAAATCCTTAACCCCCTGTTAGACTCCCAAGCAGTAACCTAAACGCCGGCCCGCTATGCTAACCCACGCCGTCCTCAGGTGTCTTCCGCAAGAGGAGTTCAAAAGGGTTGCAGTGCCCCGGTCTGCACAGGCAGAGGTGTGCGGGTGCTGGGATGTAGGTTTCCGATTGATTGGAGGTTCAGGGTTTGGGGTTTTTGGCGGTTCTCGGCGCTTTTTTTCGGATAAGGGCTTCACGGTTTCAGGGCTTCGGGTTTCTGTTGTCGGCTCCTGCTGTTCAAGATTTTGGCCTTCAGGCCGTTGGTACTGCGGCGTTGGTGTCGAGTTTGGTTCAGTTTGAGGGTCTTCGGTTTAGGGACTTAGGGGTTAAAGTAGTTCCTTTTTAGGATTACCTTATAGAATTCTACATATGAACCCCCAAAAGGAACTACTTTGGGGCCTTTGGGTAGGGGCTAAGGGGTCTAAAATGGCTTAGGGTGTAGGGATTTACGGGCTTTAACTATGGGCTGAGGTTGAGGGATGTTGGGGTGCAGGTTTTGAAGGCTTTGGGCCTGCAGGAAGGCGTATTATGCCTTGATAATAAGGGGTCTAAGGGTTTAGGGTTTAGGGTTTAGGGACTTAGGGGTTAAGCGATCGAAAATGTTTTGAAGGCTTTGGGCCTGCAGGAAGGCGTATTATGGCTTGATAATAAGGGGTCTACATGAAACCGTTAGCTTTTATTTTAATCTTAACGCTCCAGTTACTTAAACAGTATGTTACTAACCATCTATTACTTAGACCCCCCAACTGCCCTCTAATATACCCTAAATACCCACTATTGAGGACCATACATAAGGGCTCCATTACAGGGCCACTGCAGGGGTCCTGGTATGTACCCCAGTAACCTACTATTTAGGTACTGAGTAGCTGGCTGGATACACTTTACACTTTTTGGGATAATGTTACCCACTATACAGCTAAAAGTGTACACTTTGGGGGGCTTATGAACTCAGCAACTAGCGGTACAAGGGGACCTCCAAACCCAAACCTCGAATCTTGGCTTTGGGGTTTGGGCTTAGGTTCAGGGCTTTGCGTTTTGGGTTCGGGTTAGGTTCAGGGCTTAGGATATATATATATATATATATATATCTATCAGGGTTTTGCGTCTTGGGTCTTGGGCTCTGGTTTAGGACGGTTTAGGGCTTTGGGTTTGGGGGTGGCGGCGTCAAACAGTTTCCAAGGAGCTGCTCTGCGTGAATATGCATGGACTGACGAAGGCTCGTGCGGGGTATCGGCTGAGAGTATAACAGGATAACTATTACATAGCTTACCATGATCGCCGCAACCTGATTTGTCGTGGGCTCCCGATTCCACAATACATCGGTGTTCAACCGGACCTTGCCACACTGGGTTCCGGCAGATTAATTAGGGAGGACTTTCTCTAAAGAGCGGGTCAAAGCTTGAAACACAGTGTGTGTGTGGTTTCTTGACACATGCTTTTCTCGAGTGAGCGGGGTTCCTTCGGCTGCGGAGGGTTTCTTTTCTGAGCCCAAGCTAAAGCATTCCTTTATGTGCCTGCCATAGGGTCGGTGGCTTCTTCTAAACTTCAGAGCTTTGGAGAGTTGCTTTCAGATGGTAGGTGCTCAGAGTATTGAGTATCAACCCTTAACCCGTTTAAACCCGTCTAGTGCGACCTGATCCTTGCAACTGAAAGCCACAAACCTCATACAGTCAACCCTGCGTCCGCGCGGATTGGGTTGGAACCTCGTAGAAAGCCATGAAAGACCCTATCAAACTGCAATAAAGCCCTCTGCCGCCTTCAAGCCCCAGAAAGTCCTTACTAAACCTCGACAGCTTTTCAATTGTTCAACCCCCAAACCCCAAACACGACCTTAACCCCGAATATGCTGCCTTATGAAGGTTCCAAATTATGATTTCTTTATACTTTTACACCGGCCCTTGCCAAAAGGGTCCAAAGTACCTATATTAATAGGATAAATGTAAGGTTTCCAGGCCCTTTGGGTTAGAAAGGAAGGTTGTTCAGGATCCAGGTGGGTGGTCGTCAAAATTATGGTTCCTTTTTGGGGTCCTTATCATAATACGGCACCTAATATTTAGGGTACCCAAAAAGGGGCCATAACAATTCCGGAGCTCATCCCCCGAGACTTAGCCGGGGCTCTCAGTCCCTGTGTAACTACTTTGCGGTCACAAACGATATACCCGAAATGCTCAGCTGGAGACCTTAAGGTCTAAGGGTCCATGTACTCATGCATTATATACTTTGGCCTTGAAGTTGTCGCTATTTGATTATTTGGTGGCCAAAGTATACACTGTAAGGGTACATGGACCCCGAAAGAAAGCCAACTGGCAGGAAGATGTCGTCGAGAAGCTCAAGAAACGAGTTTGGGCAAATCGCACAAAGCACCTTGGTTGCTTTAGGCTTAGGGTCTTGATGTATGGGACTTATGGGATTTATAGGGTTTAAGGTTCAGGCCATGGGAGGAGGACCCGGTAATCCTGGTTCAGACTCAAGGCAGAAGCTCAGCAAGAAAGCTTGGCAGCAAGGGCTTTGTTGTCCTGTTCGTCTCGCGATGTTTTTCTTCAAGAAGATTTTCCGAGGCCATACCCTAAGACTCCATGTGCTCATCCATTTAGGTACATGGACCCTTATCGGCATGCTGACATAGGGTTTTGGGGAGCTCACTGCGCGGACAGAGGTTGCCTGACCCGCATGTAAGAGTTTCCGAGAATAGGGGACCCGAATATCGGATAAGGATCCCCAAATAAGGTACCCTGAATTTTCGGAAACTCTAACCCCTAAACCCTTTATAGAACCCTTATAGATCCCTTTAAGGAACCCCTGGAGGATCCTTTTAAAGGTACCCCTAATTTTCGGAAACTCCCATGTAAGAGGGCTCGACCCAAGCCGTTCACCGTACGCCATGCTTTAGGGCTTTCGACGGTAGTTCAAAACAGTGCCATACGAGTCTAGAACGGGAAATTGAAAAGAAAGCTAAACCCTCAAACCCCTAAACCCCTCAACCCTAAAGAATAAACCACTAAAGCCTATACCCTCAAAACCCCCCCAACCCTTAAACCTTAAACATGAAAACCACTAAAGCCTAAACAGTAAACCCCTAAACCCACAACAGTAAATTGCTAAAGCCCAAAACTCTTTTGCTTTCATTCAGGGCGCGGTAGCAGCCTACAGAGTTTCTTGCAGGTGCCTGTTCGAGGCACCTCAATCTTGAGCTGTTCTTTACATCCTAAATCCCAACCTAAAATCCCAAACCCTTGATTCAGGTTTATTGGGTTTAGGGCTTATGGGGTTTAGGATTTCAGGGTTTAGGGTTATAGCAGAGTTACGACTTAGCGTATGTGTTTTAGGGTTCAGGGGTTCAGGAGTTTGAGAGTTTAGGGACAACATGTAGGGGTCAAACTGACTGGTAATTAATACTATTCCTATCGCCCCTGAACATGCATGTACTGCAAGTGCAATATACCTCAGAACGCGACTTTTCTTATCAAGGCCCTTATTTTAGCCGCAGCCCTAAACCCTGAACCGTTCGGCTCCCGACTTTAACCCAACCCTAAACCCTAAATCGCAGAGTCCTCAGGTTTGCGAAAATCAAAGGCCTCTCGAAGCTCGCCTTCGAGCCCAAATCCCAGGCGTCGATTGCCCATGCAGGGTTCTAGAAGGGTTACTCGACGGATTGAATGGTTCCTATTTTTGTTTAAGGGTTCCTTTGAGGGTTGCTTCGGGTTAGGGTTTTGGAGCTCCTTCATCACAGCGAATCCTATTAAGGAACCCATGATCCGCTAAAGGGAACCCGATTTAGAACCGCTATAGATCTTTTACTGGATTTATAGGGCTCTCCAACTTCGTTAAAGCGCTTAGGAGTTCATTGCCTTCTGTCTTCGATGTTCGAAATTCACGAAGGCTGTACCGAAAGACTACTTACCGTCTTAAACTTAGTTATACATCTCGAACTTGTAACCTGCTTCCTAAGTCCCCTGGTCCTATCTTCACATGCCCCCATGATCCTCCAGCCCTGACTGACTTTAGGGTTTAGGGTGTTGGGTTTAGGGTTTAGGGTTTAGGGTGTAGGGTTTAGGGTTTAGGGTTTAGGGTGTAGGGTTTAGGGTTTAGGGTGTAGGGTTTAGGGTTTAGGGTTTAGGGTGTTCCCAAATCCCAAATCCCAAATCCCACATCCCAAATCCCAATAGGGTGTAGGGTTTAGGGTTTAGGGTTTAGGGTGTAGGGTTTAGGGTTTAGGGTTTAGGGTGTAGGGTTTAGGGTTTGGGCTTTATAGGGTGTAGGGTAATCCCGGGAGTCGACAAAGACTCCTTAAAGCAGGGTTCTTGGATGAATATATTGCAGCAATCCCATCCAAGCTTCGGATCTTCCGCTTTTGGGGGTCTGTTGTGCATGGACGCCAGCCTCTTCAAAGGAGGATTTTAACAGCCGTTGTTTGGCTTTGGGGGTTGCAAGAAGAGGTGATTTTAACAGCCGTTGTTTGGCTTTGGGGGTTGCAAGAAGAGGTGTACCCATAGGCTCCATGGTAGTTCCTTCTTTCGGGGGTTCATATTTAGAATCCTATAAGGTAATCCCAAAAAGGAACTACTATGGAGCCTATGGGTAGCCTGTTTTGAACGAGATAAGACCTATGGGTAGCCTGTTTTGAACGAGATAAGATACAGCCCAAGCCTGATCGGATCGCGGGAGGACTGCTGGGAACATCGCAGGGGTGCCTTAACCTACCACAACCTACTTTTTTGTAGGGTCCCTCTAAGTTCCATATTAGGGTTTACAATATGAGCCTACAAGCAAGTAGGGTTTGGTAGTTTAAGGGTTTACGGTATACCTGAACCCCCAAAGCCCACAAAAGAGTAAGTTGTGGTCGCGTATTTACAGGCTATGACTCGCTATAGGTTTGGATCCACAGATAGCGTTCAAAAACAATCACGGCTTTGGGCTCAGGGATGATCTTACAGTTTGTTGTGCTGCCTGCTTCGATAAGTTCTCCCGTGCATCAGGGCTCAGAAGTCCAGCAGTTGAACCCTTGCTGCCTCATCGCAAGTCAAATCGAAGGACATTACGAATGCCGAAAGAGCATTCTCAGCTCTTTGCCCAAGCTGCAGGTTTGGTTCAGCATGAGGCCGATACTTCGAAAGCCAATCCGAGAACTGTACACGTCTCTCCTCCGTCTTAAACACCCTATGCCTTAAGGACGAGATGGACCCTATACCGGCGAAAAGTTCATATACTGTAATTACTAACCATCATTATAGGGATATGTTGGGGTTCACAGTAATAGTCTTAGAGTGCCTGGCTCCTACTTTTAAGGGTTTAGGGTTTAGGGTTTTTGGTCCCTAAGGTGATAGCTGAGTGCTGCATACGCAAGAATGCAACCACCTGGATCAGATATCCCGCAGTTTGAGGAAGAGCTAAGAGTTTAGGGTTTAGGGGCTTCGGGCTTATTTAGGGTTTAGGGTTTGGTTTACGCAATTTACGAGCCCTAAACTCAAAATCTCGGTTGCACTGACCTTTTCTTGGGCTGCCCGAATGTCCTCACCCCAGCGATGCTTACGGCAACACGTGCTTGCTCCTCCAAGTCGGCTGACATCAAGGCTGCTGCGAAGCGCAATGACCCTGAGCTCTAGATGGGAGTTTCCGAAAATTAGGGGTGCCTTTTTTGGGGGTCCTTGTAATAAGGATCCTACTATTTAGGGTACTATATTGGGGTCCCCTATTTTCGGAAACTCCCAGATTGGGTTTTACAGTAGTCGGCTTTTGCAGTGCATTAGGGCTTCTGGTATTGTTAAGGGGTTTACGGTGGACGGCTCCGGATTTTAGTCCTAGGCTTTTGGGTTTATGTGTTTTTTGGCCGGAGCCGGTTTCGTGCGACGATGTGCGACGCCCCGATTGAGCATTAGTTTCATTGTTTGGGGTTTGGTGGTTCTTAGTGATGGCTGGGTTTAGGGCTTAGGTGTTTCAGGCAACAGCAGGAATCCAAGCCATGTAGATCTTAGAGCAGAACCTCTCCCAGAAGCATGGGTACATCGGTTTAAGGGTTGAGAGCTACTTACCATAAGCCGACAAGGTTCTCCGACATCAAGGTGGGTTGGTACGGAATGTTCCGAATGGGGTTTTGGGTCCGGGCTTGTGGTATCTATTAGTCTGCGGTCCTGCTACAGTTGAGAAAGATCTCGATATGAGGCTCAATCCCCAGAGCCTGAAAGCCTAAACTCTAGCCCCTAAACCCTAGCTGGACCCTGAAGAACCTACCTTCAGGCAGGTTCTGTAGCGTTTGGGTGATTAGCCTCCAAGCCCAAAGAGATGGCCAAAGTCCTGCAGCGCAACGGGTTGCTCAGGATTGGCAAAGAGCAATTTGGCTGCTGCCGCAGCTGAACCCCTTGGGCGATCAGACTGCTTTTTGTGAGGCGCAGGGGGCAGCTTCAAGTGAGATGATACTCTACGGAGCCCCATCCAACTCCGAAACATTTGCACAACACCAAAACCTAAATACCTAGATCTTAAAACTAAACCGCCGAGAGAGGCCATCAATGGCTGTGGGAAGGCCCAACAGTGGCCGCAAGCCTTGGCAATTGTGGAAGATATTTATGCCAGCAAGGCGGGTTTGTGGGTTTAGGGTTTACGGTTTATGGCATTTAAGCTTGAAGTTTTCGTAAGGATTACTTACGGGTTCCTTTCGAAGGATCCACCAGGGTTCTACAGGGGTTAGGGTTTAGGACTTGGGCAGAATTCATCAGGATTCCCTTAACTGTAAGGGTTTGTCTGCTAGTCCTTCATTTGTGCACTTGCTTGATTTCTTGGATTTGACGGTTTTGTGGAGCTGAGTCTTTTGGTTTAGACCTTCGGTCTATTTGAGACTCTTCGGTGTCGACTTTAACCTAGTAGTAGAGTAGGTAACCTTTTAACCTTTTGGGGTAGTAGAATGAAACAGGTTAGCCTTTGGTTCCCCATGATACCCGACAAGTAGGTTAAAGTTTAGAGGTTTCAGGGTGCAAGGTCGAGCACGTACGAAGCTTTAAGGTTCACCTGGATATACCCAAAGGCTCCATGTACCCATATAGCAGGCACTTAGGCCTCAAAGCACCTATATATAGGGACCCCATTAAGGCCCAAGTACCTACTATATGGGTACATGGAGTCTTAGGGATATAGGCCACGGGAGGTGCACCGGTACTTCTCTTATCATGCAAGTTTCGTCCCAAATACCTGTGTTTTCGCTGAGTGTCCCTTACAAGTGCACACTTTGACTTAAAACGGGTTTCCAGAAGGGTATTCGGGAGTCCAAGTGTATTCAAATAATATATGTGCATGGACCCTTGGGCACTTTGGGGGGTTTAGCAGTGCAGTACCTAGGACAGTACAGTACATAGGCCCTTATACCCTAAACCTTTAAAGGAACCCTTAAAGGAACGCTTACAGGAACCCTTATAGACCCCTTAAGGGGGTTTGGCAGGCAGAGCCCAGCATCTACTGCTTCAGCGCTGCGATCAACGCATGCGCCAAAGGAGGGCAGTGGGAGCTGGCCATTGGCGTGCTGTCGAAAATGCAGACAGCGAGGATTCCCGAAACCCAATGCTTCCCTTAACGACGAAATGGGCCCTAAACAAGATTAGGGTCTAAGGCTAAGGTTCATAGACCAGATAGGGTTTCATAGTATTCGGGTACAGGGTCCCTACTTTTAAGGGTCATTTGGTCCTTAAGGTGCTTCCCTGGGATCCCCAAACCTACCGTTTTAAGGGTTTGACCTTCTAATTGGGGGGTCATTGCCTACCATTTTGTAGGGTTTGGGGTCACAGGTCAGGCTTGTACAGAACCTGTTGCAAAGTAGGTCGTGTGCTACGGATAGTTCGATCCAGTGCAGAACTACTCCTGTCATTAGGCGCTAAGGCTTTGCAGGCTTCGGTGTTATGACAGATTTTGGCGGTGAAGCCGGTGAAGCGATCGAAGGCAAGATTTACCATGATCCGTGCTAATGAGCCGGTTAATCTCCCGTCGATCGGTTCGATCAGTCTGCTACCTGAACTCCTGGGCACCCTAAACCTTAAGCCTGAACTCTAAACCCCTAAACCCCAAGCCATAAACCCCAACCCCTCCAAACCCTAAACCCTCTAAACCCTGACCAGGACGCCGCCGAATGCCTTTAGCTACAGCGCCGCCATCACCGCCTGCGAAACGAGCGGGCAGTGGCAGGAAGCTGTCGACACTCGGAGAATATATCAGACGGTGTTTATGGTTTCGGATTTCGGGTTTAGGGTTTAGGGGTTTAGGGTTCAGGATTTAGCGGCTTAGGGTTTCGGGAGTTTCCGAAAGTTAGGGGTACCTTATTTTGGGGTCCTATAATTATAATACGGCCCCCTATTTTCGGAAACCAATATATCAGACGGCCAGTCTTTCTTCGGGGTCATGGGTTTAGGGCTCAAAGTTGCCAGTTTTTCGTTTGGTGGAATCCAGACACATCACACAAGGGATATCGCTTGCTTGGCCTTGTGAATTGTCTTACCCAATAACTCGGAAACACAAGTTCGCGTTGTGTTTGTCGCATCGCCCAAGGTTTCGCAGTATCAGCATACAGCCTTCAGGAGAACAATCCCAAAGCCCTGAACCCTAAACCCGAAACCCCTAAACCCTGAACCCGAAACCCCAAACCCTAAAACCAAAACCGAAGGAGCTCAGACGATTTCGATTTGCCAACCTACACCCCAACTCGAATAAAGCTACAAAGCCCTACGGAAGATGCTAAACCCCTGTCTGGACCTCAAGGGATCTACCTGTTGAGGGCTCCTTGTTCTGATTTCCTTACACCAGTCCTTGGAAATGTAGGTTGTATAACGTCCTTTTAAAGCGTTTTAGAAGTTTGAATCCCTGGCAGAAAGCTACTGAGGGCCTGCTTGCAGACATGGCCGTGGCCAGAGTTCCATACAATGATGTGAGTATCAATGCAGTCCTCAGCGCCTGCAAGTCAGGTGCGAGTTTAGGCTTGAGCGTTGCAGGATGGATGCATGCTTGGTCTGTTGCTGTCGTTGTTGCGGTTGTTGTAGGTTCGCTTCGGATGCATGCACATCTAGACGGGCAGGGTTTATTTAGGGTTGGGTTTTTGGGATTTAGGGCTTTCTGCCCCAGCAGGACAGGATGCGAACCGATGTCAGCCCAAGGATCTCGCAGATGTATTAGCGATCTATGAAAACCTTAAACCATCATCGAAACTTTAATTATTGAGCCCGTACAGTAGTCCTCAAACTTTACACTCCCAAAACCTCATCCCTGCAGATGGTCGCTGGAGTTTGGCACTGCACCTTCTGTCTGAGATGCCCACCTTGGCTGTGGAGCCAGACCGCATCAGCTTCAACATATGTATGACTGCATGCGACCTGCCACTGTCCAATGTAGTTCTAGGGTCTTGGGTTCATGAGGTTCATGGGGGCACTATACCCAAAGGCCCCAAAGTAGTTCGTTTTGGGGGTTCATATGTAGAATTCTATAAGGTAATCCCGAAAAAGAACTACTTTGGGGCCTTTGGGTAACACCATGCCATATCCCACCCTAGAGAAACCTCGAGTTACTCTAGTTGCGGGGTTTGAGGCTAAGGGCTTACAGCTCATGGTCTGCACGTATGACTGCATACACGCGACCTGAGTGGCAGACAGTGCATCCCGAGACCCGAAATCTTAAATCATCCCCAATCGCATGAAGGGGCTTGGAGCTTGGGACGGCTATGGTTTAGAGCTTAGGGTTTAAGGGATTAGGGTTCGAGGGAAAGTGCCTGTGCCTTGCTGCAGTGATTTTTCGCCCTCGGAAATGAGGTGACGAAGCTGACGAATGGGAATGGGCTCTCTACTTACTTGCGGAAATGCCTGCTGCCAGGGTCATGCCGAACGAGAGGGATTTCACTGCAACACTGAATGCACGCAGACAAAGTGGTGCTGAGGAGAAGGGCTGAGAGTTTAAGGTTTAGGTTTGAGGGTTTAAGGTTTAGGCTTTTTTGCGCTTACAAAGGGTGTTAGGGCTTGGGGTTTAAGATGGTTTAAGATTTACCTTAACCCCGAATAACCTACTTGTCAAGGACTTATAACTAGATAAGGAAATCATAGTAAGGAACCCCAAGAAGGGAAGGTTATTCACAAAAACAAGACGAAACCTGTTCCAAGGGTAGGTTCTCCAAGGTTAAAGCCCTAAACCCTAAACCCTAAACCCCTAAACCCCTAAACCACTATACCCCTCTACCCTAAACCTCAAGCCCTATAAGCCCTAAGGCAGGGCTTAGGAACGCCATCCCGGCATCTCGGTGCCCTCGATGTCTGGGAAGCCACAGCTCGAAAGCCTCGGGTTTCCCCAGGCAGCCTCGAAGCAGAAACCTAGGGGGCTTGGGGTTTATGTTAAGGGTTTACCCAAAAGGCCCCAAAGTAGTTCCTTTTGGGGGTTCATGTTTAGAATTCCAAAAAGGTAATCCCAAAAAGGAACTACTTTGGGGCCTTGAGGAGGTGTCAAGGGTGCAGGGTTGTGGATTTTGGGATCAGGATTTGACGTTGAGGGTAAAGGGTTTTGGGGGGTTTGAGGGATTGGGGTCTAGGGTGGCCCTTGTCCCCCTCGAACCCCAGCCCTTATGCGAAATCTGATGCCCTGAACCCTACACCCCTAAAGCCCTGAACCCTGGAGCTTTAAACCTATGTCACTGAACCCTGGTGAACCCTAAGCCGTAAACCTACGTCCCTGAAGCCTTACAGTAGAAGCCCAAAAGTTGGCAACCCCATAGCGCAATCCTTAAGAGTCATGTATAGGGAATCCCAGCACCATTGGGCCTTAATCAGGTTTAAAAACTTTACGGGTTTGCTATAAACCTATGTCCCTAAGCTTCTGCTGGAGGAGGACACTCTTGGGCTAAGCCCGCTCGCTGCTATGGTCTCTGCCAGGATTTCCCCCGATTTGATCTTGGGCAAACAGGTATTTAGGGAACAGGGTTCAGGGTTAGGGTTCAGGGTTTAGAGTTTAGGGTTCAGGTTTAGGGTTTAGGGTTTTAGGGTTCAGGGCTTAGGCACTGTTGAGCAAAGCATGGCCCTAAGGGTCCGATGGCCTATATAGTTGTTTGTTTCCACTGGCCTTCCAGTGTCTCGGTGGTGTAGGAGGAGGAGTAGCCGGGTGTTGTTGTCAGTATAGTTGCTATGAGGCCGTTTGTTTTCTGTGCCGAACACCGAGGATAAGCCTGAATGCCTGCATAAGCGCATGCAAGAACGATGGGCAGTGGGAAGTGGCTCTGCACCTACTGGGGCAGTTTCCTTGCTATGAGATTGTGCCCGATGAGGTTACATACACGGCCTGCATGGGTGCATGTGAGTATGGAGGACAGTTTCAGAAGGCCATGGACCTGTTCTTTCTCATGTATCGCAGCATTCCCGACCGTGTCATGCTCAATGCTGGGATTAGCCTTTTTGGAAGATCTGGGCAGTGGCAACTCGCCTGTGATCTGCTGCTGCAGATGCCTGCGTTGGGGGCGACGCTCCTCACACAGGACTTCAATGCCGCAATCGCTGCATGCGCCATAGGACACGAGTGGAAGTCGGCTCTTCAGCTGCTCGCAGACATGCCATCTGCACAGAGCGAGCCTGACGACATTTCCCTCGCATCTGCCATCACCGCATGTGGCAGAAGTCGCCTGTGGCAAAGAAGCCTGGGCCTTTTTGCAGAGCTGACCTCCCGCGGCTTCCAGCCCAAGCAAGATACCTACAACCAGGCCGGTAGCCGTCAAAAGAACTGCTTTTCTCTAAATCTGCCAACGCGCCTCTTGAGAATGACAAAAGAACAGAGTCATGCAAGCAACAGTAATACTGAATCACGTGGTAATTGAAGTGGCATGGTCTAGTAATCTAGTAAGTCTATTAACTAAGTATAGCAGTAGTAGTAGTCGTCGTCGTAGTCTTCAGTAGTGGCAGTAGTAGTAGTGGTAGTGGTAGTAGTAGTTGTAGTAGTAGTAGTAGCAGTAGCAGTAGCAGTAGGAGTAGGAGTAGGAGTAGGAGTAGGAGTAGGGGTAGGGGTAGGAGCAGGAGCAGGAGCAGGAGCAGGAGCAGGAGCAGGAGCTCGAGCAGCGGCAGGAGTAGAAGCAGCAGCAGTAGGAAGCAGTAGATGCAGTAGCAGCAGTAGCAGTAGTAGCAGCAGTAGCAGTAGTAGCAGTAGTAGCAGTAGTAGTAGTAGTAGTAGTAGTAGAAGTAGTAGTAGTAGCAGCAGCAGGAGTAGTAGTAGTAGTAGTAGTAGTAGTAGTAGTAGGAGCAGTAGTCGTAGCAGTAGTAGTAGGAGCAGTAGTCGTAGCAGTAGCAGTAAGTAGACTTAGCAGTAGCAGTAGCAGTAGCAGTAGCACTAGCACTAGCACTAGCACTAGTCGTATTCGGTTTCGCAGTCGCAGTCGCAGTCGTCGTCGTCGTCGACCTCCTCGTCGTCGTCGTCGTGGAAGTGGTAGTGGTAGTGATAATGGTAATAGTATTGGTAGCCCTCGATGCTTGTAAGAACCTTCACCCTTCACGTTTCATTATGGGTGAACCTTGAACCACAATGCCTTGCCGACGCCTCACGGCAACAAGCTCGCAGGTCTTGGATGCTGTTTGCACAGAGATCCGCGTCTGACAGGTTTGGCTGTGCTCGTAGGCTGGGCCTAATTGGGTTCTACGGCTCAGTTTTCTGGTTTAGGGTCGAGGGTGTAGGATGCGGTGGCTCGATGTCAATAGGGTTTCTGTGTGTTGTGAATTGTTAGCAGTTCAGGACCTGCTTCCCCGAAACCCCAAACCCTAAACCCGAGACCCTCACCTGAGAAGAAAGCTGAGGAAGATAAGCTTCGACTTGTTTCGCGAAGCCTTGGGCCAGTCTGTCTGGCCGGAGATGTTTCCGACGGGTAGGCGACTGTGCCTGCTACGGTTTCGGGCTTAAGGGTTTAGGGGTTTAGGGATTAGGCTGCGCATACCGAATCCCAGGCTACAAGTCATAAATCCGAAGCCCTCTCCCCTGAATCGCTTCTGTCTCAACACTTCGGAATGCTCGGACCCAGGAGCACGTCCTCAAAGCCTAAACCCTGAACCCTAGGCCCTAAAGCCCTAACAAACTTGAACATCCACGTCCAGGGACGATAGGCGATTATCTAACCCTCCTAGTGCTCACTACTTGGAGGTTCATGGGACTTAGTACGTACTAAGTACCTGAGCTGGGGCTTTACTTTATCAGCATAGTTACCGTATTTATTAATAACCCTAATTACTAAGTCCCATCATCCTCCAAGTAGGGCATGCTCGGCTTGCTGGGTTGAAGCATCTTGCCATGAAAGCTATGGTCGGTACTAAACTTACTAAACCCTGGACGCTCAATCTCTCAAAATTAAAACCCCGAATATAATATAGGGGCTTCAACAACTACCTATACTATTGTGGGGGTTCCTCATCATAAGTGTAGGGCCCTAAAGCCCTATTCTAATTATTAAGGCCCCCATACTAAGCTCATCAAGAGGAGAGTTCTTGATGTCCACGATCATTCGCCTGGTGCGGGGATGTTGGCGGTTCTTTGGTGGCTGGCTGACGTGGTTCCTGATCAGATGCGAGCGTCGAGAAGTTCCAAGTTCGTCGCTGCTCGACTTAAGGAAGCAACAGGAAGGCCCTGAATACTATAGTAACTCCATAATTCGAATACGAGGTAAGTCCGACAATAACTGAATGGTTAGAAGAAATCCCTAGGCGTTAGAGCAGCATTACGAAGTACTTCGACCCCTATGAATCAGTTCATGTATCCCCAAACCCCGAGCCCCAATTACACATTTGTTCCATAGCACGGACCCCTGTTCGGATTGAACATCCGATCGCGAATCCCCAACCCCAAACTGAAGGCATATGGTTAAGGGTCAAGGCCTGGACTACCCAACTACCCTCTATTATACCCTTTCAGTACTCACTATTAAGGGCCACAAGGGCTCTATTCGAGGGCCCTTGGGGGTCCTGGTAAGCCCTAAACCGCTAAACCCTAAAGCCCTTAAGGGAGCCCTTAAAGGAGCTTAGGGGTTAGGGTTGAGGGGTTTAGGGTTTAGGGTTTAGGGTGACGATAGATTTGAGGACCCGAAGCCCTAGGCTTATTTCTCAGGTTTATCTCTTCTGGGTTGTAGGGCTTAGGGGCTTCAGGTTTTAGGGCTTTGGGTTTAAGGTTTAGGGTTTAGGGTTTAAGGCTTGGGGTTTAGGGCTTAGGGTTTCAGGCTGAGGGGCTTTAGGGTTGAAGGCTTGTGGTCTGGGGCTTAGGGTTTAAGATTGAGGTGCTTTAGGGTTTAAGGCTTGGGGGTTAAGGTTGAGGGGCTTTAGAGTTTAAGGTTGAGGGGCTTTAGGGTCGAGGGTGTCCAGGTTTAGCAGGTTCAAACAAGGGTGACCTGTGGTTTCTGAGCGGGGCAACGATTGCCAACGAGGTGGTGACAGGCTATCGGCTGCACAGCACCTACTGGAACAAGAGCGACATGACCGCCACCATCAAGAGCCCCGGCCGGCTATGACGATTATTGTAGAAATCACGGCTACAATACAAGATTAAGATGGCTAACTAGGATTCCAGATCGTACCCATGTCCAAAACTTAACCAAACCCGTATGTCATGATCTAGTAGACGATCCTAAACCTTAAATTAAATCTTTGAAACATCACCCTAAACCCTAAACCCCTACTCAGGTATTTGGAGCCTAGTTGTCAAAGTTATGGTCCCTTTTGGGGTACCCTAAATATTAGGTGCCGTATTATCTTAGGGGCCCAGAAAGGGGCCCCAATTTTGAGAACCACTCATATCCTAAGCCCTACCCATAGGCTCCATAGTAGTTCCTTTTTGGGATTAGCTTATAGGATTCTAAATATGAAGGCTATGGAGCCTCTAGGTAAACCCTAAGCCCTTAATCCACACCACCGTTCAGCCCGTAAGGCTCATCCTTCTTGTAAACATCAAGGTTGTGTAGGGTTTAGGTGAACCAGCACCCCCGCCCCCAAGTACCCTTTAATAGAGCGCTTATGGTCCGTAATGGTGGGTATTTGGGGTATAATGGAGGGTAGTTGGGGGTGTTTCGGTGAAGCTCGAGGTTTTGCAAGGTCTTCATGCGGCCTTTACTCGGGTCGTGATATGGTTGATGATATAAATCCTGCATGACCCATAATAAGTCATGGGGTTTAGCGTTTATTACCCACAAGAAGGAATAGGGTTTAAGGTTTAGGATTTACGGATTGTTGCCCGTGATAAGTATTAATTTCCATAGTCTAGGGTCATTAATGTCATGCAGGGTTTAGATCATCAACCGTAGTGTCTTTCTATGGTCTGGGCAGTACAAGGGTCTTTAGAGCAGGGTTTAGAAGGGGCTTTGTCGGGTGTTCGTTCGTCTTGACCTTGACATGTTTCTCTGATAGAGGCTTTACTGGCTTATGTAGGATTTCCATAGGGCTTCCCAGACTGTTTGGGTTGTCTACAGACTCTTGTTATGGTGGCTTACAGCATCTAGACAAAGTGGGTGTGTGGGCTTTACAGGGTCTGCGTAGAGTCTTCGTCAGGTTGTGATATAGGGGCCTTGGAAACTGCCTATACTATATTGGGGGTTCGATGCTTATCATGATTATAGTACAACGTACCCCGAAACCCTATTCTAATGCACATTTAATTATGAAGACCCCCTATACTAAACCCCTAATACCCCTTAGTATAACGTTTTTGAGAGCCCATAAAGGAGCCCCCCAAACCCTACTAAAACCATGAAGGCCCGTACAGTGTGGGGTCTTTGTGGGGCTTCAGCGGTCTACTATGAAGTTTATTGGTGGCGGTGAATAGGGTTGCGAGTGTGTGCCTCTTTAAAGACGACATGAACCCTAACAGGGTTTAGGGCTTTAGGGTTTTAGGGTTAAGGTTTTTAGGGTTTAGGGTCTAGGGTCGAAGGCCATATAGGGATTCATAGCATGTGTGTGTATACCGTGTATATATGTATATACACACACATGTGTATCTGTACGTAGGGCCCCTACTTTTAAAGGTAGTCCTTCCGAAATTGCGAATAACAGAAGCCCTGCTTGCAAGACCATGAAGCAGGGTTGAAGTTAGGGTCTACCCTAAGCTATCATAGCCTACTTTGCTGTAGGTTCTTATTTTGAACCCTAATATGGAATGTAGCAGGAACAAAAGACAAGAACAAGTAGGTTTTGGTAATGTAGGAACCTGATTAAGAAACCTTGGGCCTTTATTAGGGCTCCTGTTATGAAAGCTACTATTTTGGGGTCATAGGCCCAGGGTTTCCCTACATTAGGTCAAGATAGGGTTGAAGGTCCGGGTGCACGTCACCCTAAGCCCTAAGCTTTGGCAGCCTGCGCCCCTAAGCTAAGCGTTAATATCTAATTCCGAACAAAAGCCATGAAGGGTGATCTCTAGCCCCAGGAGTTTGGAATTTAGAGTTTAGGCCTTGGGGCCTAATCCTGCGCAAGCGCCTGGTTCATGGTTAATTATTAGAAATGATGCGAGGTTTTGTCCACTAGCAGCATCGTTTGGACAGCAGGGGTTTAAGGCGGGTCGCATCAAGCTGTAGCCCCCTAAACCCTAAACTCTAAACCCTAAACCCTAAACCCTAACTAAACGACGTTGAACCCTGAACGACCGAAATCCCTGAACCAGAAACTCTTACATACGTGGACCCTCAACCCTTAAACCTCCAAACCTAACCTAAACCTTGACCTTGCTGCCCTAAACCCCTTAAACCTTGTAAACCTCTGCTGCACCAACCTTTGTATACAAGGATGTGCAAAAGCTATACTTTGCAGCTGAATGAGCACACTCTACATTTTTTTGGATAAGTGTGGCCCTTTTAGAACTGAACGTGTTTGTTGAGGTGGGCTTATGAACACAGCATGTGCAAAGATGTAGAGTAGAGCCCATATGTCGAATCCCGGCACGAAGCTAAACCCTACACCAAACCCCAAACCCCTCAATCCAAAGCCCCTAAGCCCTAAACAGGAACTTACTGGATCACTGCGGAATTCCGTGGGAGGAGCCTGATCCTGAGGACGGGAAAGGCTATCTGATCCTAGACTTTACGAAGCCTGGCCAGGAAGGTTTAGGGTTTAGGGTTTAATTTAGGGGGTCAGAGTTGAGGGGTTCAGGGCTTTTGGGGGGGTATTTAGAGTTCAGGGTGGGGGCATGATAATGCTTTAAGTTGCACAAGCACCAAAGCCTTAGCTAGGGTTTACAGGGGCTTGCAGGTGGTTTTGCATGAAGAGATTGAGTTCATGTCGCTGCCATAAGGGTAGCTCAGTAACTTCAATGCTTGCCTCGTCACCCTAGAACCCTAAATCGTAATACCCTGAACCCTTAACCCGAATACCCAATTCCCTAAATCTTCCCGACCTGAACCCTTAAACCCTAAAACCTCATCTCCAAACCCACGAACCCTGACGTTCCTGGGGGAGGACATGGAAAGGCCAAGCCCCAAAATGTGTGGGTCATGAACTCAACAGCCCAAGGCCGACCGAGAAACAAGCACACACATGAGAAGCATACCCAGAAAGCCCGGTTTAGGGTTTAGGGTTTTGGGTTTAGGGTTTAGGATACTCTTCAATTAAGAATGAAGGAATAGACCTTAAATTATTGGGGTCGGCCTTAGTCTGATGATCCAAGGTCTATTCCCTAAGGTGCCTTGGGCTCTCTGGGTGAGCCCACCCGAGACGCCCCGTCCCACAGAGAAGGACAAGCACGATTGTGCGCCTGAACATTAAACCTTCCTACAATCTCTGTTGTAGTTCCTTTTGGGGGGGTAAACATGGGTCAGCCCTAAACCCTACAGTAGAAGCCAGAAAGTTGGAACATGGCTTTAGGAGGGTTAGTGCTAGGATCCCTTATACTTTACCTTAAAGGAATGAGGATAATGATGTTCCAACTTTCTGGCTTCCACTGTAAACCCTAGCTCTCATTTCCCCGGTGCGATCAATGTGTCCTTCCGTCCTGGCTTTGCAGCCTCTTCGGACCTCAGGGCTTGGAGAAAAGGAGCTCAAAAAAAAGAAGCTCTCATTGTATGCCCTAAGCCTCACCCTAAACCCTATAAGCCCTAAGCCCTAAGCCCTAGGCCCTCAACCCCGAGGCTTCAGCCCTCACCGAACCAAATCGTAACTGAGCGGTAGAACCCCACGCTTTTACCCGTTGTCAACCGCCCAGAAGCAGCCTACCCAAAGTGGTACTCTCTTGGCGAGTGTTACGTATGGTTTGGTTAGAGTCCCATCGCAAACCCGAAATCAAAGTAGACTGTTGGCAAAAGCTAAACTCTAAGCCGTAAGCCCGAAACTAGCCAAGCTCCTGAGCCAAAACCACTCTATTCCTTGTAGCACCCCGTTTGCACCGAATCCTGATAAGCCCAAACCCAACACCCGCAACCCTACGCCCCAAATCCCGGAACCCTAAACCTTAACCCCAAACCCTCAACCCCACCAATCAACCGAGGAAACATCAACCCTAAACCCTTACCCAAAGTGCCCAAAGTACCATATATGTAGTAGAGCGCAGGGTTGCTACATTAGGAATTACCCTTATGATTTGAGGAAGTCTCCCCCCCGACGGCACCTGGCACCCTTTGGGTCAATTAAACACCAACTGAAAACTCAGCCGAGGAACCAGGATCCTGCGCGGCTCCGCGAATTCTTCCAGTAAAATCGCGCGCTCAGGATTTCCGGGTATGTAAGATTTCGTAAGTTAGGGTTCCATCAGAATTACACGGCTTCGTAAGGGTTCTGTAAGAGTGTAAGAGTAGAATGGTTTGAGTGTATGTAAGGTTCCATAGGGCTTCGCAAGGGTTCCAGCAGAGTCATGATTTCAGGGTGTCAATGACTGTATACGGCTGCATTGCTTGATTTTTGTCGTGTCGGCATCCAGGGCTTGCACCCTAGACCCTGAATCCTAAACCCTAGACCCTGGACCCCAATCTCAGCCACCAGCGCCCGGAGACGAAACGCCGCAAGATTTCGAAGCAGTAAAGGATCCCACAGAAAGGCCAGAGCTCCGGCCACCAACCGAGTAGGGTTTAGGCTTTAGCGTTTAGCCTCAAAGGCCAACAACCCCAAAGGCCCCAGGAGCAGTTCAAAGTGCCCGCAACCAGAACCGCGCTTGACCCCAAACCCTAAACCTACAGCTGTGTTGTTTGAATCTAGCCTTCGCTAAAGCCACTTAAACCATCTCCAAACCAAAAACTCTTCCCTACACCTACCGAAACCCCTAAACCCTAAACCCTAAACCGTTAATTCGGCTTGGCGGAGAGAAAGGGCCCACTGCTTTAAAAAAACAACCGTTAATTCAGCCCTGAAACTCAGAACCACAAGACCTGCCAACAGGACAACCAAAACACATAAAGTCCCTTCACCAAGACAGCACAGAACCCTTACTGTGGCCTTATAGTAGCGCGTCTAAAACCCTTGCAGTAACCTTATAGCTTTATAGATCCCTTTAAAGAGCAATGTTGAAAAAGGATCCCTTTAACTTCCAAGAGAACCCGTGAAGAAGCCCGCAACTAGCTGTAAGCCCTACAGAGACCCAGAAAAAGCATGTATGGTAAGCCTCAAAGGAACCCTGAGCGTTCATAGTACCCCTTGAAAGAACCTGGACCTTATAAACCCAAACCCCTATAAACCCTAATAGACCCGTATAGAACTCTTGTAGAATCCTTGAAGTAAGCCTTTAAAGGAGCCTAAGGCCCAAATCCCTACAGTAACCTTCAAAGGAGGCCTATAAACCATAAACCCTTTAAAGGAAGCACCTAAAAGAGGCGGTGTTTAAGGAAAAGCACCCGAGCCTTGGGAGGTCCTCACAGAGCTCCGCAAAGCGCTTCGGGAGGCGGAGGCACAGCTGAGTTCGTCTCCTGGATTTTAGGGTTTGGGGTGCAGCTCATGTTTTTGCTCTTGGTTGTTGTGTTTGTTTTGCGTTTGCGCTTTTGGTATGTTCCTTGCTGATTTGTCTGTGTGATGTTCGTTTGTGTGGCGATTTGTTGTAATTACTGTGTTCGTGTGTGTTGTTTAATGGGCTTGGGTTTGTTTAGGGTTCAGGGGTCTAGACAGTCTAGGGCTTTGGGATTTAGGGGTTTCGGGGGTTTCCTGTGTTTTTTGGGGTTTCGGGTTGTGTATAAAATCGCTTGACAAGGGCCAGGGCTTTGTTGTGCTATTCGTCTGGAGCCTTTTGAGCTGGGGTGTTGGTGAGTTGGGGGTTTGGGGTTTGGGGTCTAGGGTTTGGGGTTTAGGGGTTTAGGGTTTAGGGGTTTAGGGTTTAGGGTTTGGGGTTTGGGGTTAGTGGCTTCGATGAGTTCGGGGCTTGGGGTTTGGATTTCTTTTGGGGGGGGTTGCGAGTGTAGGGTTTAAGTGTAGGGCTTTCACCTATGTGTTTCTGGTGTGTTCACGTTCGGGCATTGCTCGCATGAGGTTTGGGAACAAGCACCAGTTTACGCACAGCTGCCGAAAATTCAGATTGCTGTTTCCACCTGTATAAGGTTCCGGGTAGATGTTTCTGTTTGCTGAAGGTTCAGTTCACGGCTACTGCTTGTACTTGTCTGTGGTTTGGGATGCTTGTATATTGATTCGGGGTTTCGTTGCTAATCCAGCTTCTACTCGTTTGTGGTTTGGGGTGTGTGTTTATTGCTTCGGCATCTGGTTGCTGATCTTTTGACTTGCTTAAGGTTAGACATTTCTGCTGCCAAGGCTCGCAACCCTGAACCCCAAACGCGTTTGTTTGAGACTGATGCGAGATTCGGGATTTAGGGTTCAGGGTTCCAGGGTGAGAATTCACTTCCCGACTGTGTTCAAACAGTCCTGGGGCATAGTATGTAATTAGGTTACGAATCTTACTTGCAAATCTACTGAGAACCTTTCGTAGCCATGAGCTTGGAATATGCAAGGGAACCATAACTGCTGGAACCACGGGTTTACGAGCTTCCTGAGTGGTACCCTTTTGCCTTTGTTGGTGGGTCCCTTATATTATTAAAGCCGAATATTAGGAAGCAGGGTATCCTTGTACTAAGGGATTGCTGGCGAGCCTACAGTAGCATCCAGAAAGTTGGAACATCATTATCCTCATGCCAAAAGGGTAAAGTATAGGGGATCCTAGCCTTATTCCTCCTAAACCCATGTTCCAACTTTCTGGCTTCTACTGTAGCTTGCGATTTGGATGACGGGTTTGGGGTTGAAGCTTTTAGGGCCAAGGATTGTAATATTGCATAATACAAAGACTCATCCCTCCCCCCAAAGCCCTGAACCCTAAACCCTCAAGAAAGTCCAGTGCTGAAAGCAGGAGCAGCTGCAGAGACCAGTTACAGCATTCCAGCTTTCTGGATGGTTAGCCCCCCGGCCGATTGGCTATGTGTTGAGCGTTTAGGGTTCTGGGGGCACGGGCAAGGTGACGATTCCGAGCGTGCGGGACTACACATGGATACATGCAAGCACATATCTGCGCGCACGCACAATTTAACTATCTAGTTGATCGATCTAACCTATCTATCTTTCAAGCTACATATGGGTAGTTGTTACAATTATGGTTCCTTTTTGGGTACCCTAAATATAAGGTGCCGTATTATATTAGGGACCAAAAAGGGACCCTAATTTTGACAACCACCCATATGAGTAGTCAGGACGTTAGCACAGGGTTACAGGGCGGTCATCAGGATTCCTCGACGTTGACTCGGAGGCCGTCGGCCCGAAACGTAGCTTCTTCTTGGTCAAAGAAGGGTTTCGGGTTCAGGGTTTTAGGGTTTAGGGTTCGGGGTTTTAAGGTTCGGGGTTTGGGTTTGGGTTTGGGTATGGATGTGTTTCGGGACTGTGCTAGGATTCCTGAGTCCTTTGTCATGTAGTCGCAGGTTAATTCGAATTCTTGCCTGTAGGCGCATACCCTCCCCCTTCTTAGGGTACCTACCTTTCTACACAGCAGATCCTCACCATAAAACTAGGTATCCTAAAGAAGAGGTGGCGTATGAGCCTCTAGGTGGGCCGGAACAAACCCTTAACCATGAAACTTTGCGGAACAGCCAAAGGAGTTTGGGGTGTCGTTTGGGGCTGGGGCTTCAGGCTCTACCTAGAGAGCCCAATACCCCTTAATTCAGGAATATGCTTTAAATCATGATATCAAGGCCCCGATAGTTTAAGACATATTCCGTAGTTAACGAGTATCGGAGTACTGCGATTTCTGGATAGGACTTCAGGCCGTTTCTCTGGGTTGCCAGAAGACCGAGGCACAATACCAGCTCGAGTACTATCAGCTTCAGATCAACAACTTGAGCCCCTGGGCAAGTGCTGACGTTGAGTCTTGTAGATCCCTTATAGAATCCCTTAACAGCTTGAAAGTAGCCCAAAGAATAAGCCATAAGGTATTGTGTAATCCCACCCCACGTATTGTCAACAACGCACCAATGAGGCTTGAGCATTTTGCCCGTCTGATATGGGAGTTTCCGAAAATAGGGGACCCTAATATAGTACCCTAAATAGTAGGATCCTTGTTATAAGGACCCCAAAACAAGGTACCCCCTTGTTTTCGGAAACTCCCATATCCTGCGATCTGAGCCGGAAGCCTTCACCTTGATTGGGGTTTCGGGTTTAGGGGTTAAGGAATAATTGGAACCTCGAGTGTCGGGGCCTTAATAATGTCAATCCAAGTACTGCCTTAGCAGGGATGTTAGAGAAGGGACCTGTTCAAGGGGGCTTTGCCTTGCACCATACTCCCTCTTGCCTCCTGCAGTCAGATATGGTCTTCGGGTTTGACTCGACTGCTAAGGCACGTCTATAGCTTGTCCGTGAGCTAGCTCCCAGATGGAGTTCCTGTAAGCACTTGGGTTGTTTCGCACGACTTTCACAGCTCCAAATAAGCAGCAACAGGCATTCTCTTGTAATTTCTGTAGAACTGTATGCGTAGTTGTCACAATTATGGTCCCTTTTTGGGTACCCTAAATATTAGGTGCCATAATATATTAGGGACCCAAAAGGGGACCCTAATTTTGACAGCCACCCATATTAAACTAGAAGCCCACCCTCCCACACCCTAAGCGAACTATTCGGGCCCCCTGGCTATCGAAGCCCTCAGTTTCATTTGCCAAGGAAGCCCAGCACTCTGTAAGCTCTTCACAAACACAACTCCATGGCCCCGGCCATCTCTGTGGCCTTGAACGGCTTCACGACCTCGGGGGCGGAGTTCATAGACTCCACGCCCAAGGCCTCGGCGTCAAGGAGCTCACTGACACAGTGAGAGACGCGGCAGGCCTCGTCTTCTTCCGCCTGTTCAACTACAGCACTGGCCATGCCTGGCAAGTGAGCACTGGGACTGTCCTAAAGTCTCAGAGGCTCTACCTGGCTCGTTTAGGGTTTAGGGTTTAGGCGGTTTAGGGTTTAGGGATAGAGGAGTCACCAACTCTGACCTCGCGATGGGGAGCCACAGCGGCCTCTGGTTTCACAGTTCACACCGAAACCCGAAGCCCCGAAAAAGCCGAAGACCCCAACCAAAAACCCAGATGATACCTAATTACTGTAAAGCCTTACCTTAACCTACCAAAACCTACTTTTTTGTAAGGTCACTATAAAATCCATATTAGGATTTGTAATAAGAACCTACAAAAAAAGTAGGTTATGGTAGCTTAGGGTAGAGGACCCTACACAATCAGACCACCGCCATCAACGACTTTGCGAACGCTTGACAAAGCCATCTCAAAGGGTCCAAAAGTGCCTATGTACTTTAGACTGTAGGGCTTCTATATTCGGAATTGCTATTATGACTTGGGGATAGTGACTGCAGGGCTTCTATATTCGGAATTGCTATTATGATTTGGGGAAGTATTCCCCCGCGATAGTACAAAGGACTCTTTGGGGGCTCAGGCTTATAAGCGGAATCAAGGTTGTCATTCTCTGTGGGACTGGGCTTGCCCAGAGAGTCCAATACCCCTTAATTGGGGAATTTTTCTTAACTCATAATATTAAGCCCCGCAATAGCTAACGGTCTATTCCTTAATTCAAGAGTATTGGGGTTTAGGGCAACGCACACTGTGGCAGAGGTCTCCTTACTGTCGCGGAGCTGCGGCACCTCGGGGACTGGATGGGCATGCCACCCAAGAAGCCCGGGGAGCTCAGTGATATCGGGGCCTTAATACAGAATAGGGTTTTGGGGTGCAGTCTAGTATAATTCTACTAAGGATATGGGGTTTAGGGTTTCGGGGAGCTCAGTAACATCGGGACTAGGGTTTCTCCAAACAGTAGCAAAGAGGATCCCCTGAGTATTAGGGGGCTACTGAGGAAGCTCGGGGGCCTTAATAAAGAAAATGGTTTTGGAGTGCATTGCAGTCTAATTCTACAAAGGAACCCTTTGAAATAATATTACTATTTTCCGACTACTATGGTGTACCGGGTTCAGGGCTTTAGGTTGAGGGTTTGGGGTGGGGGTTCGGGGTTAAGCATAGGGTTTATAGTGGGTTATTTTGAGCGAAGCATCCGAAGCTAGAACAGGCACTTACCAAAGCAGGAAACCGAAGCCAAAACCCTGACGCTCACGGGCGACAGGCTACTTCCGAAGCGGTGGTGGTGGGTCTGCTGTGCGGAATCTTAACCCCATCACTATTTGGAAACTGAGGTCCCGTGCCGAGATTCTCGAATGGTTCCAGCAGGACCTAGCTGTCATGCTGTCATGCTCGTGGTTTTGAACATGCTGCAAAGGTTTCAGCAAAGGTTTCATTCTAGATTCTGGAGTTTGTGCGGTTGGAAGGGTTTTCACAAGCTTGCCGTTTCTGCGGTTTCTCGGAAATGGTTGCGAACCCAGACATATCATGAAGTACCTAAACAATGCGCGTTATCCCTGTTTGGAAGACTCTTTCCATGCGTTTTGTACGTCAACCGGTCCAGCGGCATGCTATAGAGTGTGTCTTTGTGCGTGTGTGTGCGCGTGTGTGTTTGTGTGTTCGTTCACAGGACCTTTGGTCGGAGCGCGCCGCTGCTTGGCCTTTAAGAGGATGCAGCATCGAGGATTTTGCAGGCGGCAGGAAGAACGGATGAGACACCTCTCCGATTGCTTGCTTACGTTGATGTGTAATACAGGGGCCTAAATAATTACCAATGCTAGTTTGGGGGTTCCTTATTATAATTATAGAATCATGGGCCCCAAAACCCTATTCTAATTATGAAGGCCCCAATTATAATTATGGTATCATGGGCCCCAAAACCCTATTCTAAATATCAAGGCCCCTATATTTCCTCTATACACTGTATATACGTAGGCCGTAATTTGGAAGCCTGGTGGGCCCGAATGCACTGTCCTACAATACAGGGTGTATGGGCTCTATAAGAGTGGCTGTCAAAATTAGGGTCCCTTTTGGGTACCCTAAATACTAGGTGCCGTATTATAATAGGGACCCAAAAAGGGACCCTAATTTTGGCAACCACCCATAAGGAAAAAACCATACACTAACCCCTATGCCAAGCCCTACCCTACCCACCAGAAACTACTTTTTTGTCGGGTCCCTACAAATTCCATACTCGGGTTTTAACAAGAACCGACAAACAAGTAGGGTTTGGTAGGTTAAGGTATATGAAACTCCAAGCCGCAAGGGGCTCTCCAGTGCTGCACTGATCATTCTAAACGCTAATCCCGCCAGGGCCGAAATCAGGCCTTTCGAGATTCTCACACTGCTTACAATAAGTAGGGCGACTATGGGTTATGATTATCTTTCCCAAAATCTACTTTATAATCTGCTCATTAATCCCTGCTAATTATACTTCAAGGAGTCCTTATCAAACTTTAAATTAAAGCCTAATCAACCCCTAAACCCTATATACCCTATACCCCAAACCCAAACCCCTACAGTAAACCTAAACCCCTTCTAGACCCCTGCAGCGACTGAGGTGCGCCGCACTCCGAGCAAGGCAAAGACACAGTTCCTCCGCGAGCTCAGCACAGCATCTGGGCATGTTTTTGTTGCTTGTGTTGTTTAGGGCTTACCTGTGCCCCCAAACCCTACAGAATAGTATACCCAACCCTCAAAACGGTAGGTTTTTGGATCCACAGGTAGGATTTAGGACTTAGGGTTTAGGACCCAGGGTAAGAGCTTTGCGGTTTACGGCTATTCGGGCTTCGGGGTTTGAGAGGTTGGGGATCCGAAGCCTTTTTTCGAATCCCTTCAATTCCTGAACCCCGTAAAACCAAATCCTACATATCACACCACAGATCAGACATGTCAAGCCTAACTTGGCTGTTTAGAATTTAGAGTTTGGGAAAGGTTTTTGGGATGATTTGGGGGTGGTGGTTTACGGGACTTTATATGGTGTTTCAAGAGCTATTCAATTCTTCGTTGAAGTGTTTGGACTGCTTGGGTTGTACGGGTGTAGCTGTTAGGGCATGACCGTGCGAGAAGGGTGCTTCTTAAAGGTTCTTTGGTATCAATTGCAGGCTCTTGGATTGTGCTATCACTGACTGCCATGAGAATTTTAAGTCTGGGTTTTGCGGCTTCGGCAAGCAGACTTCGTGCCCTCACCAACGTAAATAATTACGGTTGATGACATAGGCTTTGACTTAGAGCACTCCCAAAAAGCCCAATACTCCTTAATTAAGGAACACACCTTCAACTATAGTGGCCGCACTATTCTGATTTTAGGTATATCTCCCTTGTTCTTAGTAATGGGGTAATGGATCCCTAGAGTAGTCCCCCAAGGTCCTTTCTCCAATTTCCTATTGAGAACCAGGGAGTATTGAGGAATATACATTATATATTAACTGAGACAGAATATACAGGCCCCCACAGTTTAAGGTATATTCCGGGTCCTAAACCCTAAACCCCTAAACGTTATATTCCTTCCTTACGGGGTGTTGGGCTCTCAGGGCTTCTGGGCTGGCTTGTTAAAGTTGAGCTCGTAGAGCCGACTCAAGAAGCAAAATGTGGCGGGTCGTCAGCTACCCAAACCCGTAACAAAGTCTTTCCCAGAGGGTCCTAATACCGAAATAGTAGGGTTTTAGGTTCCAAAATCCATACTCTGAATGGTTTTTGGACCTTGAAACCCCACTATTTGGGTACTTGGACCCTTAGGGTTTAGGGTCGAGGGGTACAGGGTGTAGGTTTCAGGAAGCCTTATACACTTTCCCAAACCCGAAGGTGCAAAATAGCCCCAGAACCCTTATATAGTACCCTAAGGGTCCAATGGACCCAATAATCGGGTACTCGGGTTTATGATAGTAGTTTTGTAGGCTATTGTTTTGGAGAGTATATGATAATTAGGTACTTAGACCCTTAAGGGTATGGTCTGTTGGCACAAAAGCCTTAGAATATGGGTCCTTAGAGCCTAGGGGTAAGGCTCCAACTACCCAGATACTGCGGTTTTACATGCCCAAAACCCTTTGGACTGAAAACTTGTGTGTTGCCCTGGGGCTTATGTTGTCTTGATGCCCATGGGCTAAAAGTCTGATTCACCGCTAGCGACCACCAGCTATCTGGCGCGAAGGATAGGGTACATGTAGTATGTTTAGCACCTGAATTGCTTGACCTCCAACTATATGTCTGGATTCTTGGAAACAGACTCCGGCACCACAAACAGACTCCAGAATATTATTCATCTACACACCAATGTTGAACACCTACAGGTAGGACCTTGGAGCTATGGTTCCTGTGCATTNTCTTGGAAACAGACTCCGGCACCACAAACAGACTCCAGAATATTATTCATCTACACACCAATGTTGAACACCTACAGGTAGGACCTTGGAGCTATGGTTCCTGTGCATTTTCGGTTCCGACCTTAACCTACCAAAACCAAAAAGTAGGGTCCCCATAAATTCCATGTTTGGGTTTGTAACAAGAACCTACAAAAAAGTAGGGTTTGGTAGGCTAAGGGAATACAACTCTCGGGAGCCACCCAACGCCCAAGACAAGCTTATGTCAGGTCTGAGGCATCAAGACCGCTTCCTTCCCTGCAAACTCCTAGCAGTCCCCAAAGCCCGGGAAAGCAGTACATTCCGAAAACTGCGTTGGGGATTCTATGTCTGTGGGTTCTGGAGTTTTACTGCCCATGCTAATGGGTTCATGGGTAGCTGTCCGTAGGTTGGTCAGTGCAGCTTCGATTACAGTCAGCTGATTTCGCGGTCAGGGCACTTCTACCCTAGCTGCCTGCCACTACTCATTCGAGGAAGCCCAAACTGTCTTCAGCAGACATCCCAATGAACAGTGAAGGCCACAGATCGGACTCAGCCCTTTTTAGCCCTAGACCCCCCTAAACTCTCAACCCTATAAACCCGAGGACGCAAAGAGCTAACACCCGAAACCCAACAACCCTAGACGCCAGAAGTCTTATCCCCAGAGACTTTAAGCCCAAAGATCAGAAGCTTTTTGGTTTTATGGTTGGGTTTAGGGATTATCTTGAACTGCCAAAGCCTACTTCTTGCAGGCTCTGATATAAAAAACGAATAATACAGGAATTAGGGACCCTGCCGAAACATTTTACTCTAAACCCTAGGGTCACCAAGGCCCGGCGACGCAGCGTCGACGAAGAGAGCGCAGAAGAAGCGGAAGAGAATCAAGACGACGAGGTTGGCGATGTAGCTGTTCGGGTTTAGGGCTTCGGGAATTTAGGGTTTAGAGTTTAAGCTTTGCGGGCTTAGGGCTTCGGGATTTAGGGCGCAGGGTTTCAGGGGTCTCGTCATGGGTACCAGGAGGGTTTAGGGGTTTGGGGTAGGGCTTGGGACACAAGGTCCTTCCTTGATAGGTGTATGGAGCCATACCGAAGTCATGCGTTTATGGCTTGAGGGACTCTAGGAATTTATGGATGGTCTTTTCTCAGTTGGTTCAGGGGTTGCTGTTCAGAGCAGTTTAGGTTTGGTTGGTTGCTCGTCCCAAGATTAGTGCTTAGTTTATCAACTAAAAACTCGTTTTAACCCCTAAGCGCTCAATCCAACCCCCAGGCCCAAACCCACCTAAAGCTCGGGTTGCGAGTTTAGGATCAAGGGGGTTAGTCCAGATAGCCAGCCACCCAGTGCTGATTGGAATTGGCTATTAGATCGTGTGGCTACTGGGATTTGATGTGTTCTCAAGCTGTATTGGCTCTGGCACTGGCTGAGTCTGCACATAGGTGGAGACATAAGATTTCGGATTTGTTTCCCTGCTTATACTAGTCGGCTGACCCACGGACGGTCCAGGCCAAACAGTTCGCCCGGTTGAACGGAGCCGGGCCCTGGGACGTTTGCGTTCAACAGGGGCCGAAGGCCACGAGTCTTGGGTCGCCGGCGAGTTGCGTTCAGCGACAGCGACTGCCCTGATAACCTTCAGGTTGCACTCGATGCCGCTGTTGCTGCTGCCGTTGTTGCAGGGACGCCGGCGTCGGCCCAGCAGGCAAGAGCGGCGGAAAGCCCGGCGGAAAGGCGCCTCCAGGCCGCAGCATCTGGACGGCACCTCCGGAGCCCCCGAAGCCGACGCCTCCAGAAAGGCCAGCTTCGCCGCCCCAAGTGCCGATCTCGAAGGCTGCAAAGCAGCGAGCGGCCTTGAGCAAGCTGCGGCCTGCTGCCCAGCAGTTTCCGGGAAAGACCAGGGCCAGGGAACTGTTGCTAGCGGTTCAGGCTACAGGGGCTCATCTTGGTAATTGTGCTTTGTGTCATGTAAGATTGCTGTTGTAGTGTCATAAGCTATTGTAACCGTGATCGTTCCTACTGCTCTCGTCTTCGTGCACCACGGCTCCTGTGATTTCAATTCGGTTGTTGTCCGATTGGTGAGAGTGGTGACGATATTGGGGAGTGATGATCTGAAGTCTATGTTCAGGTCTGCACCAACAACATTAAAAAAAATGAACCCAAGTTCCATAGTGCCATAGTGATTGCCGTGATCATGCTCATGGGTTGAGGAAGGCCATCTTTCTGGTGATGATTCTGGTTTGCATGTGTGCAGTAATTACAATGCCAGTGCTATGCCTTTGTTTGGGGTTTAGGATTGGCATTGCAGATGTTGCCACTGCTGTTTCATCACCATCGGCTCTTTGACATTACCGATGCTGTCAGCACTAGCAATGCCATTACTATCATTGCCGCTGTTGAGACCAGAATTATCTACGCTATATTGCTTTTCCCGTCTTCCTTAACCCCTCAAGAACCCTAAACCCTAAAGCCTAAACCCCAAACCCTAAACCCTAAAGCCTAAACCCTAAACCCTACCCCAAACTTCCCGAAGCCCCCAATGCGGGGCCCGAAAGCCTTCTTGCTTGAGCCCTAAANACCATAAATATCTACTCTATAGCTCTTTCCCCGTCTCCCTCAGCCCCAAAAACCCCCAAACCCCAAAACCCAAACCCCCAACCCCAAACCCCAAACACCAAACCCCCAACCCGGGGCCGGCGGGGGGGGGGGTGCTATGGCCGTTGCTATGGAGTTCAAGAAGCTTCACGCCGGATGCCTTGGACCCAGAGGTCGGCATGAAGATCACACCTTACCTATAGTCTCCATTGTGGTTCCTTTTTTTGGTTTAACCAATCTTATAATTGGGATCCGCAGCCCCAAAAAGGAACTACAATGGAGACTATAGGTAGAGCTCCAGTTACCTAATAGTAGGTTACTGGAGTTTAGGGTTTAGGGTTAGGGAAAATATTACCCCACGGGGATATAATCGATGGTTAGTAACCTACTATTGAGGTCACTGGAGCCCCAGGGACAGTGGAATCCATCAAGGACGAGCACAAGCCCCGCTTCGTCGCGATCGAGTAGGACAACGCGGAGGCTTCTGCACCAGCTGGGCGTTCCAACACGAAGAAGCGAACTCCAATACTGTACTTGTATCCCTTGCCAAGTGCATACCATGACCTATCGGCTCCAGTACAGTGGGGGGGGGCGTTTGCAGGCCACCTACAAATTGATTAAACCACACACTGCAGAGCCGAGTTAACAACCTGTGCAGTTCCTTAAAGACCTTAGAACACTCCCCAAACAACCCCGTAAGCTTACCGACAAGCCTTTTAGGATTGCGAGAAAGACCGGCAGAAAATTATGAACAGCATAAACAACTCAACTTTTTGCTGTTTTAAGAGCCCAAGTCTGGTAAACATCCGGAAACTTTTGAATTCTCAAAACGGGCACAAAAAACGCTAAATGGCACGCAAAGCACACAAACCCAACACAAAATCTATGAACGGCATCTTACCATGCTGTATAAAGCGACTTAACGCTGCCAAAGTCACCTTACCCTCATCAAGCGACTGAAAGGGTTCAGGGTTCAGGGGTAAGTAATTTAGGGTGAAAGGGTTATTGCTTGGGTTTTAGGATGTTTGGGTTTAAGATGTCTCAGGCAGACACTGCTACACCGACTCTGAGCGGAATCCTTCTTGACGACCCAGATTTCAGAATGGAATACGACATGTTCGTGCCGGTGGATACTTAGGCAAGTTGGCAGTTGTGTAGGGCTTAGGCGCTTAATAACGGATGTGTCATGACCGATCGTGTACGACTTTCCCTTCAGCATGTTCTTGAGGATCTCGCGTGAATAGGCAGCAGGCCTCATATGCCACAGCGATATCGGCTGTCTCACGTCCTTCGTGGCGTGGAAGGGGCAAAGCCCCTTCTGCCAATTCGAGTCATAATAGCCTCAAGCCCGAGATACTGCGATAGCCTTAACCCCAGACAAGCATGACTGCAGGGGCAGTCCCTCCAACCCCTTACCCTAAACCCTAAACCGTCTTAGCCTCAAGCCCCGAATCATCAATTGGTCTTGCAGTCATTGCATATCAGCCGTACCCAGAGATTTGGATTCGTCAACAGACCCCATACCCACACAAGAGTTCGAATTGCCGTTAGCTCGTGCTCTCGGTTGGCAAAAGGCCCTGAGAAAAGGAGAAAAGGGAGCGGCTTGAAATTTCCGCCGAAGTTGCTAAACCTTAAACTCTGCACGTTAGACTCCAACCCCGAAGTTCTATGAACACAAAACTCCTAACCCCGTACGCCGAATTTGGGGTTTTAGAGGGATTTGAAGGATCAAGTTACGGCATGTGCTTGTGCAAACCACGCTTTCCGTGCACAAACCTGATTTATTACCCTAAGGGCCCAAAGGACCCAATAATTGGGTACTCGGGTTTAGGAGAAGTAGTTATGTAGCTCAATATCTAGGAGAGTATATGACTATTACCTGTGACCCCAAACCCTACAAACTAGTAGGCTCTGACCCCTTAATTAGAGGGCAGAACCCTTAAAAGAGTGGGTTTTTGGAGCCCCAGGTGACTTGGACCCTTACAGTAGAAGCCTAAAAGTTGGAAACCCAATAGCCTCCATCCTTAAGAGTAATGTATAGGGAATCCCAGCACTATTTGGCCTTAATCCGGTTTCCAACTTTATGGGCTTTACTATAGGGTAATTGCAGGGCTTGGGCCTGAGCCTCGAAACCCTAAGCCCGAGCTCTAAGCCCCAAAATCCTCTATCGGCGTTTCCGAAAAATAGGGGGGTACCTTTAAAGGGATCCATAAGGGTTCCTTTAAAGGGATCTATTAGGGTTCTATGAGGGTTTAGGGTTTAGAGTTTCCGAAGATTAGGGGTACCTAAATTTGGGGTCCTTATAGTAAGGATCCTACTATTTAAAGTACTATCTTTGGGTCCCCTCTTTTCAAAGATTTCCCATATATCGTCGAGTAGCTATCCGTCGCCGCCACCGTTTGTTAGCTCAGGACTTGGAATTACGTGCTTCACGGTAGGTTTGGTCGGGTATGTTGCCCGAACTCGAATCAATGCCCAAACAGTTACACTCCATAAAAAAATCTATAATGGTCCGTCGTGTTTCCAAACTGTGAAGAATTAAGTGACTCGTCCGAGCCCAGCGTGTCTCTTAACTAAGGGTACGTTGCGAAGACACCATGCTAAGATTCAGAACTACTCACTCCTGAATAGCTCGTGGAGCTACCACAAAGCCAGGCACCAACACGCGACAAGTGCAATATAGAGGCCAAAATCATCACTACTATTATTCCGTAGGGTTCCTTATTATGGTAGTGCGATAAAGGAGTCACATTAATAGCGTATTAGTACCATAAAGGAGCCCAGAACCCTATTCTAATTATTAAGCCCACGACAGCAACCCCTTCTTCACATCCTGTGCTCCCATGGCTATCCAGCCGGAGTTCGAGTACGAGGACACGGGCTTTCGATTTCTTGCGCTTAGGGTTTTTGAGTCGATGTCTTGAGGGAGCTAAGGGTTCCTTCCTTTAAGGGTTCCTTTAAGGGTTTAGGGAATAAGGGTCCGTAAGGGTTTAGGGTATAAGGGTCCATGTGCCCAAATAGTATATACTTTGGCCCCTGTGTACCCATATAGGGAGGCAAAGTATATACTATTTGGGTACATGGACCCCAAGGTAGAGAAATCCCAAGCTGCCTTTTCGATTTGTTCCTTTCTCCGGTCAATGGGAACACTTTAAACTTTTTTGGGGCCGATTATTGGAGAAGACAGCCTCTGGTTTCTTTAGTTTCTTGTGTCATCATCTTCTTAGAACCAGTGTTTTCGCCGACCTTCTGCGGGAGCACCGACCTCTGGCTGTGGCCTGTAACCCTAGGCTCCATGGGCCCATGAAGTATACAGTATACACTTATAGGCCTTAAAGGGGTTCCTGTGTAGGTACTTAAGGCTGTTAAAGGGGTTCCTAGATAGGTACTTCAAGGCCGAAGTATATGTTAGATAGGTGCATGGAGCCAACAAGCCACCCGGCTATGCCGCACTGCTGCCGGTCATCTGGGCACTTGTTAAAGGGTTTAAGTTATGTCCCATTAAAAAGGAAACCATATTATAAGTTACTATAGATCCTCATTATGGTAGCTTAAACCTTAAGCCCTAAACCCTTAAAGGAACCCTTATAGATCCCTTAAGTTCAGGAAACCTAATTGATAAACTTAGATTAAACTCCTTAGCAAGAGCCCAGTCGTGTTTTGCTCAGCGGGGTTCACAGGCTGGTGGACTTTGACGGCGAAGATCAGAGTCAGGTGCGATCTAATTTAGGGGCACTAATATAGGGGCCTTAATAATTACCAATACTATTCGGGGGGTCCTTGGTATAATCATAGTATAATGGGCCCCAAAAACCTATTCTAATTATTTAAGCTCTCTATATTAGACTGGCCAGGGGAATCTGTCACTGCCGACCGGCATGGAAAGAGCAAACGAGGCAGGAGTGGTTTTTTTCCTGGCACGCAGGGGTCGAGAAGTCCCGTCTGCTCGCTCTGGCTTCCTGCCCTGTGTGCCAGCCGCAGCAGCCCAACATGCTGCGTCTGACCAAGCGATGATAGGGGAGCGGTAGTTTCTGTTTACTAGCATGCTTGTCCTGAGGTTTCGAACTAACGTTAAGGAATTACCAGGTAATTACCAGCCGATTAAGGGACATCAACAGGATTTTGGCTTCTACAAGGTCGACGGTTTAGGGTTTAGTTTGTTATAGCGTTTGAGAAGGTGGTTATCGGGGTGTTTTAATAAGCTCTCGAGCAAGTTTGATGAGGGATCATAAGGGGTGTATAGAGCGTGTAGGCTTCGGTAGAGACACTCACCTTCTCCAGTACCCTTAACCCTAAACCCTAAACCCTTAAACCCTAAACCCTAAAAGCTTTTCAGCGATGCTCACGGAGAAGCTGCTAAAACCTAGACCTCCCAAACCCCAGCCTAAGGGTTAAGGTTTAGGGTTTACCCCAAAGGCCCCAAAGTAGTTCCTTTTGGGGGTTCAGATTTAGAATTCTATAAGTTAATCCCAAAAAAGAACTACTTTGGGGCCTTCGGGTAGGGTTTAGGGTTGAATCTTAAACCCTAAGCCCTAAACCCAAAACCCCCTGAATCCTCGAAAGCCCAAACCCCCGAAGCCCCAAACCTCCGACCGAAGAGACTCCTAAATCCCTGCACCTATAAGTGCCCTCAAAATTTTCGGAGTTTCCGAAAATTAGGGGTACCTTTAAAGGGATCCTTCAGGGGTTGCTTAAAGGGATCTATAAGGGTTCTATCAAGGGTTTAGGGGTTAGAGTTTCCGAAAATTAGGGGTACCTTATTTTGGGATGCTTGTAATAAGGATCCTACAATTTAGGGTACTATATCAGGGTCCCCTATTTTCGGAAACCCCCATATACCACCGAAACTAGGTACCGATTTGGGGTCAATTTAAAGCTCTCTTATCAACTTGCTTAAACTAGGTTTGGTCTTGGGTCTTGAGGGTGTATCCGAGCATTCCTGACGATGGCCTACAGGAGATTTGGTAATTAGGTCCTTCTCCGATCGACTTGTGCGGCAGGCATGTGCATTCACTGCCACCGGTCGTTTTTTAGCAGCGTCCAACCCTAGACCCTTAAACCTCAAAATGCTAAACCCTAACGTCTTGCAACCAAGTCATGCCGCACCCTATTCTTAAGCGACCCGGCTACTTAACAATGTGTTACTATGCTACAGTTGCTAAGCTAGACATAACTATATGAGGGTGTGTACGGGGTCCAACAGCAGTAGCAAACCTTCGTTTTTCTCAACTCGAGGCTAACGCCACTCTATAGAACCCGTTAAAGGCCCTGGCAATAAACAGTTGTTGAGATTGTTAGCATGGACACGGAGTGACTTATTTAGTACATCCGAAACCCCAACCTCTCCCAAAAGACTTATGCACCCACACTCCCAAGCTCGTGTAGTTTAAGGCTGTTTGAGGTCTATGGGGTACAGTACCTGCATCCCCAAAGTGGGCTATGACCCCTTAATTAGAGGGTATAGCCCTTAAAACAGTAGGTTTTGAATCCCCAGGTGGAGATATAGATCACAATAAGCCCTTTACGGCCGAAGCCTTCGTGCAAAACCCGCGACAGCGGTTAAAACCTGACGGAACAAGCACGCAATCCCCAAACATCTAAGAATCTAAGCCAAATGAACAAGCGCTTCTACATAGATGACAATGCACCAACTATTTTCCCGAAACCCTAAACCCTTCTTTTAAACTTCGACTGAAATAGTGACGCGAAGGACGAATGGGAGAAATTCCTTGAGAAGACCGATCCCAGGAGACATGTGGTAGTGATGTTCAGTGAGGGCCTACCTGGACCCTATCAGGACTATCTTTTTAGGCTTCCCTCAAAGCCATGAAGCTGATTAGACCCTCAAGAAGGAACTCCACCCCCTGGAGTAACCCATATAGAAACCTCAGCTGATGCCTTAAATCCTAAACAAGGAGCTCCACCCACTAGGGTAACCGGGTAACCCGTATAGAGACCCTATTCGTGCTCTACTGCTAGCCTTGAGCTTAAGTGTCCAAGCACCTATAAAACCACAGACCTCCCTCTCCAACAAAACACATTGACCTACATTACAATTACTGTGTCTTTTGAACCCTTAAGCCTTTGAAAACCCTGTTTACAAACCATTGACACCCTATAGACCCTTCAGAGAACCCTTTTGGAATCCGTAAAGAGGCACTTAGGGTAGACTCTACCCGGTAGAGAGTTTTCCCGTGTCTTTGGGAGGAAGCGGCTGGAAAAGAGATTCCAGAACTACACCTGGAGCTTCGGAGTGGACGAGGCAGCAACAGTCACTGTGTTGCTGCCAGGTCTTCCAGTTGGCCTGTTTTTTCGGGTTCCTTGTGGAATTACCCAATACCCAAACGGAGCCTTTGTTACTAGGTTACTTGGGATCCTAGGCTGTGTTTTTATAAGGTTGAGATTTGAGCTTCTTTCATACAGTTCGTCGTAGCATAGGTTCTTGTAACTTGTTCGTAGGGATCCTTATGAAGGTGTCTTTAGGGTTGCTTTGACGGTTCAGGTTTTGGGCTGGTTGAAGAGGGTGCATGAAGCCGTTCGTGGTATTTGGGTGCGTGCAGATACAGGGGTCCGAATAAGTAGAGGGTTGCTGTAGTGGATTTCTATAGTTAGTATATCGTTCCCATTGTTGCCTTGCCCTGTTATGGAGCAAGGCAAGGTTTGGAGTTGGGCGGCTGCGGCGCGGTTTAGGGTCTAGTATATTAGGCATAATGCTTCAGGGCTTCATTGAACATGCGGGGTTGGTGGCACGGGGACAACTTATGCTTGAATGTGTAGGGTTTAAGGTTTAGGTGTAGAGTAGAAGCCAACAGGTTGGAACATGGGCATCTACATTTGTGTTTACCGTAGTGTCGTGTGACCTTCTGTGCTTCTTTGGGGTTCAGAAGTTCCGGCTGCTGCTTTTTCATAAATATTGTTGCAACTATTAACAATTGAATATCAGCTAGCATTCATGTGCACACAGAATGTATATTTCTGTAAAACAACTAGCCTAAGCCCAAGTACCTAAATATTAGGTCCTTTGGACCCTTAGGGATATGTCGTGCTGCCCCAACATGGAAGGGGCGATGCTGTGCTTCAGAGTTAGACCTAGCCTAAGGGCCCACGTGCCCAAACTTTGGTTCAAATAGTATATGTAAGCTTTGGTCCCAAAGTACCTATATAGGGATTGCTGATGTGTTTCAGCTCAAACTACATAATGTTTGGGTGCATGGACTCTTAGGGCCATAATTATAGTGCATACATTGGCCAACATTTTGCTTTCAAAGGCAACCCTAAATTTAGAGACCTTGAAACCTGAGCCTAAACCGAAACCTCTGAACCCTTCTAGGGTTCCATTTGGGGTTCCTTTATAGGGTTGGATCGAGCCACCGGCTCTATGGGCTCCGGTGTTAGAGAGCTGTCTGGCACGATTCCGGAGTTTGAGCTTAGGATTTGGGGGTTAAAGAAGATTAGGGGTACCTTGTTCTAGGGCCCTTATAATAAGGACCCTACTATTTAGGGTACTGTATCAGGGTCCCCTATTTTCGGAAACTCCCATTTAGGGGTTTAGGGTTTAGGATTTCAGGCTGTCTGGTAGCTGAACTCTCAGGGTCCGGGTGCTCATATGTAGTCGTGGTTTTGGCACCACAAAGCGAAACCAGTCTGACCGCTAGAGCTCTATTCTTTGGGCGCTTGGACCCTTAGCATAAGTGATCGAATCCCGGCAACAGGCGACACGTTTCAACGACTAGAAACTAAACCCTAAACTATTGCAGGCGGTTTAGGATCTGCAGTTTAGAGCTTAGCAGGACGACGATGGCTTCACTCGAGACTGCGTGCAGTTGGAGGTGCAAGTGCAGCTGCTTCCTGTTTTAAGTTTGGCTTCATAGCCAAAGCCTCCGAACCCTGCAGAAAGTGACCTTATAGAAGGTGGCCTCTAGAGTTTAGCTGCTTAGCTTTACATTAGTAAAGAAGCATCAAATTGCTCGAGATGCCCAGCGAAATCCTACAAGGTTGCAGTCTTACCTATAGTCTCCATTGTAGTTCCTTTTTTGGGGCTACCGTCTTGGATCCAAATTCAAAATATTGGCTAAACCAAAAAGGAACTACAATGGAGACTATAGGTATAATTTCCGAACCCCGAGCGCAGGGATACTCGACTCATGCCAGCCAGAGGTGATTCCGTGCCACAAACCCTAAACCCCCCTAACCCCTAAACCATGAACACCGAAGGCTGGTAACCGAATCCTTCCGTGGAACGTGTCGGGTTTATGGGGATGGTAGTCCTTCACTGTTTCAGTGGGTGGTGTTGGAGGGCTGGGCTCTACGCTGAATGTCCATTAGGGTAAGTAAGGCCTTCTCAGGCTTTCGCGAACTTATCGAGCGTTTATGCCTTAGGGTCCATGTACTCATATAGTATTCTCATATAGTATTTACTCTGACCTTAAAGTAGTCCCTATTTAAGTACTTTGGGCCAAAGTACAGTATACTCTAGTTGGGTACATGGACCCTTCCCTTAGGCTCTAAGAGCCCATATTTTTCCGGCTACTGGGCCCAAAGACCGTACTATATACGGTTCTTGGGCTATATTGAGCCCTAGGGTTAGGGTATGTGTAGTTAAGGTAGGCGTTGGGGCTTGGCGGCTAGCGGTTTAGAGTTTCAGGAAATAGAGTAGGGCTACTTGGGTTTGGGAACGCGACATTCTTAGGGTTCCTCTGAGGGTTCTAGAAGGGTTTAGGGCTCTAGGGTTGGGTTTAAACGGGTTCTTCAAGGGCTTGGAACTGTCGTGCATGAATTTGAATTTAAGTGGCTCGTTTTGGGGGTGCTGATACCAAGGATCCCTAATCCCATCAACCCGAAACCCTATACCTTAAACCTTAAACCCTTTTCCCCTAAACAATATACCCTAAACCCTCAAACCTATACCTACACCTACACCCATGTTCCCTCGTGAGGTGCCCACCGTCAGAGAAACGGAGCCTCGACACGTGCAAGCGAAGCTCACGTCCGACTCCCAGAAGCGAAAGGGCGTTGAGATGGGTTCTTAATATAGAGGCCTTAATAATTACCCATACCATGTTGATTGGGGAGTCCCTTATTAAAATTACAGTGTCGTTGGCCCCAAAACCCTATTCTCACTATTGAGGCCCCTATAGTATAGGCTTCTCGGGTTCCTTTAAAGGGGAAATGGATTTCTAATGGCTTCTAGGGTTCCTCTAAAGGGCAGACAGATTCTTCTAGGGTTCCTTTGAGGGAGGATGGATTCTGAGACAGTCTAGGGAAACGGTTTAGGGATGCCTTGAATACTCTAAACCTCAAACCCCGCACTACACTACAGCGGGCTTATGGATTGGGGAATAGGGCTCTGGGGGTTTGGGTTTATGATACGCCTATACAGACCCTGAGGGTCCATGTACCCAAATAGTATATACTTTGGCCCCAAAGTACCTTTCTAGGGATTACTTTAAGGCCAAAGTATATACTATCTGGGTACATGGACCATTAGGGAGAGTTTACGGGCTAGGCCCTGGGAAGATGGCAGGGCTCCTGGGGTTGGAGTACGCTTTGGAATTCGTTCAGGGCTGCAGGATTTAAGGTTCAGGTTGTCGGGGGGTCTATAAGGCCAGGGTTCAGGACGGAGCGATACCGATGTTTGTAGTTGTATATGTATATACATATATATATATATACACATATTTATATGTAATATGTATATGTATATGTCTATGCATATGTATATGTAAATGTAGATGTATATGGGTATATGTGTATATGTGTATATGTGTATGTATATACGTATACATATACATATACATATACATGTACCTGTACCTGTACCTGTACCTATACATAGATATAGACATATACATATACATATATATATATGTATATATGGCAATATATATATGTATCTGGAGCTTGGGATGTATCTGTAGATGTGTATGTATACGTATATGTAGGTGTGTGTGTGTAAATAAACGACTGAGGCAATGTTTATCTCTCTCTCTCACACAACATCAGCATGCCAACGCGTGTGGAGAATGGAGGAAAGCAGTGTAGCACAGACAATACTATCGTCCGTCAATTCGGCTCACCCCATCACGTCCATCCTAAACCCTACACCCCAGAACCACATGCCCCCACCAAATGTCTGGTAGGTTTCGGGTTTGAGTTCATGAGGCTTAGTCGGCTTGGTTCAAAGGCAGCGCTGACATCTTAGCAGCTGGTTTACATACAGCGCGGGTCGGAATAAGTCGAAATATTGGCTTCTGTATATAGTCCCTATAGTGTACATACCACAATGTGCACCAAAAGCCTATTCTAGTTGTTAAGGCTACCGAGATCTTCCAATATACCTGAAAGAAGAAGTATACCTTACATTATGGGAGGATCCGAAAATATAGAATAAGGAAATCTAAGGTACGCTGCTGAACTAATGGATGGATCTGGGTATAGACACACTCAATTCGACCTATGAGTGCCATGACAGAGAGCATCCATGAAGCATGTAAGAGTGAGCAGTGGGCGAGAGCTGTCATCATCTTGCTGCAGTCGCTTCCGGCCGTGGGGGACCAGAGGGCGTGTCGCGAGGTGATCTCATGTTGTGCAGAGGCCAGGCAATGGCAGGCTGCTATTGACGTCCTGGCTGGAATTTGGCTTATACAGATCGTACCAACAGTCTACAGCTTCAGTGCGGCCATCACGGCTTGCGAGAAAGGCTTCCAGTGGGAGCTTTCCATCCTCCTGCTGTCAAGCATGGTCGCAGCAAGGGTCATGCCCAATCTGATAAGCTTCAGTGCAGCCATCAGTGCTTGCGAGAAGTGTGGTGAGTGGGAGGCAGCCTGTCACTTGCTGTCTCAAATGTTAGAAGAGCGAGTGGTACCAAACAGGATCAGCTACAGTGCTGGCATGAGTGCATGCGAGAAAGGTAATGCATGGCAGATGGCCCTGTACTTGCTGTCCGATATGCCAGAGAAGGGATTAGTACCCGATCTCATTTGTTTCAATGCCGGCATCAGTGCATGCGAGAAGGTGGGCGAGTGGGAGACCGCGGTGCTTTTGCTATCGCAAATGTTTGCATTGGGCCTGGCGCCAAATGAGATCAGCTTCAGTGCCAGTATCAGTGCATGTGAGAAGAGCAGCGAGTGGCAGCTCGCTTTGCACTTCCTGTCTGAGATGCCTTCAGCTAGTGTTAGGCCAAATGAGATTAGCTTCAACGCTGGCATCAGTGCGTGCGAAAAGGGAGGGGACTGGCAAGTTGCCTTTCTCCTGCTTTCGCAAATGTTTTCAGCCAGAGTGGTTCCAGACAACATCAGTTTCAACGGCAGTATCAGTGCAAGCGAGAAGGGCTCAAAGTGGTGCATGGGTTTGTATGTCTTCTCGAAGATGAGTATTGCAACCCTCGTCCCAGACGAGATCAGCTTCAACGCCAGTATCAGCGCTGGAGAGAAGGCTTGTGAATGGCGGTTGGCCCCATTGTTGCTATCAGAAATGCCGACAGCAAGGTTGAGCCCTAACGAAGTGACTTTCAATGCCAGCATTAGCGCCTTCGAGGCGGGTAACGCCTGGCAGAGCGCCTTAGGCTGCTTGTCTGGGATGCCCGGCGCCAAGATCATACCCAGCAAGATCAACCATAATTCCAGCATCAGTGCCTGCGAAATCTCACTTTGCAGCTGGCCTTTCAGCTCCTCCACAAGGGTCGGGCCCGACTGTCCCAATCCCTAAGTCCTCAACCGCTAGGCCCGAAAATCTGAGGCCAACACCCCTAAATCCTAAAACCCTATAAACCCTAAATCCTAAACCATGAAAGCCCTGAAACCCCAAACTGCAAACCTGGTAACTACCCAAAGCCCTGAACACCTAATTAATCCTCAGCCTCAGCGACATACCCAAAGGCTAGATAGTAGCTCCTTTTTGGGATTACCTTCTAGGATTCTAAATATGAACCCCAAAAAACTAAACCCTAAACCCAAACCCAAAAAGGAACTACTAAACTTCTTTCTCACAGCTTCTTGTGCCCGGGGCGTGGCTGCCAGTAGTGGAGTCAAGCCCGAAATCCGACGACAAAGACGCGACACGTTTGAGGTCTAGGGCTGTTACCCTAAGGCTCCTATTGTCTCCTTAGGAATTATTTTTTACTTTTGTTCATTTAAAACCCAAGAGAATATTTAAAATATTATTTATATTATGGTTCTAAGGGGGGTATAGGCTCTAAGGACTCATATTTTGAGGTTTTTGGGGCCCAAAGACGATACTATGTCAGGCTTTCGGGCTATTGTGAGCCTTAGGGTTACAGATTTCAAAGTTGAGGGCTTTGAGGTTGAAGGTGCGGCCACAAGTGCTCTATTAAAGGACCCTCTACTACGCGCCAGATACCCGCTGTTCAGGACAGTAGGGCTCGATTAAAGGACAGTTGAGGGGTCCTGGCGATCTCTGACGGTTCGGCGGTTGGTTTGCTCTTGGCTGGCGTTTTGAGGAGGGGGGGGGGGCTGACCAAATGCAGCAACCTGCCACACAAACGGCTGGGCAACTGAGTCTGGGGCGAAAACCCTTGCTTAGCAATCTGCACGCCCAAAGCAAGGTCGCAAGATACGACTCACCCTCCCCAAGCAACCTCTGAAATGCTAAACCGAACCCCAAGAATGCCAAGGTCCCGGCATCTCAAGTTGACGGTGCATGGCGAGGACGTCATCAACGATGACTTCAGCGACGAGCGCTGGCTGAGCGTTGAGGACGGTTTAGGGCCGGTTTACGGCTTACATAAGGTTTAGGGTTGAGGGTTTGGGGTAGGGGCAGGGTTGAGGTATTACAACTTGCTAAGATAGTTTGGGAGTTTGGGACATCAGTGGTCTCCGCCATCCCACACCTGTACAACACCAAGCCCTTGACAACTTGGCCCCGATTCAGCAACTTACGCACCAAACCCTCAACCAAAGACCTTAACCCCTAAACCTTACTTGAAGGGGCAGGGGACTTAGTAAGTAGGTTATAAGTAGAGTTATAAGTGCCCTAAATGGAGTTACCCTAATTATAACCCTACTTATATCCAACTTACTAAGTCCCCTGNGGACTTAGTAAGTAGGTTATAAGTAGAGTTATAAGTGCCCTAAATGGAGTTACCCTAATTATAACCCTACTTATATCCAACTTACTAAGTCCCCTGCCCCTTCAGGTAACTTCCCAAAACCCCAGAAGTACCTAAAGCCCTAAAACTTGAACCTTGAACGCTTAACCTCCTGCTCTGAGCGTGTCTTGGGGCCACAGAATACCCTGAGTGTCCAAAGGACCCAATAATTAGGTACTCGGGTTTAGGTCAGTGGTTATGTAGGACACTTTTTTTGTAGAGTATAAGATAATTATTTGAGTGGTTGTCGAAGTTATGGTGCCTTTTGGGGTCCCTATTATAGTACGGCACCTATTATTTAGGGTACCCAAAATGGGACCCTAATTCTGACAACCACCCATGTACTTGGACCCTTAATTAGGGATACCGTTGGTCGGTCTACCGGCGCTCCTGAAGGAAGGTTCTTAGCAGACTAATAAGTCAGAACCCGAAGTCCACATGCTCGAAGGGTTCCTTTAAGGGCTTCCTTTAAGGGGACCGTAAGTAAGATCTGAGGCATGGACCCAAATAGCGTATGATATACTTTGGCCGTGAAGTAGTCCCTATTTAGGCATTTTGGGGCCAAAGCTTATACCATTCGGGTACATGGACCCTAATGGCTAGCTCAAGCAAGGTTACCCTTTGTGTGGCCTTGCTTTGTTACCGGGTGCATGGGGTAGACTATCGGCAGAAGGTTGGTTATCTGCTGCTGGAAGATAATGCCTTGCTGGCCCTATGCCCGATCGGCCTGGTTTGCATCCGTTTTAAGCACCATGCTGGGTGTGTCGTCATGCTGTACTGTACCCGGAAAACCTGACGCAACGCAACACAGACACACACACACTCGTGCAATCCTCCCTCTGGACAAACTCGGATCACATGATGTTCAGTCTTTCCAACACAGAGGAGTAGGATGTGAAGAGGATTCTGGCTTAGCCTCTTGCCATATTTATGGCCAATCCAGCTGTGCTTCTAGCACCCAGGAACTGACCTGCAGGTACGTTTCCCTGTCCATCTGACACAGAGTTTCGTTGGCGCGAGCTGTGTCAGAGGACCCCGCGCCCCCTGCATATAAGTATACGAATGAATCATTGAAACCTTGGCAAACAGGTGTTCCACACACACACACACACTCTCGCCACGGAGAACAGTCGCAATCAGCATTTACTGGTGCTTGTTGTTCCTCTGCTGGTCCTGTGTCTGGGACGATCAACTGCAGTTCGTCCATGCGAAATTTGTCCACCAATTCCGACAGCCCGAGCACAACCTTCGAGCCTAAACGCCCCAAACCCGGAACTTAAAGTCGCAAAAGCTGCCCTGCAACCCCTACACTAAACCATCAACGGCACTGAAATCCTGATAATCACCTTAATTAACCTCGATCCTTGAACATTAAACCCACCTCAACAGCCCAGCCCCAGGACTCTTACTGGGAGTTAGAAACGAAGACCAACAAAGCCGGCGAGCGCATGAAGAACATCCGGTGCGCCTGTAAACAATGACAGTAAGACCGTCTTGCATGACCATGCTGATTATTGATTTCAAAGGTACGGGCTGCAGAATTACTGCCATCATCTCCAATAACTAAAGCTACTTTGCGTTGGTCTGATTTGCATCATTCCGATGTCTGGAAAGTTGAGAAAGTACACAGTTGCAGTATCAATGTTCCATATTTCATCGCGAAGACTGCGGGCAAGAACATCATTTGCGTTGCCGTCCAACTCATGAACAATTGTAGCAGTAACAGCAGTCACAGTCGAAATTGTGACAGCAATGACACTAACAGTAATCGGACTAGTTGTAGCGATGGTAGTAGCGGTTCTGCCAACAGCAGTACTTGCAAAACTCTTCCCGAGGGATGCCTCAGTAACGATTATGATGAAGAAGAGGATGGCGATGCCTATGTGGCGATGACTTTGACGACGATGATGGCAGCAATGATCATGACGACGATGATGAAGGTATGGCCATGACAATCATCGATAGTGCACTGCTTGTAACTATGAAGTTGACTTTCTCTAGCAACCGTGCGACTTATTGGGAGAAGCAGTCATTGCAGTGACAATACTATGAGGCTTAGCCTTGCCCCGGTAGGACGAAAGATGGACCTACTCCTTGTTTCGTTGAACACAGACCAGCCGGGTACACCTCCGGAACATTAAAGAGCCGGGTACTCCTCCAAAACATTAAGGTATACTATACGCTTAAGACGGGGTATAAAATGCTCCACTGGCCAGGCCACGTAAATCGCACTTCTCGGTACCCCGCTACTCCACCAGACGTCTTAGGACAGGAAAGGTCATGGGGCCCCAGGATGTTTGTCGGCGTTGTGTCTGTGCTGATGGTGAAGGGACATAGCTTCTCCCAAAAGCCTATTCTAACCATTAACGCTAAGACCCTATGTGATTCGTTCATAGCGACGTTGCTTTTTGATCCTTCGATGTCGGCTCTTCCTATCATTGAGACGCATAAGTCCCAAAGTGTCGGATTGTTCACCCGCCAATAGGGAACGTGAGCTGGATTTAGATCGTCGTGAGGTTAGTTTTACCCTACTGATGAACTAGATGCTGCGACAGTAATCGAAGTCAGTACGAGAGGAACACTTCGTTCAGATACTTGGCTAATGTGGCTAGCTGAAAAGCTAATACCACGAAGCTATCATCTGTTGGATTACGACTGAACGCCTCTAAGTCGGAATCCATGCTGGCTAAGCAGTGTTGCCCACCGCTCTCATTGCAACNTGTGGCTAGCTGAAAAGCTAATACCACGAAGCTATCATCTGTTGGATTACGACTGAACGCCTCTAAGTCGGAATCCATGCTGGCTAAGCAGTGTTGCCCACCGCTCTCATTGCAACATGTCAACAAATAAGCTTTGGCTCTAGCACATACCAGCCTCTATCGCCGCTAAAAGCATTGGGGTAAATGATAATTTCATGCAGTGGGAGCGATAGATCTTTTGTAGGCGACTTAATCGAATCCAGGTATTGTAAGTGCTGAGAGTTTCCTTTGTGATACGATCCACTGAGATTCATCCTGTGTTTTTGGGTCTGTCATCCTTCCACTCTTCATTTAACAGGGTTTCCTACTGGCCATTGGTGCCACGAGCTTTAGCACAGAACCACATGGCTGGTTTTGAAACCCTATACCCTGCGAAAGGAGTTCAGGCTGTATTAAACCAAGAAAGGTATCTTACATCATCTTATAGGGCCTTCCTTAACCCTGAGGGTTTGTTTACCCAAACAGCATACAAATTGGCCCAAATTACCTAAATGGGGACTACTTCGAGGAGAACTCGTACTCTATATTAGTACATGGGCCATAAGCCCTAAACCCTAAACCGTGGGCCAGAAGGGTAATTTATCCATCTTCCGGGTTGGCAGGGTCTGCGAACCCTGAACCTTAAAACCTGAGCCAAAGCAAAGAGTCCAAATTGCTTTCGGCTCGTCTTGTTTAAGGTTTCCGGTCTTGGCTCTAGGGCTTTACAGTAGAAGCCCAAAAGTTGGAAACCCAATAGCCTCCATCCTTAAGAGTAATGTATAGGGAATCCCAGCACTATTTGGCCTTAATCCGGTTTCCAACTTTATGGGGTTTACCGTAGATTTATAGGTTTGGGGTTTAGGTTGTTGAAGCAAGCAGTGGGTTGAGATAGAAATCCTAAAGTGTGTTTCAAGGAATCCATCGCTCTGCTACCTTTGCACCTCAGAGCCCGTAAGCTTTACTGATTCCTAAACGCCTGAACATCCCGCTCCAAAAAACATACATCATAGACCTGATAGTTTCTACGGCACTGATACTCCAAACCACACAAGCCATAAACCCCAAAACACAGGAATCCAGAGCGCCTAGCGCCTGAAAAGCCTAACTAGCTGCTAAGTAGCCTTAAACACCACAATAAATACCCTAATCCTCAAGCCCCAAATCCAAAGGCCCAAAATCCTTACACCCCAAGCCCTAAAACCCTCGAGAAGATCTATTCAGGTACTTGCTGTACCTACGGAACGATTGCCGCTGACTGAGGGGTTGGCAACAGCGTAGGCTGTCGATGGCTTATGGCTTAGAGTTTGGATGTGTTTATGGTTTGCTTGTTTTTTTGTCGGAGGGTGTGGGTTATGATTTTGCTGGTCGAGGGTACGGTGTTTGATGTGTCTTCGGGTCCGGTGTTTAGTGTGTTTGTGTTTAGGGTGGTTTGTTAGGTGCAGAATTAAATTCGTGTTTATGTGATGCAACTTCGAGTTTCAAATTATTTGACGTTGCAAATGTGGACGAGTCGAGGCAGTCGAGGTAGGGGTAGATCTCGAAATCGGGGCCTGTCATGGTTCGAATGTTGTGTTGGGAGTCGGCCTGCCTCATACATCCCATGGAAAAACACCCGCAACCAAACACTGAACCGTGGACCCGAATCCTTTAAATCCTGAACTCCACACCAGAAATCCTAAGCCCAAAACCCGGAACCTAACCCCATACTCATATGCCCGCCACAAAACGAAAGACGTGAACATTCAGCGACGGCTGCATCGACCTCGTGAGATGAGGCTGACGAGCAAGGTGCAGAGTCGCTGAACCGATGAGGAACCCAGAAAGCCCAATATCATGCACAACTGCCGGACAAAGAGATAGGGATCCAGGCTAGCTAGAAAAATCCGGGCCAGCTCGTGATCAAGTATGCCAGGAATCGCAAGGAGATCTCTCTCTCGAGATGGTAAAGAGGCTTACCCAGCGGATCTCCACGGACTGGCCTACGCCCCCGGAATACGAGGCCGAGGACCCCACGCTCGTCGACTTCAGCGAGCTGCTGGCCGAGAACACGTAAGCAACAAAAGCAATGAGCAACAAGACGGTGTGGGGTTCAGGGTTTATTGTGTTTTAGGGCGCAAAGGGTTGAGGGTTTTTTGACAGAAGCCCCCCCAACATGCGAAACAAGTCAGAACCTTTAGATTACAGCCCCTGGAATGGATGTTATCTGCATTTCCACAAGGATTCTCTGGGTTCATAAGCGTGTCTATGAGTTTCGGAGTTCCGACCATCGGTCACTTGCAGTTGCTAGGCTTTGCGTTCCCTTTTCTTCGTGTGCGGCTCTTAGTTACCCCAAGGGTCCAAAGGACCCAATAATTAGGTACTCGGTTTTAGGATAGTAGTTATGTAGGTTAGGATTTTGGAGAGTATATGATTATTAGGTACTTGGACCCTTGGGGTTAGCTATAGGGCCGTAGAAGCTTAACTTTGTGGTTTCCTCAGGCTCTTGATATAGGGTCTAATGTTACTGTTGATGGACAAAATCCTGCATTACCCATTATAAGGAATATACCATAATTCCCATAGTTTAGGGTCCTTAGGGTCATGCAGGATTTTGTCCATCAACCGTATCAACTTTTGGAAGCTGTTCTACGTGCCATGGTGCTCCTCAGCTAAAGCCAGTTCCGTTCTAATCCTTAATGGAAACACCCTAAACCCCAAGACCCTAAACCCCTAAACCCTAGACAGATGACCCAAAAAGCATGCAACGTCACGTGGTCGGGATTTCGGCTTCAAGGTTTAGAACAAACCCTTACCTGGACCCCAAAAGTATGTAGAATAATAGCCTTTTTATAGGCTTTGGGCCATTATTTGACCTACTTTTGGGGGTCTAATTAGGTAACCACTTAATTAGAGACATTGGGCTACCCTGAGTCGTACTTGAACTCGTAAGCTGGCAGCCCAGGTACGAAATACATCACTAAGACGCTCTTCGAGAAGGAGAAGCAGGACATTGTGTTTTGTAGGACGTGGGTTCTAGGATTTAGGGTGTAGTGTTTTTGATGGTGAATGAGGAAACAAAGCTCCTGGTAGTAATATTTACTTTACGGTCTGAGCGGGCTTGCCGGGGTCCTTTGCGACTCCTATGGTCGCCGGGTTTCAAGTTTGGGGTTCGAGATCTTCGGCCTCAAAGCGAGGCGTCAGTCTAACGGCATTTTCGATGTAGACAACTAACAGATAGCGGTGAAGGCCAGGATTAACAGCCGCGGACAAACACAGCAGTTTCGACATGTTGGTCTTCGAGTGCCCTCCCAGCGTCCAGTGCTCCAGACTGCAACCAAGTTGAGCGCATGGGTGCGACTAAAACGCACCCCGACAGAGAAGGCATCAGAGTTGCTGCGACCTTTTCAACCATTTTCCACGTGGGGTGTTTTAGGATCTACAGTAGGGGCTAATTAGGTTCTTTCCTTACACTCTCAACATATCTGTCTCTAAACCCACAAGCCTGCAAAACCCCGACAACCCCAAACGCTAAAACGAAAGACCCTTGCTAAATCCTCAACGTGTCACAGACCCGAAACCCTTAAGCCCAGACGACTTGAGGAGCTGGGACCCGCAGCGGGTGTCCCCCGGCTGAAAAGTTGGGGTTGGGCGAGAGGCCAATACCTCTTGATTTAAAGTGGCTCTTATCATTCATGGAGGGCTGCTTTGTCTTGTCCCTAGTGACTCTACTGAAGAGTATGCGATAGTTCTCTTGGGCTAGGGGTCTTCAGTGCATTCCTGATGGACTTAGCCTTCGGGACCCCAAGCCGTAGGAACAACGGTCGAATGCCGTGGTAGGTTTAGGGTTTCGGGTTTAGGGGTCGATGCATTCGCTGGGCTTCCTTTGAGGTTCAAGAACATAGCAAGTAGGCCCTCAACAGAGTTGCAAGTGTGAAGCCATACCCAGCCTTCAGTACGGATTGTAATAATGGGGACCTACCTATACCATGCTGGGCATTCCTCGTTACAAAGATAGCATGATATACCCCAACTCTATTCTAGTTATTAAGGCACCTATATTACTGCCGTCGCCATAGCGAATCTCATAGCTTGACGTAGGCTCCTTCCCAAGGGTATTGAATGGGCTTTCTGATACAGCCAAAACCCAAGTGAATTCAGAAGCTTACTAAGCCCTGTGACCTCGAAGTGCAAAGCATGGAGGCATGAAGTGTGGGCTTAGGGCTCAGTTCCGTTGCAACTCTGCTTGTAGACTACCTACTAGTGTCTCAAGAGGCCACGTATCTCTGTTGCGGAAGACTTCCGATTGCTAGTGTCCCAAGAAGCCACGTATCTCCTTACTTCCATATTGGTCTTTCCAGCTTCCATACAGACATTAAACATTCATTATTTGCAGGGCTTTGTCGATTGACAACAAGAGATGCGCAGCTAAGAGATACTCGCACTTGCTTATTCCGCCCCCTGCATTTCACTTCAAGAATTAACCCCGAATCACTCTCTAGGAAACCAGGCTTGAGGGAGGGTTCGGCGAAGGGTTTGTCTTGGATACACGGGTAGACCTCAGCTCAGGACGACAGTGATGACGACACCGCTGATACGAGGATAAAGGTCACGACCTCGGCATTCAACTTCCATAAGCCTACAAATGAAGGCCGCAGAACCCTAAACCCTAAACCCGCCCTCACCGCACCAAACCCTAGTCAGTTCATGCACCAGTTTTCCTTGCGTAAGCACGCACTCGTAGTATTGCATGTGGGTAGTTGTCTAAATTAGTGTCCATTTTATCCTTTTAATTAGGGTGCCGTATTATATAGGGGACCTAAAAAGGCACCGTAATTTAGGGAGCTACCCATGTACTTACTGGAGCACTCGTACGCAACTTTCCATCCGCGAGCTTGAGCCCTGAATGCTGTCACCTCCCCCCAAGGTCGCCCAAAGGCTCCAAAGTATATAGTCGAAGGTAGGGTTTTTATATCAGGGTTGACTAGTTATACTTTGGGGAAGTATATACCCCAAAACAGAGGCTAGGACCCTGCTATGATATACTACCTGGCCTCTATAAAACCCACCTTTTAGTGGGTCCTTATTATAAGTTTGGGGAAGTATCCCTGACAACAGTACCAGGCACCCTTGTGTACCTTAAACCCTTACAGAACCCTTTAAAGGAACCCTTGAAGGAGCCCCTCAAAGGAACCCTTTAAAGTAACCCTTGAAGGAGCCCTTTAAAAGAACCCTAAACCCTAAACCCTAAACCCTTTAGAGTAACCCTTGAAGGAGCCCTTTAAAAGCCTGAAAGGAACGAGGGACCCAGTAGGTCTGAACCCGAAGCCTACGCGCAAAGCACAAAACTCGGTCGGAACGGCATGCTGCAGAGTTTTCCAGGTCCAAGATTTAGGGTTTAGGAGTTTAGGGGTTTAGGGTTTAAGGTTGGGGTTTTAACTATTTTTTTTTTTGGGGGGGGGGTTTGGAAGTCATGTTGTGACCAGGGTTTAGGGTTGTGGGGTTCTGGGGTTCTGGTTTCTTTTTTGCAGCTTCGGGCGTAAATGTTCTTTGCCTTGGTCGTGCCGTTCACTTTGCGGGTCGTGGGATGGTGCTGACTCCCAAGCCCACTTGGCTGGAAAACCCCATATGCGAACCGTGGCGGGCTGAAGCCTACAAGCTTGAGGCTAGGCAGGTCCAGGTACTCGGAGAGTAGGGCTTTCGGCATCAAAGTCCATCAGTCTATTCAGGGTCAGTCTTTGACAAAATTGATACCTAGACCCCTACTGTCTAGGCACTTGGTCATTGTCGTACAGCAGTCTGTAATGATCGGTATGTAATGATCGATATTCCTCTACAGGTTGTATACAACATCGAAGAGTCAAAATCCCAAACCCCGAACCCTAGGCCCGAGTGCCTATACACCAAACAGTCTAACACCCGTTCATTTAGGGCCCTGCAAGGTGCACAACTGCTATGCTACCCGCTAAGGCCCTACCTAAAGTCTTGGGATCCGCCGTAATGTGTCAATGCAATGCATATAGTTGCCCAGAGGTCCGCATGTAAAGTCCTGTGTCAGGGGTTGAGATGAATATCTTGAGGTTCAGGGTTCAGGGTTTGGATATAAGTTCAAGATCTAGTGTTTTTTGAGAGTTAAGATCTTGAAGCCGGCAAAGCCCGAGAAGCGCACACAACACATCCCCAAACCACACTAGACCCTAAATCCTGCAAGGAAATGAAGGTTAGGTGGTTCACGGTTTAGGCGCTTAGGTTTGGGGCCTGAAGCTTCCACACCCCTTCACCAAGCTTCTCAGATGATAGCCAATCTGAAAGAGCCGGAGCCGCGGCGAGAGGCACCGGATTTGGGGCATACTATAGGAGCCTAAATAATTACCAATAGTATTCCTTACGGTTCCTTATTATAACTATACTCAAAAGGAGCTCGAAACCATAGTCTAATTATTAGAGTACGGTTGCAATGGCACCTGTAGGCTCATCCGCTACCACTCTTTTAGGGTATCTACTTGTCTATACACCAGGTCCTAACCATCTTCCTATAACCATATACCTAGGTATCCCAACTATACCCCTAAGGGTCCATGCACCGGAATAGTATACACCTTGTCCCCAATGTATACCTACTGTTTTGAGGCCAATGCATATATTAAATGGGTACATGGACCGTTAGGGAGTTGTAATTGCAGGGTCCAGGGTTTCGCTGGCACATGTCTTCTTAAAGCAGATATGTAGTAGACGCGAGTTGTGCCTTTAAGGCCGAAGTACGCAAGCTTCGACATGTTCGTGCTCACTTATCTTCAGGGTCTACGGCTTTGCAGTTTGTGCGGCGGATCCTGCATGCTGAAGCCTGCCTGAAAGACATTAAGGGTGGTCGGTCGCAAGCATGTAGGGTTTTAGATAATTGCGGAGTTTGTATGGAATTCTTCGTGCACTGGAAGTGGACAAAGTTCTGCACCTGAACTATGGAATCATCGCACACTTTCTTGTAGATCACGATGTTATTCTGTCCATCATCAGGGTCTGCTACCGTCCGGCAATCGAAGTTAGGCAAGCCCTTGCAAGTCTTGGCATACCTTGGAGGCGAGGCTACTTAATAATGTGTTGCGGTGTTATAGTTGCTATACTATAGCTGACGGAGAAACAGTACATGACAACACAAAGTCCAAGAGCAGTAGCCTACGCCAAGGAGAAGCCGACAATCATGTGTATCCCGTAATTCTCCACGACTGCAGCTGCGAAGAGCGCTCGGAATAGTCCGCCCAGCGACATCATGGAGCAACTGCTGAAGCTCGAGCCACATGTTGCTCCAGAAGATGTACAGCAGGTTCTGGCCCGACATCGACTGGATCACAAAGCACTGTGCTCGACGATGCAAGAGCTCAAGGAGCAAAAGCGATTCGATCTGGTTGGTATGGTATTGTCAGAGACTCTCAAAGCCGGTGGCACCAAGATAGGCCCGAGAGAATTCACCACGGGTATCAGTGCATGTGCAAGGGCGAACGACTGGCAGCTAGCCATGCATCTGCTCGATAGCATGAGGAAGGCCAAAGTGACTGCAAATTCTTTCAGCTACAGTGCCACCATCAGCGCTTGTGAGAAGGGTGGGCAGTGGCAGCTGGCCATGCATCTGCTCGATAGCATGAAGAAAGCCAAGGTGGATGCCGATATCTTCAGCTACAGTTCCACTATCAGCGCTTGTGGGAAGGGTGGGCAGTGGCAGTTAGCCATGCAGCTGCTCGATAGCATGAGGAAGGCCAAGGTGACTGCTAATGTTTTCAGCTACAGTGCCACCATCAGCGCTTGTGAGAAGGGTGGTCAGT
>BGNK01000698.1:136770-199359 GCA_003297005.1 Symbiodinium sp. clade A Y106
GAAGGGTGGGCAGTGGCAGTTAGCCATGCAGCTGCTCGATAGCATGAGGAAGGCCAAGGTGACTGCTAATGTTTTCAGCTACAGTGCCACCATCAGCGCTTGTGAGAAGGGTGGTCAGTGGCAGCTGGCCATGCATCTGCTCGATAGCATGAGGCAAGCCAAGGTGGATGCCGATGTCATCAGCTACAATGCCACCATCAGTGCTTGTGAGAAGGGTGGGCAGTGGCAGCTGGCCATGCATCTGCTCGATAGCATGAAGAAAGCCAAGGTGGATGCCGATGTCATCAGCTACAGTTCCACTATCAGCGCTTGTGAGAAGGGTGGGCAGTGGCAGTTAGCCATGCAGCTGCTCGATAGCATGAGGAAGGCCAAGGTGACTGCTAATGTTTTCAGCTACAGTGCCACCATCAGCGCTTGTGAGAAGGGTGGTCAGTGGCAGCTGGCCGTGCATCTGTTCGACAGCATGAGGAAAGCCAAGGTGGATGCTAATGTTTTCAGCTACAGTGCCACCATCAGCGCTTGTGAGAAGGGTGGTCAGTGGCAGCTGGCCATGCATCTGCTCGATAGCATGAAGAAAGCCAAGGTGGATGCCGATGTCATCAGCTACAATGCCACCATCAGCGCTTGTGAGAAGGGTGGTCAGTGGCAGCTGGCCGTGCATCTGTTCGACAGCATGAGGAAAGCCAAGGTGGATGCTAATGTTTTCAGCTACAGTGCCACCATCAGCGCTTGTGAGAAGGGTGGNGTGCATCTGTTCGACAGCATGAGGAAAGCCAAGGTGGATGCTAATGTTTTCAGCTACAGTGCCACCATCAGCGCTTGTGAGAAGGGTGGGCAGTGGCAGCTGGCCATGCATCTGCTCGATAGCACGAGGAAAGCCAAGGTGGATGCCAATGTGTTCAGTTATAGTGCCACCATCAGCGCTTGTGAGAAGGGTGGGCAGTGGCAAATGGCCGTGCATCTGTTCGACAGCATGAGGAAAGCCAAGGTGGTTGCCAATGTCATCAGCTACAATGCTGTGTTGGAGGCAGCGTGTAGCAAGGCAATGAGTCAAACATATGAGCTTTTTCTGCAGGCTCGACAGGCTGGGCTGTATGGCAGCTTGTGCAACAAGGGCCCTACTTTGCTTGACTTACATGAACTGTCTGCCGGTGCTGGCTGGATGGCTGTGAGGTGGTGGTTGCTGGAAGTCTTGCCGCCACAGCTCAGCTCCAAGAAGCACAGCCGCTGCATCATCATCACCGGCTGGGGCAAGTCAAGGCCGACTTGGGGGAAGTCTGATGTTCAAGCTTTTGTCCTGGACAAACTGCAAGGCCATGGCATAGCTGCCGAGGTTCAGAAGGAAAACCAAGGTGCTCTTGAGCTGCACTTGACGACATCGGACCTGGCAGTTTTGCGGGCAAAGCTGCAGGATCACCCTGGGCAGAGAGAGAAAAAGCATGTGTGTGTGTGTGTCTGTGTCTGTGTCTGTGTCTGTGTGTCTGGGTGTGTGTGTGTGTGTCTGTGTGTGTGTGTGTGTGTCTGTGCGTTTGTCTGTTTATAAGCAGGAACAACCGTCAGCTGAGTAATCATACCCACGACAACAGCAACAGAAAGACGTGACTTAAGCAGTGGCTGCGATGAGCCGGTTGTGAGAAGCCCTGCAGCACTCGCCATGTCACTTAGATTTGCAGCATGCAGCTCACGAGCAAGTCTATGTCGATCCTAACCCTAAACCCGACATGGCTACGACCGCAGAAGTTGCAGAACTGCCGCCATACAGCAAATCTCCTTGAACCTGCAACCGCAAACCCACCAGATTCCGAAGCAACTTACCCTGTTATAGGACTCCAAACAATCCTAGAGAAACCACACTGAGCCCTTTAAGAAGGCACTGTAACCACCAATCAAGTTTAGAGGGGCTTTATGTCTATACATGCCAGTAGCTTAGAAAGTATACACTGTTTCGGGGTTTATGAACTCAGCAACTAAGAAGGATTTCGGAGTTGCGGGTGCAGGTTCTTCTTGGAGCACCAAAGCGTGAAGTTGTTCTCTTGTAAAGCATCAACCTCTAAACACAATTCATCCCTGGGGATCCCCAAACCTACTGTTTTAGGGGTTAGACCCTCTAATTACAGTAAGGGGTCAGAACCTACTATTTTGTAGGGTTTGGGGTCACCTGTCTGGCTTAGATGCCTAGACCATACCATACGCTGAAATTTCCGACCTTTTCTTGACAGGTATCTTGATTCAAACTATTCAGGCCCTACCATATACAGCTTACCTTGGAAACCCTCAAGGCAAACCTTCTCTGAAATTTTCAGCCATCCCAAGCCGTTGCTCAACGCCCGCAAAGGCTGATAAACAAACATGCAGAGGTCGTTTCTTGTACTAGTGTGCCTTTGCGTGCCTCACTTAAAGTAGCATCCTTTGAATCTTGAGGTAACCCAAAGTGAAACTTTATTTACCACGGGTCCCAAACTTCAAGTACCCTGAACCCCAAAGCCCTGCAGAGCCCTAGTGAAAGCCAATCAAGCGCCCATGCAGAAGCCCTGCAAAACCCCCATAACCACCAAGTACCTTAAGTGCCTGAAACCATTTGGGAGTTTCCGAAAACAGGGGACCCTTCTCAAGTACCCTAAATAGTAGGATCCTTATTATAAGGACTCCACAATAAGGTACCCCTAATTTTCGGAAACTCCCATTTACTGTGCCACTCAGCTACTCCCCAATCCAGGGTGTGCCTGTTGATAGGCTAGGTTCCCCAGTAGTACCCTTTTTGCCCTTTTTCTTTTTGGGTTCTCATATCAAAACCAAATAGGGGGAAAAAAGGGTACCCTTATTATTAGGGGTCTACTGGGGCACCTAGTAGGGTTTCAGGAGTATCCCTTGTTGAAGAGGCTTTATTTACAGGGAGATTCAGGTCCTTGGGTTTAGGGTTTAGGGTTTCGGGTTTAGGGGTTAGGATTTAGGGTTTCGGGTTTAGGGTTTAGGATTTAGGGTTTAGGGTTTAGGATTTAGGGTTTAGGGTTCAGGGTGAACACAGCTACATGTCATACTGTTCCAGTATTTATGGGCCCCGAATTTTGGTTCAAAGTGGGCAGTTGCATGTAGTGCTGCAGTCGACCAGTGCTTGAATTGGAATTATCCTGCAGCACTTAACTCCTAAACCCCAGACCCTGACCCTACAAGATTTTTCGGAAGTTTCCGCAATATCAGCTGTTCTCTCCCCTATAAGACTCCGAGTATACGAACAGTACCTACTCTGTGGTTTTACGTTTGAAAATGGTACCTAATTTGGACTATTTGGAGTCTGAGGGCTCCCCAAACGAAAGCCCAAAATGTAAATGCTCGCATGCCGTCCAGGCAGATGTGTACTTTTCGGAAGAGGAGGACGGCCATGCCAAGATCCTAAACCGAGACATTTGAACGCAGGATGTAGCCAGAAAGCCCAGTGCTTTTTAACTAAGGAACAACTGGAAAATAGGGTCCTTAATGTTATGATTTAAGGTGTATTCCTTATTTAAGGGGTATGGGGTTCTCTGGATAGTTCGAGGTTCGCAGAGAAGACTTGGTCGTAAACTTACTCAATCGTTACCCTCATATGGTATGGTCTTTGTGCCTAAAATCCTTAAACTATGTGTCCTTAGAGCCTAAGGGTATGTCATATGTGTGCCAGTCAAGAGCCCAAAGCAGAAGGTAACTTTCTGGACAGAACCGCCCTGAATTCTGCGACCACCTCCCCCCGAGGATCTGGAATCCTGACGCCGTTAAAGTAAGCTCCACGCCCTTTCACTGAACCCTCCAACTACCCTGTACAAAGAAAAACAAATGACACACTATTTCGCACCGTAAGGCCCTAAACCCTAAATCCTAAAGCAAAACCCTAAACCCCCGAAACTGGCTCAGAGACCCTCAGCGAATAGGCTACCACCCTACAACCATAGGGCCCTGAGCCCTAAACCCCTGAACCCTGAACCTAAACCCTGAAACCCTAACCCTTAGGCTCTAAGGACTCATATCTGAAGGCTTTTGGGCCCAAAGACCATACTATACATGGCTTTTGGGCTATTTTGAGCCTTAGGGTAGCCTTAATCCCTAAACCCATGAACTTGCAATCTAATTACTTAAAGCAGAGTCCAGGAGAGCCCAGTCTTACAGTGAACCCCAGAAAGTTGGAACATGGGTTTAGGAGGATTGGTGCTAGGATCCCCTATACTCTAGCTTAAGGGCATGAGGATATTGATGTTCCAACTTTCTGGCTTCTACTATAAANGAACCCCAGAAAGTTGGAACATGGGTTTAGGAGGATTGGTGCTAGGATCCCCTATACTCTAGCTTAAGGGCATGAGGATATTGATGTTCCAACTTTCTGGCTTCTACTATAAACCTTCAAGCCCTCAGCCCTCAAGCGCTCAAGCCTGCAAACGGAGAGCCCGGGGTAAGGGACTTAGTAAGGGCTCGTAAAGGGCTCCTTAAAGGGATCTATGGGTTCCTTAAAGGGATCTATAGGGTTTAGGGTTTAGGGTCTACTCGAAGGGGGAGGGGACTTATTAAGTTGGTTACAAGTAGGGTTTTAATTAGGGTAACTCCATTTAGGGCACTTACAAGTCTACGTATAACGTACTTACTAAGTCCCCTGCTCTTTCAGGTAGGGGTTTGGGTAATTTTGTTTCCGGTGTAGGGGCTTGTTGTTTGGGGTTTACAAGGTTTAGTGCTTGCTCAGTTTGGGATCGTCTGGTTCAGGTTCTCAGGGCTTACCTAGACTCTGCATGTGCTATCTCTTTTGGCTTTGCCAACCTTTTGTGGTTATCTCGGCAGTTTCGGTTTAATCAGGGTTTTCATGTTTGCGTTTCTATCGTTTATCTAGACTCTCTATTTTGGCTTTGCCAATTTTACTATGATTATCCCTGAGCCCTAAACCGTGAACGCCGAGCCCTCACCCATTGCAGGAGTTCTCCGAGTACGAGTGCGAAGGCTGCGGCTCCAAAAGTGCAATGCCGGCTGAGTTGGGGTTCCTGCTGGGACTTGGTTTAGGGGCTTTGGGTTTAGGGTTTAAGGCTTATTAGGGGCTTAGAGTCTAGGGTTTAGAGGCTTTGTGTTTCGGGTTTAGGGTTTAGGGTTGGGGGGTTTGGGTCCGTTTCCAGGGTGTAGGGTTTGGGGGGTTTAGGTAAGTGGGGGTTTAGGGTTTCGGGATTTAAGGGGGTAAGGCTCCTGCTCTTCAATAGAGCCCTTATGGTCCTTAAAGGAGGGTTGAGGGTTTTAGGGTGTGCAGGGGTCAGGATTTCGGGATTCAGGGGTTCAGGGGTTTGGGGTGTAATGCTTTTAGGGCTAACGGGCGGTTCATGGTTTGGGGAGGGGTTGCCAGCCTTCGCGTTTTCGAAGGTCATCAGTAGTGTAGGGTCAAAGATCTTTAGGGTTTGGATTGTTCTGAAGGTGGGCCGCCATCGGCCAAAGAGCACCCTAACCAATGAACCCGCCATACAGGCGTCGCAATAGTGCGTGCGAATATCCTGTTGTGGTCCCTGCACAAGCCTAGTTCAACATGCCCCCAAGACCCTTGTCTAATGATTAAGGTCAGCCCCCCTCGTTTAGGGTTTAGGGTTTAGGGTTTAGGGTTAATGGTTAAGGTCAGCCCCCCTGGCCCTTGCAGCCCGTCTGGGGAACCCAGCCTATAGAACTGCAGAGAACCTCTGAAAACCGTCTAAACCCTGAGGGTTATTGCAGGTGAATGTCATGAAGAAGGCAGAAGACCGCTGCTTCAAAGTCTACTGCAATGCCTCTGACTCAGTGTCAGGGATGTAGGATTTGGTTTTGGGGGTTGAGTACTAGCGACTAGTGCTCCTTGGTGTACTTTAATTGGTCTATAATATAGACACCAAAACCTGTGGAACCCATTAAGGCCTCTGGATTAGAGTCTAAGGGTTAAGGGGCTGCTGGTTTCAGAAAATCGAATCTTGTAGGGGGTTTCGAGTTTCTAAAGGTTCTAGGAGTTCTGGCGCTCCATATGGGTTCGAATGTAAGGGCTCTTGGGGCTAAGCCGTAGGAACTAAGCCCCCAAAGCCCAAGAGAACTTCGGGGGGGGGGGGGGAGGGTTTAGGGTTTAGGGTTTAGGGTCGTTGGATTTGGTATGTCGTGTGGGGTTGAAGCTTTCGGTGCCTGGGATTTGGGAATCCTGTCCCCGACTTCTACGATTCACCCGGACTGCTCAAAACCCCAAACCATCAATCCCTAAACCCCTAAACCCGAAACCCCTGAAGCCCTAAGCCCCTAAACCCAAAACCCTAAACCCTTAATAAGCCCTGAAGCTCTAAAGCTTTCAACCCTGCAGCAGACACAAAAATCAAGAGGTCTCGCGTGAAGCGCTGAAGAAGCCAACGACAGCACTGGATGAGTTTCGGCGGGAAGTTCACCTTAAGCAGCTGGACATGTAGCCTTTTATCCGAGAAGCCTAAGGAGTAACTGATAAGAAAGTCTTATCATGACCGAGCTGTTAAAGCAAATCGGGCGAAGGAGATCACCAAAAAGGCGCTTCAAGTGACTTAAGCTGATCTGTAGAAGAAGCTCTGAACCCAAATAACCTACCCTTTAGGCCTTCCTTATATAGGTCGCAAGGTAAGCTCTGAACTTGTCTGCTGAGGATTGCCCTTATGTATCCATCGCCGACATGCACAAGGAGGCCAGCTTACACTTCCTTGTTGAAACTCTGAGATTGCGAGCCCTTCAGCCTAAACCCTGCATCCTCACCCGTCAAAGCTGCATGCTAAATCTCAAAAACCTGCACACATAAACCCGAAGGCGCATCTGATAAACTCTAAAACTCTGAGGCCCTGAACCCTAGGGTAGGCCGGCCGCAGCGCCGACGCTCCGCCGCTTCTTTTTCCAGACTTCGCGGACTCCTCTGGAACATCATTATCCTCATGCCCCTTAAGGAAAATTATCAGGGATCCTAGCACGAATCCTCCTAAACCCATGTTCCTTCCAACTTTCTGGGGTTCCCTGTAGAGACCCACAAAAACCAGGTGTTTTCCTAAATCCTGGGAGGGCTAGCGCACGGGGAAACGCCGCGTTTCGCGGTGAAACAGCAGAATTCGCGAGCATGGTCCGTTCTCTGGCTGCGCTAAGCCACTACCACAGGCCACTTGGAAGAAGGGGTGTTGACAGGACCCTTCGTGGCGAAGGCTCGCGATCGAGCCAGGCGAGACCGACGAAGCACTTGCCCATACGCCCCAAAGTAGTTCCTTTTTGGGATTACCTTGTAGAATTCTAAATATGAACCCCCAAAAGGAACTACTTTGGGGCCTATGGGTGAAGTATCGCAAGCAGCTCGCGGCATGTGGCTCGGAGATATGTTCTGCCGTGCAAGCATACTCTTCAGTTTGATGAAATGGCTGCTCCGGACGAACGCAGCCCGACATGGCTGCTTTCGATCTGGAGATCTGAAAGACAGGGCTTGGCAGACAGATGCAGGGTTTGCTGGTTTGGCCATCCACTTGTATTTTCAACTCTTCCTTCATCACGATTCAGGGGGTCTTCCAAACTCGTCAAGAAGCCCGCAGCTTTAAGCCCCCAAGCCCTCGGCTCTCTAGACCCGAGATTTTCTTCAACCGGTCAAGCAGAAGACAGACACCACCTTAGAGACTTAGAGTGAAGCACGTATGTCAAAGAAGGCGCTTGCAGAGATTGATAGCTGGAAATCCCGCAGCACGATATGGTGACCGCCCGGAAGCGATATCCTAATATGACGGTTGGGAAGGCGATCTCATAGGTTTTGCTGCTGGCTCACCTATATTATTCTAAGCCCAAAACAGTCTACAACTCTAAACCCTACGGGGAAACAATAATCGGGAACCCTGAAACGGACTGACCTTGGGGCGGACTGACCTCAAACCTACATCGAATGTGTGTGGGCTTTGAGGCTCACGACACAAGAGAAAGCGAATTACGTGGCTGGCTCCCATACTGTGATCTACCTGTGGATCCGAAGCCCTACGGTGTTAAAGGCAACACCTTTTTGTTACGGGTTCATGACATACACTAGTGGTGCGTTTGGGCGATTGGCAGTGTTTCCGTTTCGTTGTTGAGAAACTGCGTTGCTTCTTTGCCGCAGGCGCCGTCCATTCGTCGACAACGCGAGATCGACGAAGCCGCTTGGTGCTGTCATCGGGAGAAAGCTGGAAGGAGGTCAATGTCTGGGGTTCGTGGGTTTTAGGTGATTTCAGACGATAAGGGGTGTTACTTTCAAGGGGCCTTGTAACAATGAGCCTCGAACACAAACCCTTCTGTATACTGGTGTATGCATTTGTATATATGTGTGTATACATATGTATATATATATATGCACCTTTACATATATATATATATATATATGTTTGTATGTATGCATGCACATCTCCAAGAGTCCAAGTACCCAAGATTTTTTGGGGGTCTGTAACAAAAGCCATGCAGAAGATAGATATTGAGTCTTAAAGCCCTAATGTTTGGGAACTTGGACCGTTCGGGTCTACAGTCTACGTATACATACTTTGGTATATGTCTTTGTGTATGTGTATACATAAGTCTGCAGGCCTTTAGGACTCGGTGTGCCCACTCCCTAGAGAGACCGAGCAGTCTTGAGGAGGCGAGATATGCAAAGAGCCCATCAAAAACAAGCGCGAACAGAACTTTCTTGTAAGCGACCTGCACTCAATCTCGCCCGGAGTAGCTACAGCTCATATATGCACATATATATGTATATACACATGTATATATGTATATATATAGTGTTTACATAGTTTTTTACATATGTGTATATATACACATACCGGGATCCACATACATACGTAAAGTGATAGATGTTGAGTCCTAGAGCCGTATTGTTTGGGGTCTTGGACCGTTTGGGTCTATGTATGCAAACATACATACGTACATACGTATGTATGTGTGTATGTATATGCATATACAGTTCATACATATATACATATATACATATACACATATACACATATACATATATACACATATGCACATATACACATATGCACATATACACATATACACATATACACATAGTTACATATACCGTGTTTGCATAGTTTATATATATATACACATACCTGCGTTCTTATTCCTACATAAGTATGGACAATATGAGTACGCATATACATACTAGAGACAGGGATAGAGATGGACCGATACACATAGATATGGATATAGGTATAGGTATAGATTTAATGATCGGTGCATATATAGACATAAGCATCAATGCAGATAGATATTGAGAGATGCATGGATCGTCAGATAGTTAGACCATGCAGAAGTACGTTGTGCATGTACATAGATGTCAAGATGTGCAGTGTTTGCAACGGCACCCCCCCCCTTCAGATAGATAGAAGCATTGATTGACATCGATGTCTAGGTGTGCAGCAGAAACCGCTTCAACCCTAGACGCTAGACTCGCCACCCTACCCCTAAACCCCTAAATCCAAAACCCTAAACCCTAAGCCCCAAAGTCCTAAACCCTAAACACACCCTATGCCCCGTGAGCTCAACGAGCCATCCCTGAGGCCCGCGCAAGGAAGAAGAAGGAGAAGGAGAAGAAGAAGGAAGCCGAGAAGTTGGCGATCGAGGATGGCCGTTCTTTTAAGCTTTTTTGTCTGAGGGTTTAGGGTTTAGGATGATTTTCGATTTGCAGAATTTCGGAATTAGGGTTGTGCGTACTTTGCGGGTTCCTTTAAGCGTGAAGAAAGGTCAAAGATTGCTTCAACCTTACCCTAAACCGCACACCTTTACGCCCTAAACCCCTCAAACCCTGCAACCGCTTAGGCTTAATCAATGCTCTAAGGTCGTACACCCGGAGGAAGAAGACCCCAACCCGGTAGAGATCCCAAACTACATCAACTCGGGAGCTTTGCATGCGAGCAGGACAAAGTCCCGGTGGATCTGGCAGAACTCGAAGAAGTCGATTGAAGACCTCCCGTTGCAGTTTTGAGCATTTTTTTCCGGCTCCGGCTGCTTACCGCTTGAAAGTTTAAACATCTTTCAGTCTGAGAACCAAACCCAACCTACACCAAAAGCCTGAGAACCAAACCCACCTTAAACCCAAAGCCCTATACCACAAACCCCAAGCCGTTCAAAGACTAGCCTTTATTTTCGAAAGCTCCCACCACTTCTCAACGCCTAAGCCCCTAAACCCTAAACCCCTAAACCTTAAACCCCTGAAGCCTTAAACCCTAAACAAAGCTTTCCGGAGCCTGCTGGAGACAAGACTGTAGCTCTGGGCACTTCTCGAACCTAAGGGTTACTTGGACCCTATAGAACCTACGCGTTTTTCAGGACGTCCACGAGGAAACCATAACAAAGAGCCCGACAAAGGTCGGCTATTTATTGTTAAGGTAAGGGATTATGACCCCTAATTAAACTCCGCACCCCCTTCTAAATCCTGAACCCTAAACCCTCCACCCTAAATGCAAAGGCCCAAAGGGTTTAGGGGTGCTAAGTGCCGTCTTGATTGCTCGAAAGCGGCTCCACCCATCTGAAAATCTGTGTGTTCCATCGGGTTTTGGGTTGAGGCTCGTGATGGTTATAAGGTTTTCGGTTTGGGGTTAGGGTTTAGGGCTTCGTGGTTCAGGGTTGCAGGGTTGACGGTTTAGGGTCTATAGGGTTTGTTTATACTAACTCAAAGGTTGTTAAACTACTTGTAGTTGGTTTGTGGTTTTGACTTAGGGGTCCGTGGAGATTGTCTGGGTTATTTTTCTTGGGTTTGTATTTTGACAACACAGAACAGTCATTCCGAAGAGTCATTCCAAAAAAGAAGTCAGTTTGAGTGTATCCTTCAGCCAATATTTTGAAGCTTGAGGTAACAATGATCGTAGACTCTCCGTAGACATCCCTAGACCTCACAAACTAAAACTAGAATAGGGTTTCTGGCGGTTTCTGGGGTATGTTACAGAAATGCTTCAATAATCTTATAGGGACTGCAGAGGCCGGAGCTTGGCAATCGGGCGCTTCAGTGGACTGTAGTGACAAGGCTTCCTGCGCAACCGCGTCAAACATGTCAGCATGATCACCTGAGATGCATATGTATATATATATGTATGTATGTATGTATGTATGTATGCATGCATGTGTTTATGTGTGGAAAAGTACAAACACACATAACATACATATGTATATATGTATATGTATATATACATACATACATGCATACATACATACACATATACAGGTTCCGTTATCCCTAATAGCCAACGAGCAAGAGCTTAGGTTTGTGGGCTTGGCTGCAAAGCCTAATTTCTATAAGCCCCTGAACTTGGTACTCTTGCAAAAATAGAATTAAGCGGTTAACAGGATTCAAGGTTTATAAGCCATGGATTCACCCTGGGGGTCCCTGTGCTCACATAGTATATACTCTGCCCATCAACCCTAAGGCTCCATGTACCCATATATTAAATACTTAAGCCTCAAAGGGGTCCCTATATAGGTACTTTAAGGCCAATGTATATACTATATGGGTACATGGAGCCTTAGGGCAAGTAGTCCACATTATGTACTTTGTGGCCAAAGTAGGCACTGCGTGGGCACGTAGACCCTGAGGTTCATCGAGTTTGGGTTGCCTCAATCATCGTCATGGGGGTTGTCCTCATCATGTTGCAGCCTACGTGGAAAACCAAATTACTAGCCCGCGCAAGTTTGCAGCTTTGGAGGAAGAAGCCCTGAATAGAAATCCCGGACTTCACCGCTGAGTGCATTGATTTGCGTTCACGCGCAGCCATATCTCTCCGGCCGTCATGCAAAGTCATGAACCGGGCTGCAGCTCACAGATCCATGTTTTGTGTCATCATCGTCACTTCTTGAAGGGTTCGGGCTTGGTTTGCTTGCTGACATAGCTGCCAGCTAACTCCGCGATGAGCAATTTCAGCCGAAATCGTGGCATAGTTCGGTGAATTTTTCTCAGATACACAGCTTTATGCCTAGCAAACCCAACTTGACAGCTACACGCAGGTCGCTTGGGTTTGCATAGATCTTTTGACTTTGAGCCGTTTGTTCGGCTTCCCTCCGCTCCAGTCCTGCTGCGGCGCAGCACGGTGCGACACCCGGGATTGTTTTGCTATCCCTACTACTACGACGACGACCACTACTACACCTACTACATGGTTTTGAAACCCTCGCTGCGGTGAATTCCCAAACTCTCGTAGGAATTTGTTTTGATTTAAGCTACTGGCCTCAAATTACCAATCTTTCCCCTTGTAGTCGCCCCTATATACAAGCATAAAACCATGAACCAGCATTCTAGCTACTCTTACGCCCCTCATCAAACCCTACACGAATCTATCTCCATAAACCCGAAGCTCGAGACCTTGAGTAGAGCTCTATATTGCCCTTATATGGCCTTTATCAGCCTCTATTCTATATATCTACCTATTCCCAGATCTCCCTGTATACCCTTCTTCCGGAATACTGGAATACTCCTTCTATGTAGAATCATACCAGTATTCCTCAATACAGGTGCATTCCGGGACCATTCAAGGGCCCTTTAATGGAGCCCTTACGATCCTTAATGGTGGGTATTTACGGCATATTAGAGGGTAGTTGGGGGTTCCTTGGCCCAGGCCATGTCGCGGACTCTAGTGCTGCTGTTTGTGGTCGCCGGCACCTAGGACCAAGCTCAGCGATGCTACAAAAGTTTGGAATTTCAGTAGCGGTTAAAGGATTTAGGGCTTCACGTAGGCTCATACGGTTTGGGTTCGTTGTGCAGGGTTTTCTGGTAGCACTTGTTTCTGTATTGCAGCTTCAGCTTGTGATCAGAGGCTTCTTGTGAAGAGTTGCCATACGAGCTTCGCTCTGGGATCTTGCCTCTGATGGCCAGGCCAATGGACGCGTGTTTACGCAAATGTTACGAACCGGTGCGCTTGGAACACAACTGTTGGTACGCGGAGAAATGGCACTGTCGCGAGCAAACAGCGCAGCGGTGCAGATGCTGAGCACGAGCAGGCCATGCCCTAAAGTCTAAACCCTAAACAGCTTCAATGCAGACGTTGAGGGTTTACAGTAGAAGCCGAAAAGTTGGAAACCTCATAGCCTCAATCCTTAAGAGTAATATATAGGGTACCCCAGCACTATTTGGCCTTAATCCGGTTTCCAACTTTATGGAGTTTACTGTAGGGGTTTAGGGGTCAGGGATGGTTTTGCATGACAACTTCCCCTTGACCCTACCTAGAGGCTCATACCCTACACCTTTTTTAGGATACCTAGTGTTATGATTAGGATCTGTTGTCTTAAAGTCTGTCCAAACTATAGCGACGTCAGCGACCTCACCAGAGAATTGCGAGGTAATCGTCCCGAAATAAGACACCAAATTGCGAGGTGCCGAGGTCCAACCAGAGGTTCGGTCCCATTTTGCATTAAAGCTACGGTGACCGCACGTTTGTAGGGAAAGTAGCTTGTGCACACCCACCCCACACACACACACACTCATCCTGGACGCCTTCTGCGAAGACGACGACAACCTCTTGCAGGACAAGGACTGATGCGGCATTTGCAACGCGAGCAAGATTTAATGAATTTGTGCGGNGCCTTCTGCGAAGACGACGACAACCTCTTGCAGGACAAGGACTGATGCGGCATTTGCAACGCGAGCAAGATTTAATGAATTTGTGCGGCACAATAAACGCCCTAACTGCCGCAGTTAGGTTAGGGTTTTAGCTGTTCCCAAGCAGTGATTCAAGATATTGGATGGCTTGATCCTTGTACGGGCAATAACATTTAGCGCAGTGGAAGTGCACGCGCTTCGTTGAATGAAACCCATGGTTTCGAATCCCCCTGGCGCAGTGATCTCAATTGATCCGCCGGCAACGGGCGGTGAGAAAGGACACAGGTGAGAAACGTCCAGTGTACACCAAGCGCAAAAGATTTGCGCAGCGCAAGAGCCAACCCACTGCACGGAAGCTTGTGCGGAATGATGAGGCTTGCGTGCAGCAGGTGGACAGGAACGATCCTGTTTCAGATGCCGATATCCACCAGCTTTTGTCACCGCTAAAGAAGAAGAGAACTGCTTCGGAAACCCAGAAGTGACTTGAACTGTCATGGTGGTGGTGCTCTCTCTTGTGTCATGACCTTTTCACAAAATTTTGTAGCGGATTGGCGGCAAGAGCAACAGCAGAGCTTCTCCGAACTGGAGTGATAGCGTCTGTCTTGCTGCAGTGCTTGGAGATTCAGTGACTTCCATTAGACTAGTAAGTGGGTCTCTAAATCTAAACAACTCCGCTTGGCTTCGAAGCCTCGGTCGTTACAGTCTCCAAGTAAATCCTACGCAGGCCGAAGGAATAGTCCAGCCTGTGACTTCTAGGAAGGCAGATGGAAAGGGTTGCCTGAGAGATGAGTTGATTTCGAGGAAATGGATGATGTTGATGGTAAGCTTGTGAATCATAAATACTATGGCAATGATAGATTTTTAGCTTGTTTACTTTAAGGGTGCCTGTTGAAGCATGGTGTCATGTTCCTGGCAGTCCAGGCTTCCGATGTGGCAATGTCCCAAGCCAAAACCTCGAGCTAGCCTGCCTTTGGGATTTCCACGACGTTCGCAGAGAGGCCCCAAAGTTGAGGTTTGAGGGTTGGACATTGAAGGTTTCGAGTTTCATGACGAAGCTCCCATCCCCTTGAGCCAACTGGAAACAAGAAGACATTGCTCTAGATAATGCGCCCCAAAAGCCCCTAAATCGTGATGGGCCCACAGACTGGTCAAGCCCTTAACTTATCGTAATGTCCCGAAAGCTTACCCAAAAAAAACCCTGAACAGAAAATCCAGTAGCCCGTAAACTTGGCCCCTGCGCCTTCAAACTCGAAGCCCCAGCGAAAGTCAAAATGCACCCGACAGGCCACATCCACTACAACATCATTCTGGTCCTGCGACGACGACTCCTCCTGCTGCTGCTAGCTAATCTGGGTTTTATTGCTACTTCCCCTGGAACCATAGACCCGAAACCCTACACACGTACATACGCACGTTGTTCGAGCAGGAAACGCTCCCACAAGGTTTGTCGAGGTGCATGCACTGAGGGCTGCAGGAAACTGTTGGGAGGGGCAATTGTTCAATTCCTGCTTGCCGGCTCTGGGAGCCAACGAGCAGAGAAGGCTGTTTTGAGCTGTGGAAAGGGAAAAAACCTAACTGCGGCAGTTAGGGCTGTCTGCGCGGGCTCTGGCCCCACCTCAGCGTCGGTCCGGGCCAACCTGCCCTGCAACCTCCCAGTTAAGGGGCCCAGCAGCCCAAATGACGAGGCGAGAAATCGAGCCCTTGCACTTTCTCCCTTGCCAATTCGAGAGCCTCGCCCGCTCCGATTTGCTACCTGGGGAGATGCCTAAACTGCCCAACACCACCCCAAAATAAAGAGGCGGGCGAAGTTTTGAATAGCCCAAAACAGCCCTAACTGCCGCAGTTAAGTTTTTTTCCCTTCCCAACCGGAGGGGCAAATGGAAAGCAGTTTCAGCAAGGCAAGGCCGTCCGCCCGGCCCGCCTAATCCGTGTCAGCCAAATTTGCGGGAGATTCACTGCAGATTATTTTCTCTCCCTCAGGGGCCGGGGGGGTCGGCTACGAAGGCCGAGGCAGTTGGAGGGCGTGGCCTAATGGTCGATGCGTCACCTTGTGCTCTCCTAGTCATGAGCTCAATTCCAAACTTGANGGGTCGGCTACGAAGGCCGAGGCAGTTGGAGGGCGTGGCCTAATGGTCGATGCGTCACCTTGTGCTCTCCTAGTCATGAGCTCAATTCCAAACTTGATCGAAATTAGAAGGCGAGGTTGCAACTACGAGGTAGACGAGGGGCGTGAAATAACAGGGCACGGTGAAATAGGAATTTCGAGGTACGACATAAGAATTATTATATTTTTGCCAGTTAAAGTAGGCGCCCTAAAAAAGGGGTAGGGTATGAGCCTCTAGGTAAACTTAATGCTCTCACGCCAAACAAAGCTTTACATCCTCCGCCCTGAAGCCTCAGCACCCTAAACTGTCAAAGCCTGGATGAGCCCGCTACCTATGCCCTACATAGGCTTCCTCGTCCCTACTGCACAATAGCCCTTGGTTTAGGCTTTATAGGGTTATAATAGGAACTGCAAAGGTGGGAAGTCAATTTTTTGACACCGGAGGCATAGCATTGGTGAAGCGGCTCATTTCTTTTAGCGTCACCAGCAGGGTTAGCCTAAACCCCAAACCGTCTAAGTTAGTCAGTGTATGCAAGGCCGGTGAGTCTCCGAACTTGGAGGTCTCTTACTTCTATTTCTACTTATAACTTTCCTCCTGAGTCCCCGAACCTTTGGGGGGTTTACTATCATACTACAGGGGTTAAGGGACGGTTAAGGGGTTGCTATCATACTAAAAGGGCTGCTACAAGTAGGGTTGCCATCAGGGTGACTATAGGGTTTCTGCGACGAGCTCGTTTACAACTTTCTGGGAGCAGCTAACCCATGCTGAACCCTAACCTTGAAGCCGAACAAAAACGCTAAGCGAAAAAAACGCGTCAACCTGAAATAACCCCGAAACCCTATCCTTTGCAGGGCATACATAAGGAAACACAACAAGGACCCCTAAAGAAATGCTGGTATTCGAGGGTCTTGGTCAGCATTCAACCTTTGTACAACCTTATATGCAAGAAACCCAAGCACCAAACCCTCAAAACCCCGAGCAGACCCAAATTTCAAACCTTAAAGCTTAAAGCACCAAACCGGCCAAGGCATCGTGTGGCTGGCACACCCAAAAGGCTGGCCTGGCTGAGCATTTCGGGTTTTGGGTTTTGGGGTTTATAGGGTTTTATCAGGAGTTTTAAGAGGTTTCTTCTTTAACTGCTTTAGAAGGGTTTGCGGAGGGTTTGTTTTGCAAGGCTTTATTGTGCCTTCGTTCTGCAACAGGAGTCTTGTCATCCTGTTGAATGGGACTTTTTCTTTTTGGAGGGTTTCTACAGGGATCCCTCGAGGTTTCAGGGTTTAGGCTTGCCGTGCTTTGGAGATTGATGTTGTTGGCAATGCCGGGCTGACGATATAATAGAACTGTTGCTGATATTTTTCCTCCTGAGGGTTCTTTTGTGTGTATATATGGGAGTTTCCGAAAAGTCGGGGGTACCTTATCTGGGGTCCTTGTAATAAGGATCCTACTATTTAGGGTACTATATTACGGTCCCCTATTTTCGGAAACTCCCATATATATATATATGTGTGTGTGTGTGTATACACCAAGCACACTATACTCCAAAAAACCTGTGCTGATCATTAGAGCAGGCTTTGGTGCCTTGTTGGGCGCCGCGTTTTGGGTTGGCTGAAGTCTTCGGGCTGGTCTTGGGTTATGTTGTGATGTTGCTGGTTCAGGGCTTCGGGGTTATACAATTTAGCGCTTGAAGGGCTCAGTAACCCTAAACCCTCAACCCTAAGCCCTTTGGAGGGTTACGCTCAACCCCAAGCCCCAAACCTTAAACCCAATGTTGAGGACCGCCAACAAGACAGATTGGATCGAGAGCATCAGTGGCGTCCAGTTCAAGCCTCGGGCAACGGATCCGAAGACGGAGGAGAGTTCGCTGATTGCTGTGACTCAGACAGCTTGGACTCAGCGGGCCGAAGCGGCTCGTTTTCGGCGTCCTCAAACGAACGATCGGCACAGCAAAGCGCGCTGCTCCGCCGCAGGGCAGAAAGCCAGGCGGCCGCTGAGGAGGCTGGGGTGAGCTACACGTCAGCATTTCGCAGCAGCCTCTTCCCAGGGTTTGGTCTTTGTGGGCCTTTGGGGCACAGAGTGTCGATAAGCCCCAAACCTTAGACAGGGGTTGGGGTTCCGAGCTGCCTACAGTTCAAGACTCAGGGTAGAAGCCACCCCAAAACACCCAAAACACCAAAACTGTACAAACCCTCGTCATAGATATAAGATAGCACCGTTACAGGGACCCTACAACCTACAGCCCCAAACCCGAAGCCCGCATAGTTTTTTGAAGGGACCCTCCAAAGAATCCGTGCCAGTAAAGGAATCCTAAAGCCCCAAATCACCAAAACTCCCCAAACCGTAGTTCTTATCATACGTAGAGCACTTGAGGGAAGTTTTTAAGGCAACTTTGCATAAACTTTCATATAGAATCCTAAAGAACCATTTAGGGAACCCTCTAAGGAGCCTACTAATTCTATATAAAGGTCCAAGTACATAGATGGTAAGGTTTTGAGGTCTCAAACACTCATCTCTGAATGGTTTGTAGCACTGAAAACCCTACTGGTTGGGTATGTGGACCCTTTGGGTCGCATGCCCAATGCACCGGTGGGCACAGTGTTTGGGGTGCGGGGGGGGGGGAGATAATGACGTTCTTTGTTTAACGTTCTTTCAAACTGCGTTGTTTGAGGATATACTTTGCTACTCCGTGGTCATGTCGGTGTTGTCATGGATGCAGGCTGTTGCATGGTGCTGCATGATGTTTGCATGGACATGGTAGTGCTGGATGATGTGGTACATGGGGATGCTGCTGGATGCTGCTTGCGTGGGCATGCTGTTGGATGCTATGGGGACGCTGGTGCGTCATGATGCTTGCGTGGGGATGGTGCTGGATGCTACTTGCAGGGTCTTGGCTGCAGGTTGCTACGCATGGTCATGCTTGCATGGTCGGCAGCTCCGGAGCCCGTAACGCGGAACCCCTAAGCTCTACTCTACTCACCCAAGCTTTTCATTAGCCTGTTTGACAAACGGGAGCCGAGAGTTCCCGGCGGATGTGTTGAAAGAGCGACGCGTGGCAGGCGCAACGAATTCGGAAAAAAATGCAACTTTTGCACGCCGTCGGGGCGTGGTGCAAACCACGATTCACTCGGCAGGGACGAGGTTTGCAGCATTCCTGATTGAATTGGCGCGGGCGCCCAATACGTCTGGCGCATTGTAGGGGTTGGGGATGCAGCTAAGCCCTAAAGCAAAAGCCCCACTTCGCACAATCGCTCCGCGAAGGTGCCTTTGTTCCCAGCTCCCTGCGACCTCCACGAACGTACAGGCACGGCCGGACTTTTTTTAAGTTTTTCTGAGGTTGCGATAATCCTTTTATATAGGGTTCTTTAACGGCTACCGTAGCGGTTCTACCAGGGATTGTAGCGCCTTAGGCCTTAGGGCCGTTGGGGTTTGCTGTTGTAGGGAAAGCTGCAGTTGCGGGCCTCTTCCTGAGGTTTAGGCTTGTTGGGGATGTTTAGGGTTTTGATTCCACGAAGGTTCATGGTTGCAGAATATTCAAGGCTGGGTTTAGGTTTTTCTCTATTGAGTTTCAGTTGAGGCTAGAAGTGGCCGTCGTGGAAACCAGAAGGGTGGACGCTACTGGTTTCAGGTGAAGCTAAACGTGGACATCGTAGGGGTGTCTCTTTTTGTTTGGGAGGCTGTGGCTCGTTGCGATGCTTCAGGCGGGGGATTCGCAAAGATGATCGAGAGTCAGTGATGAAAAATGTTGCCTATGTGGAGTCTGTGGAGCGCACAGATCATTCGCAGTAGTAGTAGAGTATGTCCTACTGTGTTCTACCGTATATACATGCTTCATGACCTTCAAAGCCTGAATTCTCCTTGGCACTCAGTCCATCCCATCCCTAGTGTTTTGCAAGCTCGGAGCACGCCGATGGACAGTTCTGTGCTCTCTCCCTTCTGTCTCCTCAACCCAGGGCCATAAGCAAGCCAGACAAGCCGGTCAGGTTTCCAAGAGCAGTGGTTCGACCAAATATCCGCCGATTGAGTCCGCGAACCCTCCTAACGGTCCTAACGGTTAGGCCGACAACTAACCAGCCTGTCTTCCTGAAACCCCTAGATTTCCTAGAAATCCGAAATCCTCATATTGCGGATGAAAACTGCCCTTTGAACTTGTTGCAAGTCCCCTAACTGCAGCTACCCAGGTTATATTTGGGTGATAAATGAATCTGGTTATAAGGAGACTCCAGAGCTGTATTTGTCTCAGAGGCTGCCCAGACATGCGGAGGCCCTGAGTCCTTCGGGTTTGTGGGGTTAGGCGCTGGACTCATAGGGTTTTCGGATTGAAATTCAGAGTATCCCGGAGTTCGTTGTTGTTGCTGTTGTTGGAGCACGGGTTTGGGGTTTCTTGATGCTGTCGCTGTTGTTCAGTAGGGCTTTATTTNACTCATAGGGTTTTCGGATTGAAATTCAGAGTATCCCGGAGTTCGTTGTTGTTGCTGTTGTTGGAGCACGGGTTTGGGGTTTCTTGATGCTGTCGCTGTTGTTCAGTAGGGCTTTATTTTTCGGTACAGTTCTGGGTCGGGAGAGAAGAGATACAAGGTTTGCGTCCAGGACATCGTCTACAGTGATTTGAAAGGTTTGCGGCCTCTGGCTGTTGATGAAGGGTGTGGTTANTTTATTTTTCGGTACAGTTCTGGGTCGGGAGAGAAGAGATACAAGGTTTGCGTCCAGGACATCGTCTACAGTGATTTGAAAGGTTTGCGGCCTCTGGCTGTTGATGAAGGGTGTGGTTAAAACTCATAGGGTTTTCGGATTGAAATTCAGAGTATCCCGGAGTTCGTTGTTGTTGCTGTTGTTGGAGCACGGGTTTGGGGTTTCTTGATGCTGTCGCTGTTGTTCAGTAGGGCTTTATTTNTTTATTTTTCGGTACAGTTCTGGGTCGGGAGAGAAGAGATACAAGGTTTGCGTCCAGGACATCGTCTACAGTGATTTGAAAGGTTTGCGGCCTCTGGCTGTTGATGAAGGGTGTGGTTATCATGGATTGAGCATGTTTGGGTGTACTACAGTCTGAGGGCAACATTTGCAGGTGCGGGGCGGTTCAGCAGGCTCTTACATACCACAATTGTGGACTTTGGGTGGCAAGATCATGTCTTGTGTGGTGTGTGGGCACCGAATTCCATAATCGCGATGGGAGGACTTCCGGCAAGGCGTTCATTCGAGGTTCGGGAGTAAGTGTAAGCGATGAGTCCCACGCCAAAAGACCCCGAAGACCCGAAAACAAAGGTTGCCATGATTGTCTTTGCTTCTCGGCTCAGGCTTGCAAGCGCAAGTATGTTATAGAAAACTTTAAGACACCCAGAACCGAGTTGTAACTATTCATGCCCCAATATTATGTAATGGTGTCAGGGCCGGAATGGCTTGAAGGTACAGTGGGCTTTATGCGACTTGGTTCCCTCAGAGTTTTCCCTAAAGTTGCGGCTCTCTGGTTTGAAGTCTTTGGGTTTAGTGGCTTACCCAAAGGCCCCAAAGTAGTTCCTTTTGGGGGTTCATATTTTTCTATATATGAACCCCAAAAGGAACAACTTTGGGGCCTTTGGGTAGTGATAGAGGTCATACGGGCTGGTTGCGTGCCCAGAATCTACGGACTTCAGGGGCTTTGCTTGTGCATCCAAGCCTCTTTCTGAACCGGAACGAAGTAGAGTCCACAACCCGGCCCCGCAAGCACAACCACTGAGGCCCATTCGCCAAGACACAACAAGCTCTTATCTCTTAAACCCAATCCATCATGTTGCAAGGCGAGTAATCTTGAGGTATCTAGGATGGGCGAGTGTGTGGAAAGTCCATTCTGACTATGGTGGTCTGGATTTTGGGGTTGTTCGAGGTTGCGCTATAAACAGGTGTGCACCCTATAACCCAAAGTAAGCCGGCCTAAACAAGAGCCCTTTACCCTCAGAGTCCAACATGATGTCTAGGTAGGGCTCGTTATTACGTGCCCCTAAACCCTAAATCGTAAACCGTAAACCCTATAAATCGTAAACCGTGAACCCTAAACCTTAAATCGTAAACCCTAAACCTACATAAACCCTAAAAGCCCTAAAGCCGTGGAGCCGTGGGAGCTCCGCTGGCGCACCAGGCGGAAGCAGCGCCGGAGGCTCCTGCGGAAGGCCAGGGACAAGGGAGGCACTGTTTTTGCTCAGGGTTCTAAAAGGGCATATGGTTTAGGGTTTGGGGGTTCAGTGTTTGGGGTGTATAAGGGCTTCTACATGCCATTTTGCTCGCTTTGTGGTAAAGGGTTTCCGAGAGTCTTGGCTTTAGGGTTTTGATTCTTGGGATATGGGACACGGTTTTGGTGTTTCGATATCAAAGGTTTATGCTTTAAGGTTCCGGGTGTATGCCTGATGAGCTTTATGATTTCAGAGCTGCAGGCTCTGGGCTAAAGCCTTAAATCCTAAACCCTAAACCCCTACTAAACCCCTGCTTTGCGAGGCTGGCATGAGGCTGCAGAGAAAGCACGGTTGTAAGGGGTCCCATGTTTTGTGTCACTGCTTGCTATTTCAAGACCTGACATGGCTCTTATTCTTACCAGGTCCCTGAACCCTGGAGTTATAAACTCTAGACACAGAGCCCAAAGCCTTAATCCTCTGTAAGCTAAGACAAAGGGGATATCATGAGCAGGGGATATCATGATATATCCAGATGTAGTGCAACATGTGTGTATATGCAAGTGTGTGTGTATATATATATATACATGCAGGGTATTTGGCTGATCCCGAAATATTGCCCTGAAGCTTGAGGCCCCACCATATAAGACCTACGGTTAGGGTTTAGGGTTGTTTGCGACGACAAGTAGCAACAGGAAGGCTCACAAGGACCACACTGGAGAATAAGGCTTCTGTGATGAGCCGGCGTACTGACAGCAGGAGAGCAATGATCAGAATGCTAGGACGGACTCTCTCAGAAACGCAGCGGTTGTGACGCATGATCCTAAGCCGTAGACTCACCCTAAAAGCCCTAAACCCTACACGTAGCTCTAAGGTAGGACGATGCTCACGACTTCCAGCAGACAGCTCAAACCCAGTCGGATCCTTGAGTTACTGGGAAGACACTACAACAAAAACCACGCGATGGCAAGGTCATGTACCCGACAACCCAGAATCATCACAAGGAAGCCTGAAAAGGAAGGTTGTATAGAGTCCAGTCTCTAAACCCCTACCCATAGGCCCCAAAGTAGTTCCTTTTTGGGCTTCATATTTAGAATTCTTTAAGGTAATCCCAAAAAGGAACTACTTTGGGGCTTCTGGGTAAATCCCTAAACTAATCCCTGCAGCCAATTCCTGCTGAACCCATGCCCTGATAAAGACCTTCATCAATCAGCAAAGATGCCCTCGCTCCTAAGCAACCCCAGACCCTCAACCTACCCAAAGGCCCCAAAGTAGTTCCTTCTTGGGATTACCTTATAGAATTCTACATATGAAACCCCAAAAGGAACTACTTTGGGGCCTTTGGGTAGAGCCTTGGGATGGTCCGGCCCCGGGATGTAGAAATTGCGTAAGACCCTGAGTGAACGTTTAAAGAATGTAGCGCGAAGCCAAATACAAGAACCTTGTAAATCCCGTAATCGAGCCTTGTAACATCCGTAATGCAACCTGTAGAATTCGTAAGAACAGCTATAGAACCCTTAATAAACCTGCGTGGAACCACCAAAACGCACCGTTGAAACCGGGCGTCTAAATCCTAAACCCTTAACCAGCCATACTGAATAGAACCCTGGTCAAGCCACTCCAAACTGGGATATTCGTTGCATCTCTTGCCATGGCTGTCGCAAGCGACGCTTGGTCTGACGGGGAGCAGCAGCTGCTCGAAGAAGGCCGGGATTGTCTTTGTATAGGGGCTCCTTGAAGCGAGCGTCGACCCAGATCTTCCAAAATCCTTCAATAGGAATAGACCTTCACTTAAATTCGGGATGCTTCCACGTTTTCAGACATAGCCCGCAAGTCAGGGATTGTGGAAGATCTGAGAAGGTTTTTAAAAGGGTTGCGAAGAGGTTTCCCTTACGGGAACGTTAAGTTTGCTGGGGTGTCTTTTGCGTTGCAGTTGAGGGTTTCTGGGTGTTGTGGGATTTGGGAGTTTCCGAAAATTAGGGGTACCGTATTTTGGGGTCCTTATAAGGATCCTACCATTTAGGGTACTCTGTTAGGGTCCCCTATTTTCGGAAAACTCCCTAAACCCTAAACCCTTTACAGGAACCCTAGGGTCCCCTTATTTTCGGAAACTCCCATTTGGGTCTCTGGGCCTCTGGGATCCCTAAATCGCAAGACCTGAACGAAGCCCAGAATCCAAACCCTGAATTCCTATGCAGCCTCAATAGAGCTTAACCCTAAACCCTAAACCCTGGGTTTTGAACCCTAAACCCTAAACCCTAAAAAATTCCGAAGCTCTGAAGCTCTAGGTGTGGGGCTTAGGGTTTTAGGGACCCTAAGCCACAAAACCCGACATCCTCTGACATCCAAGGCCCCTAGCCCTTCCAAGGAGGTAGAATTAGCCAAAGGCCCCATAGGTAGTTCCTTTTTGGGATTAGGGTTTAGGGTTTAGTGTTTAGGGCAGGTCCTTTGTATTTAGTTTGGTTTAGGTTTAGGGCTTACCCAAAGGCCCCAAAGTAGTTCCTTTTTGGGACTTATAGAATTCTAAATATGAACCCCCAAAAGGAACTACCTTTGGGGCCTTTGGGTAGCTTGTTGTTGAGGCTATCTTGGAAAGTTTGTTTTTTTAGGGGCCCGGCTATTGGAGAAGAGAATATATAGCCTTATAGCCTAAACCCTCTGAAAGCCTTAAAGGAGCCCTTAAAGGAACCCTTAAAGGAACCCTTAAAGGAACCCTTAAAGGAGCCCTTAAAGGAACCCTTAAAGGAGCCCTTGTACTGGTAGTGTCGTAGACTGCAGGTCTGGTGAAGTTTGCAGTCGTCTGCGACCTGAAAGAGACGCTTTTTGCGCCCAGAGATCCTGATACCCCCTAATTAAGGAATATACCTTAAACTATAGGGAGCTTAACCCTAAAGCCTCAGTAGCAGCCTGAACCCTAAACTCCCAAACCCTATATAAACCTGGGCTTTGGAGTACCATACTTTAATACTTTTTTCTTAAAGGAACCATTATGAAATACAAGTTTATACTTTTTTCTCCCTGGTTACTTAAAAGCCCAGTTAAGGAATATACCTTAAACTATAGCCTTATAAGTAAGGGGTATTGGAATCTCAAGGCAGATGCCTCCGGTGGCCTTCTGTTTATCGACCTTAGGGCTTAGGGTTCCGGGTATAGGGTTCAGGGTTCAGTGAATGCGGGGTTTAGGGTGCAGGGTTTAGGGTTTAGGGTTCAGGGTTTGGGTTTTAGGCTTTGAGGGCTCTCGACCTCGGGTTGGGCCTTAGTCTTCAGTCTTAGCTGATTATGAAGCCACCTTTATAGCTCAGGGGTACTTGAGCACATTTGTCGAGTTTTTGGTTGCTATCAGACAGCTAAAAGTGTATTTGTGCAGCGGTTCCAGCTTCAGTACAGATAATACGTGTAAGCTACTTGCGGGTTCCATGAGCATCCAAGCAGACAGTGTACCGTGGACCCTTGGACCCACATAGAACTTTGGCCCACATATAATACATATATATATATATACTATACATACATATTTTCCATTTATGTGATCTTTGTATTCATGATGTATGCAGTCTTTCAAATGTACAGATAGATAGATAGGTAGGTGGTACATGGATCCTTAGGCTTACCTGCTGAATTGGACCTGTTTGGTCGGTTTCGATTCGAGACTTCAGCGACAGGATTTTTGGCTGTGGTTCAGGATTCAAGTGTCATTTTTGGCTTGATGTTTTGTTTGGGATCCAGATGTTACACGTGACGGCATTTCTAGGGACTGCGGTTACTGCTATCCCAACCGAGGCGATTACATGCTAGAGCTTTGTAATCCAACAGCCAGTTTATGCATTAGTCCGTAAGTTCAATCGCGAAGGAAATGGAAAGCCATTGCCGCCCACGTCGGGACACGTGACGATTCTTGGTCGCGATGATACTAATGACGCAAGTCCACGGTCCGTTTGGGTTTTGGCTTGTGTGATTTGGTAACACGTCGGGAAACCAATCACAAGCCATTCATGAGCAAACCTCGGCGTTTTTGTTGTCAGGGCCGGTAACATTAGTAACATTGACCTTAACCCTAAACCCTCCTCAAGGCTGCAGCTAGCTAAATACTAGGTCCTAGGTTGCTGGGGTACATAATATCTGGTTAGTGACCTACTATTCAGGTAACTGAAGCCCTACGACCTGAATCAGGGACAACAAGTCCTGCCATTGTGGCTTCACCCCGTGGCATCGGGAGAGTGCTCTTGCAATGTACATAACGAGTAGCATGAATGGAAGTGGCAGTTCAGACCCCGGCCATACGGAGATGGAGATATAGTTATACGCTTGTACATAGGCAAGCGACTGAATATTGCAAGATGTCGTTCGACCTACACATATGTATGTACATAGCTATATATATATATATATATGTAGACACGAACATACACACAAATGTACATACTCACATTGGGCATACACACATACAAGATAGCAACACTATATAGCCACTATTGGAGCAAACCCCTGCGCAAGTGTGTTCCCAGAGGTCAAAGCTTGCGCCGCGAGATTTAAGGCCTGACGCTGGGAGTCGAACATCAGGAGTGTGGGGTAGAGAGTTTTCAGCTCCAGCATTTCGTGCACAGCTGGTTTGAAGGGTGCCTCGTCTGTACAGGCCTCATGCTAGGGCAGCCTTAAATTCCTGAGCCCTCAAGCCTAAACCCCAAAACCCTAAACCCTACCCTAAACCCCTGAACCTACACCCCAAAACCTTATAGAAACCACAGACTCGAGCGTGCCAAAGCCGAGGAGGCCGGGGCATTCCTAAATCCGACGAGGCCTGTCGTGAGCGAGCTCTCAAAGAGCAAAACGCGGCCGAAGAGGAGGAGGAAGAGGAAGAAGAAGAGGCTGCTGCTGTGGAGGCGCAAGCTTACAGCAGTGTGAGTATTTCTATACGTGTATATATATATATATCTTTACGTATGTGTATATATATATATAGATACACATAAATCTGTCTGTCTGGCTGCCTGGCTGCCTGGCTGCCTGGCTGCCTGCCTGGTTTTATGCATGCATGCATGTATGAACCCAACACCCCCCAAATCCAAACAACGACGCTCCCAATTGGCAACCCTAAGCCCTAAATCGAACCCCAAACCCTTGAAGTATGAGCCCCATGCCCATCCATCCTAAACAAAACGCCCAGCAATCCTAAACCTCAAACCCAGCAACCCGCATATGGGAGCATGAATCAATAAGTGCATTTTCCCCTTATCGTTATGCACTCCATATATAGATATATTATGGTATCACGCAGGACAGTAAAGAGCCCAAATACCGCCCAGCTTCCAAGTTACAGGGGGCTGCCGACTCCTCTTGGTGGAATGGGAAATGGAGCGACTGGCGATGGAAGCCTGGCCTGTTCCCTCAGGGTCCATGTATCCAAACCGTACATACTTTGGCCTTAAAAGCACTCCCTATATAGGTACTTCGGGGCCTACGTATATACTATTTGGGTACATGGACCCTCAGGGTGTGCTCAGATGGCGGTTGGTGCGGTTTTTGCTTTGGTTGCTTCGTTTTGTTTGAAAGCGGTGGATGTGGGAGGAAGGTGTTTGTGGCGACAGCTATCGGTTTCACAGTCTCGCACTCTTGTGTAAGTCTAAGTGAAGAGGTGATGTTCCCAATGATGTCTCGCTGACTGTTGCTGCTGGGGTGCTGCTGTTGGATCTGTTGGTATCCTGTTTGGATTCAGTGATTAGGATGTCTTGGTTTTGACTGTGCTAACCCTTGAATGTCAGATTCTTTTGGCACTTAAAGTTCCTTTCTGGTTCCTCTATAGGTACACTATCATGTACATCGAAACCTTATTCGCAAACTGCAAAATTATGATTTAGGCTTTTGGGTTTTAGGGTTTGGGGTTTAGGGTTTCAGGTTTTGGGCTAGGGTCTTCAACGCGAGTGCCTTGTCCCAGGAACGGCCGCAGTTGGGATTGGACGGCCCAGTCTGGGCAGGGGTGGACAGACCAGGAATGGAAGCAGGACATTCTTGAGCCTAAAGCCTAGACTCGCTAGACCCTATTTAGGGGCCTTCTTATTGAATTAGAAGGTATCTCATATTGCAGCTATAAATTTGGATATACGGAACCCTAACAACTAGTATTGGTCGGCTATTTCTTGAAACCCCTATGAAGCCAAAGCCGAAAGCCCTAAAACGTTGTGGTAGCGCAGGCAGTTCAAGCTTTCGGGAGTTTTGAAGCAAATCCTGGTGGGCCCACTGTCAACGTATTGGAGCTGTACCATAAAGCCCACACCATGAGGCCTACGATTGCTTTCTGAAACACATGACACTATAGGACCTTAAGGACGAAATCAACTCTAGAAGTGTTTAAGGTATATATATATATTCGTTTTCGGGTCATTTGGTCATTAAGGGAAAGCTTTTGAATACCCGCGCCACAAGACCTGATTCGGACATGGTTCAGGGTGTCAGGGCTTTTGGGATTTTAGGCAAGGCTAAGGGTTTGCTTGTAGGGTTTAGGGCTTGAAGGGCTTCGGGTTTCTGGGATTTTCGAGGGCCGAGATTCTCAAACTCAAAGCAGAATCCAAAAACTTGGGAATATTATTATCCTCGTCTCTTCAATAAAGGAACGTGTTCTAACTTTCTGGGTTCTCGCTACGTTTAGGTTTTACGACAGTACAGGAGTTGCTGTGGGCTGCTCGTATGCCCAGATATTCAAATATATCCTCTAAGGAATGCTCCTTAAATCATTTGAGGGATCCTACTATACCCTAAAATTATATTATTCCTTAATACTTCATAGTTAAGGGATGTTTGAAGATCTGGCTATGAGATCCTGAGAAGAAGGGTTCCGAGGAATAGGACTCTTCCTTTGACAAACACTTCATGATCCGAGCCTTGAGTGCTAAGGTTATTTTTATTAGTATATGGGGAGTTCTCTAAATTTGGGTTCCTCTAAGGGTCTCCTTTTATATAAGGGTGCGTACTATTTGGGGGACACAAAAAGGGGAGCCTCATTTAGAAAACTACCTATATACATGTCTTGCATGAACCTCCACTGCGACTGCGGTCATTGCTGTCCTTGGTATCTTAACCCGGTTTACAATCAATCGTCACAGAAGTGCCCGCAGCTGCAGCCCCACTGATAATAGTTTAGGGCGCATCTAGCCTTCGTGGACCTCAACCCACTAAACCCTAAGCCCTAAACCCTTAAACGAAGTCTTCGGACGCCTCCCCACAGAGGACTCAGCTGTCGATGAGGCAGATCGCCGAAAATGGGAGATCCAGCAGGAGATTGATGCGAATCGACGACACTCGCCTGAAACCAGCTTCAGAGATTTCCTTAACCCTAAGCCCCTGAACCTGCAACTCTAGCCCCGACAAGTACAGTGAACCCCAGAAAGTTGGAACATAGTTTTAGGAGGATTCATGCTGGGATTCCCTATACTCTACTGTAATGAGGCCAATGATGTTCCAACTTTCTGGCTTCTGCTATAGCTGGTGTTTGTAGCACGGCTTCCAGCATGCAGATTTTGAGAGCTACATTTACATGCAGACACTCCTCACAACAGTTGCGGCATTGCAGCTACTCGCATTATAGCAAGGCTGTGTAGCTCGCGCCTCCACCAACTTTCTAGTCGTTTTTTTTGTCACGGCTCGCCACAGAGAGGTCTTACTCCAAGAGTTTGTACGAGGGAGAAGTGTCCAATGTTGGAGATGTGCACAAAAGCCCGTCACCCACTGCCGGAGGAATCTCTCGCAGAAGCCCACGCACTGATTGTATAGCTTCAACAGTGCCCTGGCGGCTCGGTTTCCTAGTAAGTACAGGTTTTACTTTCCCTACCTTACACCCGCAGAACCTACCTATACAAGGCATACAAGGCCTTGCACAAGACAGTCATAATCCGGAGCCCGGAAAAGATAGGCTTTATAGGGTCCAGGTAAAGCTGTCTTGGAGTCCTGTTCAAGCCCCTGTGGACCTGCACGGTACGAACCCGTTGTATAGGCAACTTGGTATTGTGGAAACTCAGTTCAAGAAGCCGAACAGCGACATATAAAGATCGTTTGAAGGGTTTCGGCCCTGGGTACCAATCACCTAGGACGCTTGCTCCAGAAAGAGGAGCAGAAGCAGTGCGAGGCAACCGTTACTGAAGTGTACCCAAATTTGACCGGGGATTCGTATCCTAAACCCTAACAGCCCTAAACACTCAGTAAACATCTAGCCGACCCCTAAACCCTAAACTCCTAAACCATCCGTTCTTCCTAATGAGACGGTCAAGCCGCGTCATACTGTTCCCAAGCCCTACTCTCATCACTGCGGGTTCGAAATGAAGTTCAGACAACGTCCAATGCAGCTTACCCTTACCCTAGGGCTCCAGTTACCTAAATAGTAGGTTATTGGAGTACAAAAAATATGTGGTTAGTAACCTACTATTTTTGTAACTGGAGCCCTAGGGTTATATAACGCCGTATAAAGATCTTGTGGACCAGACAACACCCTTCTGGAAACCCGTATACACACCTCCTAACAAAAAGCTCCCTGCAGTGTAGTTGCCCTTCCGAAACCCGTAAAAGCCTTCACAAAACCATATGTTTGCCTCAAACCCTACAGTAGATAAACCCTGCAGGGAACCCTTACTAAAAATCCTACAGCCCCACCCCCCAACCACTGTAAAGCCCTTTACGGAGCGCTTCAAGGATCCTTACAATGACGATTATAAGCAAACCCTAGCGGTTGATGGACAAAATCCTGCATGACCCTAAGGACCCTAAACTATGGGAATTATGGTATATTCCTTATTATGGGTAATGCAGGATTTTGTCCATCAACAGAATCTCCAGACCCTAACCCTCCAAGCCCAAAGCCCTGATCTCTAATGTTTACTCTATAGGGAATCCCAGAAAGTTGGAACATGGGTTTAGGAGGATTGGTGCTGGATTTCCCTTCTCTTTTGTATAAGGGACTTAGGATACTGATGTTCCAACTTTCTGGAGTTTACTGTACTGCCTACCTGTAGGCTCATACCCTACCCCTTTTTGCGGTTATCTACTTTTCTACTTGTAAACTCTAAATCCCTACAGGAAACCAAGGAAACCCGAAACCTGATTTTCCTACGTTGTAAGGAGTCATAATGAGGAACTCTAAACATGTAGGTTTGTTCGGGTCCAGGTAAACCACCAACAAAAACGCAGCACAGACAATAATCAGCATTCTTAAAATACGGGTTCTTATAGGATCCAGGCAAACCAAAAACACGGAAAAAGAAAACCCACAAAGCAGAGAAACCAAGCCCTTGCAGCCTTGACAGGCCGAACAACGGGAAGCGAAGAAGCGCGCCGAGTTCGAGGCCAAGGCACGGAGCTTGTTGTTGTTGTTTTTGTTCCGTAGGGTTTAGGGTTTAAGGTTTAGGATTTAGGGTTTCGGGTCTAGGGTTCGTTCATAAGGGATCCAAAAGCATTCTGTAATGTAAGACTCCTATAAGGATTTGTTGAGAAGGTTTTGCTCTTTTCAATGGATCTCTTATGGGTTTTGTTGAAGGCGTCCTTTAAGGGATCCATAAGGATTCCAGAACAAGGTTCTCTGGAGAGAAAGATTTCGGGTTTAGGGGCAAGGATTTTTACAATGCTTTGAAGAGTTTTTCAAACGAAGGGAAATTTCTGCGGTTGCGGTTCAGGGTTTCGGGATAGCTTTTTAGGGCTGCTGGCTTAGGGTTCAGGGTTTTAGGGTACTTTGCGATTTTTTTGTTCCGGTTCGAGGCTTCCTTGGTTTGAGACGACTTGGGGTTAAGGTCTTGTGCTGAAGAAGCGAAGGAAGTCAGGACTTTGGATGTTGGAGTATCTTGTAACAGTGTGAACCATTCGTTTGAACTCAGAGATACCAGCTGCGATCTCGACAACCCCACTTCTCAGGTAAGAGTACCAACACATTCATATTTAGCCGGGTTTGGGCTTACAGGTATCGTATATACTTTGGCCGCCAAGTGTAAATCTTATTCAACCATGTTGCTCTCAGAGTATGATGTCCCCTTTTGGTCCGTGGACAGCTATACTATAGCATAACCCCAAACCCATCTACTGATTCAGCCCGTAAGGTCACTTTCTACAGGCCCCAGAGAAACCCCTCGAGAAACACTTACAGGTAACCTCTTCCCTGTGTTGCCTGAAGTGTCCATGTACTCATATAGCATATACTTTGGCCTTAAACTGGGCTTTGGAGTGCCATACTTTAATACTGTATTCTTAAAGGAACCATTATGAAATAAAAGTGTATACGTTTTCTCCCTGGTTACTTCAAAGCCCAGTAAAGTAGTCCCTGTTTAGGTACATGGGAACATGGACCCTTAGGCCTCCAAAGAAACTAAACCCCAAGCCCTAATTCCTTTGCTGTAGTAGGGGTTTAGGGTTTAGGGTATACTATACAGGAGCCCAAAACCCCAGTGATATTGTTAAGTATTATAGCCCCTGCAATAGAAGCTTGGTGTTGTGAAGGGGTTTAGGGGTTTGGGGGGGATAACCCTAGTAGTAGAGTAGGTAACCTTTAACCTTTTGGGGTAGTATAATCCCTACATACTCCTTATATTATGAAAAAGGTTAACCCTTGGTTCCCCATGATACCCGACAAGTAGGAAATAGTATATACTTGGGCCCTAAAGTACTCCCTATATAGGTACATAAGGTACTCCCTATATAGTAACGGGCATAAGGTTGAGGTGGTTAGGGGTACAGAGTCGAGGGTCAAGAGTGCCCTGTCTCACGCAGAGGAGAAGGAGAGGCTGGAAAAGATCCAGGAGCGAGAAAAGAGCTTCGGCGTAGTGGAAGAAGTTACATCAGCGGTCTTTCAACGGTTCTATCAGGCTTTTTTGTCACAGTTGTACTAGTACAAGTTGTAAGGTTTAGCAAGATCAAGTTTAGCACTCAGACTAAAGGCGTGACGTATGTTGATACGCCGATCACCAGTACGGATGCAATCGCCTACGCTGACATCACTCTGCAAAATCCCTTGTGACAGCCCTTGCACAACCGTCAGTGTCCAAGCAAACCTAAATCCGTAGGGGTGTATGGTCTAGGGTGTAGGGTTAGACTAAATTTCGAGCTTCTCCAGAGAACCCGCAGACTCCTCAAATTCCAAAAGGATGATGTAGAGTCACCAACCAACATCCTTATATCATATAGTCCAAACCCCAGATGCCCCTAGAAAGCAACTTAAAGGAACCCCTAGAACGCCCCTTAAATGCACCCTCAAAGGGCCCCCTAAAGGAACCCTCAAAGGGCCTCTCAAAGGGCTTAAACCCTAAACCCCTATAGAGATCCCTTTAAAGGAACACGTATAGACAGAGCCCTTATGGATCCCATTAATGGAACCCTCAAGGAACCCTCATAGGGGTTATGCAACGGAACCCTGAGCTAAGGAAGATACAGGAGGCTGTTCAGCGAGAGCAGCTCGAAAAGGCGGAGGTGCGCACAGCATTGCGGACCCACCCTTGAGGGTCTTGAAGTAACCTGTTTATGAGCCTTACAGGACTCCTACGTAGGAATCCTTGTTATAGTTATACCCTAGGGCACAAGTAGTCCTTATTTCTAGCTTTTTTGGGTACCTTAGGGCCAGGGTTGCTAGTTCGGGGCTTTAGGGTTCCCTTTTGAAAAGGACCGTATTAGAGAATCCTGCAGTACTTTTTCAAAGGGGACACTGAAAATGGAATCCCATAGTACCCCTTAAGAGGTGTACAAGCGATCTTTAGGCACATGGGAGCTTGGGTTTGCTATTGCTTTTTGTTTTTAGCCCTTTACCCTTATGCGAAAAGTTCCTGTTATGGTAATTGTACTTTAAACCCTTAGTCCATAAGGCTCGGTATAGCCATAAGCATGCATGCTTTCAAGTACGGTTGCCTGCCATGCTCTTGCAGCCTCAAACCCATGACCCTGAACCAGAGGGTTCGGAGCGGTGGCCCCTTGAACCTTACTATAGTTTATAGGGGCCTTAATTCTTGATTTCTTGGGGATCCTTATTATGATCGCAGTACATTATACCCAAGACCTTGTTCGAATTATCAAGGCCCCTGTATTACCTCGGGATAGCAAGGTAGCATGAACAGGGAAATCTCACTGTTACTTCAGGGTGTTTCCCCATATATAGGCAGGAAGCCTAAAGGGAGCATACTACAAACCTGGAGCTATAGGGTTTAAGGTTTAGGGTTTAGGGCTTCAGTACCTATCACCTCCACTGTAGTCATTTTTCGGGTTCTATCTTTCCAGGAATGCAGGATTCTGACCGTCTAAGCAAAAACAATTGCAACGAACACTGCAGCTATTCGGTAGGCTCCTCTCAAGACTCGCGAAGTCACATTGTTTGCAGAAGGGACACTAATTCAATGAGGTCCCCTCATGGGTAGTTCTTTAGCTTCGGGCCCCTTCCGCGTTGTACCAGACGGATGTCTTCGTTTCTGGAAGCAGAAAGGAACTTAGTTTCCAAAACGGTTTAGGGTGTGAGGCTTAACATGGCTTGACCCTATGCCTAAACTCCAAACTTCAAACGGTTTGCGGCTTAGGGTTTACACGTCAAGCTTGCAAGGCGGAGCGGCGGCGGCAGGAGCTGCAGCGTAAGATGGAGGACTTCACAGGGTGCAGGGGTTGTCAGGCATCAGATACCCAGATATTCCAATGTGGCTCAATTAGGGTCGGAATATTGTTTGGATGATGCTTGGATGGCTACGATGATTTCAAGTCTATTCTATTGTTTTGTCTACCTTATACCGTATGAGCTTTAAGGGTCTGACAGTTCATGTCCCACATGTTATATATTATTGCGAGGGGCATTTGCGTCAAGCCATGCTAGGAGGTGAATGGGTCTAAAATAATCGAGAGTTTAAAGACTTGGGAATCCGTATGTAGCTATTACTATACCCTAAGGTCCATATACCCATACAGGATATACTTTGGCCTCCAGGTACTTATACAGGGACTACTTTCAGGCCAAAGTATATACTATTTGGGTACATGGACCCTTAGGGTACTGTGTCCCTTAGAGCCCTCTTGGAAGTATGAAGATTCCTACAGAAAATGGCTTACGAACAGGAGGAGGATGCCAGAGCCGGCTTCTATGGCCAGCGCCATGCCGTGGGTAAAGGCATCCGGGCCAAGAAGGGTCGGGTTAGGGGTTTAGGGTTTAGGGGTTGGGTCGGGTTTAGGCACGAATTTCACGGATTTCAACTTGTTTCTTGCCAGTGGCCTCAACATGAAAGGCTACTCCCTAGACCTTAAACTGGTCTTGAAGCCTCCTTCGGAGTCAACTCTGCAGACACGTCATCAGCCAAGTTTTCTACAAGATGCTGTGTCAGGCTGTACCCAGATTGTTTAATATCCATTATCACTTGAAGGCCTCGTCCTTGATTAACAAGTTTTGGAAGATCTGGGTAGCATGCTTGTGTACGGGTGCAAACGCAAACATATATAAACATACTCTACACCCACTGCTCTTAACTACTTTCCGGGTTTTAAGTACTGATGTTACAGCAACTCTATTCGGAACCTCAGGGGATCCCTGTTCTAATTCGTAAGCTCCAAGCCCCCAAACCACAGTGGTGTGTCTGCATTTCTGGGGGGTTAAATGACCTAAACCTTGAACCCTAAACCTGAGGCACAATGGGGAAATCTTCCTTTCTGAGGCTAGACCCTGCACCGTAAACCCTGAACCCTAAAGGCAAAATGGGGAAAGGCCGAGCATCTGGCAAAGGCAGGGGAAAGGGGGAGCCCTGGGTTCGTGTGGGAACTTACGCTTTTCTGGTTTCAGGGGCGTTCCGTAAGGGTTCCTTAAGGGTTTTGTAAGGGCACTATAGGGGTTTTAGCACCAGGATTTGGGTTTCGGTTTTCGGGTGTTGAGTTTAGGGTTCAGGCACATGCTAGTTCTTATAGGACCGTCAGCAACAGCTTGGTGCAGCGTGTGAAGTTTGAGGTCTGCTCAGTCCTCATGTTTTGAAGTGAAGGCTTAGTGCTTCAGGGCTTGCACCATAAAAGCCGTAAGCCCTTTAACTCTAAGCCCTGTACCCTGAAGATGAAAAGCCCGATTTATGAGCTTCGGGCTTGCTATCCAAAAACTTGAAGATTGTGGCCTCCTACCAGCTTAGTTTGAGGTTGAGAGTTCTTGCTACTTGTCGAGGTTTCTTGAAGGGATGGGTAAGGGTTCTATAGGGCTGCAAGGCCGAATGCAAACTCTAGTCAGAAAGCTCTTGCAAGTTTCGGAGTACCAAAGCTAAGAGCCATAGCCAAACCGATGATCATTCACATAAGCCGGCAGACAAGCTGCAAAGATACCCTTCGCCTTCATAATCCCTTGCATAACCAACCCTAACTAACCCCGAAGCTTCAAACCTAATGCCTAGACCCTCAACCCTCGTAAAACCCCAGCACTACCTTCTTGTTGGGCCCTTGTGGCTGCGACACCCACAACATCCACAAGACAGGCACCGGAAAAGGCGCCCAGCAACGGCAGCAGAAGCAGGAGGATGGTTACTTTAGGGGTCCATGCACCTGTAAACAAATAAATGTAATTAGTAATTAGATAGGATACTTATATACAGACATATACACATGTTACATGTTCATATATATATATGTATGCAGATGTATACATATATACATATGCATATGCCGACGTTGATACAGATATAGATATAGCTGTAGTTCTAGATACGGGAGCCTGCAGGCTCTACAAGGGTGTGATTGTGGCCTTAGCCGTTTCTTTACAAGGTCGTTATGGGGCATTTTCTAACGGGTTCAGGGCTCAGGGGTTTAGGGTTTATAGGGTTTAGGGTTCTAACGGGGCTCTACACCCCTGTACTGAACATTACAAGCCGGTGGCCCGAGACCCTTACCCTAAGGGTCCAAAGGAGCCAGTTCTTTAAAGTCCCTTTGAAGGGTTCTATAAGGGGTTTAGATGATTTTATAGGGGGTTCAGCGTAGTAGTTAGGTAGGTTGTTATTTGTGAGGGTGTATGTTAATTAGGCACTTGGACCCTTAGGGTTATAGAACCCCCTGATGGATCCTTGTACAGGAGGCCCTAAAGATCCCTCAAAGCCTAGTAATATGAGCTGCTAGGGTTTTCGGGCTTCCTGTCTTCTGTGAGACTAAGGGTCATGATAGGGCAACGCGATTTCTAACTACCCTAGACCCTAAACCCTTCTTTTGATAAGGGAGCAGGAACCCTAAACCCTACTATTCGCCGCCGCAGGAGATGGAGCGCAGAGCTCGTGAAGCGCTTGCCAACATCGGCCTTGCTAAGGCCTTGCCTGGTTTCAGGTGTTTCTTGATGTGGCGAGGGGGGGGAGGGGAACTTTAAGGATTTCTGGCAAACTACGGCTAAGGTCTTCCTGGGCCCTACATCCTTAACCCTGAAGCCCGAAAATTCTGAATCCTAAGCCCTCAGCCCGGAACTCCTAAACTCCTTCCAGAACACTTGCTTCCAATTTTCCTTATCGTAGTTAGGATGCAACGTATAATTTAAGGTACATGCCTTGATGAAGAGATTTTGGAAGATCTGTGTATAGATCCGGAACCCTTAAAGGAAGCCTTAAAGAATCCCTCACAGTAGAAGCCAGATAGTTGGAACGTCATTGCCCTCATGCCCTCAAGGTAAAGTATAGTGAATCCCAGCACTAATCATCCTGAATCCATGTTCCAACTTTCTGGGGTTCAATTTAACATAGCCTGAAAGGAAGCCTTAAAGGAACCCTTAGGGGTTCCTTAAGGTTTCTCGAAAGGAGCCGCAAACCCTCCCGGGTGCACCTCAGGAGCCCGGGCCAGGGCAGGAAGAGCAGAGCGAGGAAGAGGACGAAGAGGAGACCGGGCCGGTCCGGCGGCCGCATTTTGGGTGCTTTGTGGTTTAGATTTATAATATAGGGTTGTTTAGGGCTTTGGGGCTTAGGGTTTATAGGGTTTGGCCGCATTTGGGTGGTTTGTGGGTTTAGGATTTCAGGCGTTTAAGTTGCAGGGTTTTAGAGTTGAGAATTTCGAGGTTATACAAGGAAAAGGGTTTAGAGGCTTCTGCTGTTTCCGCTTCTTCTTTAGGATTTCAGGCGTTCAGGGGTTGAGGGGTTTATGGTTCAGGGTTTAAGGAATCGAGGCTATGTCTTCTTCTTAGTTTTCTATTAATTATCTTGCTTTCTGTGTGTATGTGTCGTGTAAGTGCTTGTGTTTGGATTTCGTGTCTTGTGATTATTGGGTACTTTGGCTAGGTTTTGAACTCAGGTGTTGGTTCTCGGATTTGCAATGCCCTAAAACCCTAAACCCTAAACCCTAAAACGTAATGTTATTGTTTGTTCTTGTTTTGTTTGTTTTGATCTCGGGTTCGCAGTTTCAGTTTGTTTCAGGGCTTGGACTTGGAGCTTCGGAACCTGGTCTTTGAGGCTTCGGGCTGGTGAGCAGCGTCCTTCCACATCGCTGATGAGTTTCTGCTACGCTATCAGTTCAAAACCATAAATCCTAAACCCTATAACCTCTCAACTCTATTTAGACTCATAAGGCCTACAAGCCAAAAAAACCAAATCCCTAAACCATAAAAACCTAAACACCTAATCCCTACACCCCATTAGTTCAAGGGCACTAATCTCTTGAAGGAACCCCTTTGCCCAGACCCTATGATACCTAAACCCTATAATGCCCTTATAGCAACCTGTCAGAGAACCCTTTAAACCTAAAACCTACCTTAACCCCGAATAACATACCTTGTTAAGGACCTACATAAGGAAAACATATAAGGAGCCCTAGAAAGGTCGGTTATTCAGGGTTAAGGTAAGCCCTGAACCCTACACCCCTTATAGCTTCTTCGCAATAGAACCCCTTTCCCTAAACCCTATGATACCTAAACCCCTGAACTCTATAATGCCCCTTATAGTAAAGAGCTTTTCAGCTATTTTGAGCCTCATAAAGGAACCCCTTAAAACCTAAGCCCTGAACCCTACACCCCTGAAAGCCTCTTCGTAAAGGAACCCCTTAAGAGAGGCCGTGGAGCCTCCGGCGCCGAGTGTTGCGCCAAGAGCGGTCGCTGCAGAAGCCAAGGCTTAGACAAGCGATCCTCCCGTTTCAGGATTAGGGTTTAGGGTTTAGGATTTGGGGTTTGTAGGCAGTTATGAGTTTTGTAAGAGCGTCGCTAAGGAATCAGTAGCGGAATGACCGAACGGCCTCACGGCCCGATGCACCCTGTAGTCAGTGTTTAGGGTTCCTTCAGTTATATTGGATGTACGAGGGCTCCATGAGGGTTTACGAGTTTAGGGTTCCTCTAGTCCAGGAGTCTATGTGGGCTCTGGAGCGGCCGCTTTCAACAGCAGCTTTCTGTTGGGATGGTGGCGATGAGCAAGGTGGTAGTGGTGATGGTCATGATGTCTTGATCCCATTGGTTATCGTCATGATTGTTCATCCCTGCTGAGGATGCTCATGACCATGCTGCTTAAGGTGATGTAAATGTTGACGAAAGCGATAGCCCAAGTCTTGCAGATTTCTCGACAGTCTCAAAACCTAAACAACTGCGCTGCGAAACCTGATATCCCCGGCCCCGGCCCCGCCCCGGCCCCACCCTCAACAAGCCTCTCGAAGTGTTTTGTTTGGCTGTTCTCGGTCCAGCCGTTCTGGCTTCTCGTGGTTATGTCCAGGCTTTCTTGCAGGGCTTCTGAGGGTCCATATACACTACCTATGGAATTAGGTCCCCAAAAAACCATCCCTGTTATGGTTTTGGGGACCTAATTCCATAATGGTGGTTAGTGTCGGACCCTCTGGGTAGTTTGCTTTTGCAGAATTCGTTGGCGGATTTAGGGTAGAAGGGCTGGGGCTTACTGTCTAGTCCTGAAGGAGGAAAAGACCCTTAAAAGTAGGGGGCCTATACCCATATACTATGAATCCCTATATGGTATATGAACCTTAAACCCTTTTAGGGTTCATTTCGTCCTTAAGGGTCTAGTGCATGCTCGAGGCACCACCTCAAGCAGAAGTGGATGGAACAGGCAAATGCTGTCATGCTGTGCTTCTTTGTCATTTGTCAAGGTAGACACCACCGGGTAAAGTGCCGGATGAGTAAATCCCACGGCGGTCTTCAAGAAGCCTCGTCGTCGTCGTAGCAGCGGCAGCTTAAATTTCAATTCAATTCAATATCGTGATCTCTGTGAGGAGGAGGCGGAGGAGGAGGAGGACCTTGAGATCCCAATACCCCTTGATTAAGGAATACACCATAAATCAGAATATTGAGCCCCCCCTAAGTTTAAGGTATACTCCTTCATTCCCTTATAGCAACCTTATAGATCCCTTACAGATCCCTTTAAGCAACCCTTTGAGAAACCCAGGGGTCTATTCCTTTAAGGGGTATTGGGATCTCTGAGGAGGAGGAGCCTTTTCTCGCTGTTGGAACGTACTGCTTCTTCTTTCTGTTAGCAATGCAATCACCAATATAGGGGTTTAGGGTTTAGTGTTTAGGGTTTAGGGTATAGGGGTATAGGTATAGGGTTTAGGGTTCAGGGCTTTCTGTTAGCAATGCGTTGACCAATCTAGGGCTCGGAATGTAAACTGAACCCCAACACCTGGCCCCTGAGCCTGGCAGCCGTGTGGATACTTTGGTGATGTGCATGATCAATCTTCACCCAAAGGCCCCAAAGTAGTTCCTTTTTGGGATTACCTTATAGAATTCTAAATATGAACCCCCCAAAAGGAACTACTTTGGGGCCTTTGGGCAGTAGGTCTGAGGACCCCAACACCCTGTTTTACGTAATAAGGCCCGTATATTTAAACCGTTTTCAACCCCTGGAGTATCCTCAACAGAAGCCCATATCCTTACAGGTCCACTATTCTAATAGTTCAGGCCCCTTTATCCCTACTATATAACGTATAAACCGTACTTTCTGATGTAGCTACTTAGGAGCCTGTGGGTATTTAGACCATGGTGAGTTCGAGGCCAGGCTTAGACACTGGCCAGTCGGCGATTCGGCAGAGGGTGCTACTGCAAAACCAAATTCGGCACTATCCACCTAGACCTTTCATCTACCCTCTATTAGATTCTAAATACGGTTGATGATATAAATCCTGCATTACCCATAAACAGGACTGTGCCATTCCCATAGTCTGGGGTCATTAGGGTAATGCAGGGTTTATATCATCAACCGTATGTCTATGGTTTGGGGTATATACATATGTATATATATATATACATACATATACATACACATATATATATATATAGATACATACACATATACTTATACATATACATATCCATATCCATATCCATATACATTTACATATACATATACATATACATGTACATGTACATGTACATGTACATGTACATGTACATATACATAGACATAGACATAGACATAGACATAGACATATACATATACATATACATATACATACATCTATACATACATACATACATACATACATACATACATACATACATATATATATATAAACACATATAAAATATACATATATATATATATAAATTGACTTTTATTTAAGGGTGCAAGGAGGGTCATGGTAGTGTACCCTAAGGGTCCAAGTACTCCTTGTTATCGGACTTGGGGGCCTTTTAGGAGTATGAATAACCATACATACGGTACGGACTGCTTGCAAACTCAGGGATTAGCCATCATATGGGTCTACATTAAAACCCTTGTAGTATCCATAACAAAGAGGACGAAGGCTTCAAGATATATAGGGTTTAGGCCCTTTAATTAGGCTTCAAGGCTTAGCCTTTGTGGACTTCATTGGCATTAAAGGGCCTTAGCCCCTAAGCCCTACCACCTTTTAAGGCTCTCAGCTTTCGCAACGCGGCGCCCCCCGAGTTTCGGGTGTAAGGTCTCCTAGACGCCGTAGAACGAAGAGAGCCCGGTGCCCGAAGCTAGTTCTTCCTTGAGCCACGGCGACAGGAAAGAAAGGAGGCAAGTCCAAAGGCAAAGGCAAGGGAAAGCGTGGCAAGGACTGATGTCGGTTTGCCAGTTACAGGGTTTCGCGTTTACGGTCTGGGCCTTGAACTTTCGTGCACTCGTACGGCTCGTACGTTTTGGGGCTCACGTGTGTTTTTCAATTTAGGTCCGGACACCCATACGCTTGCCCCCCCAAACAGTACATGGGTCTATTAATTAGGAGCGCAAGCCCGGCTGGTGGGCCAAAGTCGACGGCGACTGCGGCTCGGCGGGCTTTTACGTTTCAGGGTCTGGGGTTTAGGGGCTTCGGGGTTTAGGGTTCTGGGTTTAGGTGTGCAGGGTCTAGAGACTATAGAGCTTTATGACGACGACTAGCCGCTTCGCAGTCCTATGAAGCAGTCCCGTTAAGGGCTTCTGTGAAGATTCTATTGGGTTTGGGATGGTTTGGGCACCGTTTTTAGCTTTAGGATTTAAATGAAAAACGTAAACCCGAGCAGCCGCCCCACAGGGCTACGGTTTAGACCCTGGACCGTGCAGAACCGTGTCCTAAGGTACTTCAGCCATATGTGCAAACTACTTCCCGTAGCATAACCAGTCCGATTACAAACCAACAGATCCTTTTGTTACGCGGGTCTTGTGGCACCACACGCTGTTCGGGAGTTCAGGGGCAGCACATTTGAGGGGTCTAGGGTTCAGCAGATGAGGGATCACAGATTCAGGGATTCAGGACCGGAATGCCGGGCAGTATGTATATATATATATATATGTCAATGTATATATTATATATATATATGTTTATTTATGTATTTGTTTATATTTAAATTTAGAATTATACTTATATGTATATTTACATTTGTATTTATATGTGTAATTATATATTTATTTTTAAGTATACGCTGTATATGTACAGATACATATACGCATACACATAATGTATGCGTACATACATACATACATACATACATACATCTACATTATACATTATACGATAGGTACATATACATAAACTTATGTACACGAACACATGTACAAACACATATACATATGCCTATACATGTACATATACATATGGATATACACATGCATATGCATATACCTATACGTCTAGATACACATATACATATGCATATAGATATGCACATATTTACATACTTACATTTACACTTATATGCGTATAAACATATAAACGTATATACATATATACATATATACTTATATACATGTATACATGTATACATATAAGCATATACACATATATACATATATACATATGTGCATATACACATATACACATATACTTATATACTCATATACTCATACACATACATCTACATCTACACATGCCTATACAACGATCTATATATATATATATATACATATATACATATACATATACATATACATATACATATACACATGCATATACATGTACATGTACATCTGCATATGCATATACATATACATCTACATCTACATGCAGATGTACAGACACCTTTACATATCGGTATACATACACGTACATATACAAGTACACATTGTAATTGGAACAATAGGTTTAAGGCGCTGCCTGCTGAATTCAGAACGCAGAGAGCCGAACAGCCTTAATTAAGCGCTATCCCGTCAGCGTATCATACCTTAAGCTATCGGGGTCTTAACCTTATCATTGAAAGTTCTTGTATTCAGGACTGAATTCGGTGTGGAAATTCGTTCATAGCATGTAAAGCCTGACAAAATGACGATCATACCAGATATTCGTTAATTTAGGGGAACTGGGCTTTTCAGAGAAGCCTTAAAACCCAACCCTCACCTGAACCCCGAAAACCCTAAACCCTAAACCCTGAGCCCTATACCCTAAACCCTTAAAGCCCTAAACCCCAAGCCCTTAAAGCCCTAAACCCTAAACCCTGAGCCCTATGAACTCCAAGGGCTCTTGGCTCTTGGCCGAGGTCCCATCTCCCTCGTCCCCATCGCGGAGTTACCCGCACCTCCGCGCCCCGGGCGCAGAGAGCCCTTCCTTTCCCAAAGGGTCCTAGGCATCGCTGCGGGGGATACTTCCCCAAATACTTCCCCAAATCATTCTAGTAATCCCTAATATAGACAAACCCTGTGTTCCTTTAAGTGTCCAAAGGACCGACCATATAATTAGGTGTCCTTATAAGGGTTCGCTTGTGGGGTTAGGCATATTGCAGCAGCAGATAGATCTTAAAGAAAGTTATCGAGTGCCTGCAAATTTGGGAATACTATTCTTCAAGGCCTTCGTGTTCCCAACCCTAGAACGTAGGACATTAGGATCCCACAGTAAGAAGCGAATAAAGTAACGACAACAGGTACCACGTTGCAGGGTCTAGGTAGAACCCTAATGTAGAAGCCTTTGTATACCCTTCTGGAGTCCTTGCTCAGAGGGTCCATACAAACTACCATTATGGAATTATGCCTCAGAAGAGTTTCCTGCATACCTAGCTCCATAATGGCACTGGTAGTGTATATGGACCCTCTGGGTAATTAACCTACACTCCCCTCAAAACCTACAAACCCTGGGTCGGAGGTTTCGTTTCGGGTTGAGGGTTTGGGAATCTTATTTGGTGGCTCCTTAATTATTGTTATGGTATACCCCAAAACCGTATTCTAACGATTAAGGCCCTCACCTTATCTGGACCCTGAACAAGCCCATGTGAGGAGCCTAATCGGATAACTGTAAACCCTTAGCCCTACTTGGAGCTTAGTAAGTAGGTAATAACTAGACTTATGGGGTTATGATACGTATAAGTCTAAAGATTACGACTTACTAAGTCCCCACGACCCTCCAAGCAAGCCCTAAACCCTAACCGGAACCGCTCTGAAGGTTCTGTTTGCAGCCGGAGGGCACGGCGATACCTCACTACTTCGATGCTCGGTTTCTGGCGAGCTTCTTGCTCCTCCGGCTTGGACTTAGGGGTTTAGGCTTTAGGGGCTTAGGGGTATAGGGTTTAGGGCCTTCGGGGTTTCAAGTTTAGGCTTTAGGGGGCTCAGAAATTAATAGGGTCGAGAGTTTACCCTAAGGCTCAAAATAGCCTCCAAAAAGCCTTACGTACAATGGTCTTTGGGCCCAAAAGCCTTAAAATATGAGTCAGTGATCTGAAGGCGCCAAGGACACTCCAGACCGACCTATCTGGCCTGCCCGATGCAGCCCTTTCAGAAGACGGTTCAGGGTAGGATTTACCTGCATGGGGATCCAAAAACCTACCGTTTTAAGGGCTCTACCCTCTAATTCTAATTAAGGGGTTATAACATTTTGTAGGGTTTGGGGTCACAGGTAGGGTTAATTTCAGCGCCTTTATCGTACGGGAAGCTGAGCATTTGGGGAAACCCAAGTTCGAAAGCCCCAGCTACGCCCGGACACTTTAGTTGCGCTTTAGAGCCAAAAGCCTAGTACCCGAAAGCCCCAAGCCGAAAACCCACAACCTACAAACCCAAACTCCAGCACCTTGGATAGTTACTTACCCTTAGGCTCTAAGGACTCGTATTTTAAGGCTTTCGGGCCCAAAGACCATACCAAAAAAACTTGTTGGGCTATTTTGTGTAAGCAATATTCCGTCATTGGGATTTCGGAAGCCCTAAACTCTAAACCATATAACTCCTAAACCCTACACCGGAAGATCTGGGTGGAATATCTGGGTCTCTGTCACCCTGGGGATCAAAATAGCCCAAAAACCTTATATAGTATGGTCTTTGGGAAAAAAAGCCTTAATATATGAGTCCTTAGATCCCTAGGGTCAGAGCAGAGGTTGAGCTCCTTCGATTTCATCAACCCGGTGAATCGAACCGCGCTGACGCGGGAGGAAGGGGCCAGGGCCACCTCCGGGTTTAGAGTTTTTTTGGGGCTGGGTCCCAGAAACCTCCCCAAGGGTCCAAAGGACCCAATAATTAGGTACTCGGTTTTAGGATAGTAGTTATGTAGGTTAGGATTTTGGAGAGTTTATGATTATTAGGGAATTGGACCCTTGGGGCCTTAAGGGATCAGCGCTTTGGGGTGTTGGGGTTCTAGAGTTCTAGAGTTTCGATGTTGAGGCTTTGGGGTTTTGGGCTACATGGTTCACTACACCTCCCAGGATCGTACCAAAAAGGGAGCTTTTTCTATTCCTAGGTCCTAGGTTACTGGGCATCCTAGTTCGGAGTGCGAGTGTTGCTTCGGGTTTAGGTCTCGTGGTTCAACTTTCAGTCTCAATCCCCGAACCGCAAACCCTAAACCTTTAACCCTAAGCCCGAACTCTGAAACCCTAAACCCTGCACCTTAAACCTTAAACCCTAAATCTTGAACCCGAAAGCCTCAACCCCAGGATATCTTTTTGGATTTCGCGTGTCGTTGAGTGGGGCATCCGTCAAGCGAACACTCAGAACGACCCCCCCCACACCCTAAACCCGAAAACGAAGCCTCCGACCCAGGGTTTTAAGATTTTTCGGGGAGTTGAGTTTAGTGTTTACGGTTTAGGGCCTTGGGCATCTTTTGTTTGAAAGATGCTGAACTGCACAGGGGAAATTGGGAAAACGATGAGCACTCGCACACAGGACTTTTACCCCAAGTCGCCTACGTATGTAAGGACTTATTTTAGGGAATCGTAATGAGGAGCTCTAAACTTGCAGGGTTTCTAGTTTCCGGGGTTCAGGGAGATCATAAAGGAATCAAGCATCCTACTGACGAGCTCCCTGCAATCTTTGCTGCGGTTGAAGCCATGGTAGTTCTTCTGGGCCTCCAAGTTATCTTCTATACCCCAGAGCCCCTGAGCCTTCACCTCTAAATAGTCCGGCTCTGCTGTATAATTTTTCACGACACCAAGGCTCTACTCGTTGTCGTGGCTCTCATGGTTCCGGCCATTTAATTTGACATGAAGGGTCCAAATGCCTCAAACATCGCAAGCACTACTCGTTGAACGCGTATGATCCTGTGGTCACCACTTTCAATCCCTCAGCCCAAACCCTAAAAATTACAACGTTCCACATATCCCTAATTGTCTGTGCCTTTTATCTATCTCTTTGAAGGTTTATGGCAGCGCACGAGTAGCTGAACATGCCGTCATGTGAATACCCCATGATGTGTAGCCCTTTGGCAAGTTTCTCTATACACATCAGCCTTCCAGTACTCCGTGAACCTTATCAACAACCTGTAGAAGGCCTATATAGATGACGTATTTGAAGCTTGTTGGAGTGCTTCACTCCAATGTGTATAGTGGGTCCTCCCACTGAATACCTCCTTGAGATCCCAATACCACCTAACTAAGGAATATACCGTAAATCATGATGTTAAGCCCCCTATAGTTTGTAAGGTATATTCCTTAATTAGGGGGTATTGGGATCGCTGGGCTCCTAAAGCCTTCTACCTAGAAGACCCCGAAGCCTGAAGCCGTAAACCCCGAGGAGGAGCACGTCCCCAAAACCACAAACCAGATAGGATGGGACCTTACCTTTCCCTTATAATTAGTATCTACGTTACATGAATTTAAGACCCTTTTAGGGTATATTCCGTCCTTGGAAGCCTTAACCCAAAGGAGTGTTTGGCCTTGGACGCTCACCTGCGCGCACACTACCCGGAGCAGCAGGCCCCGGCACAAGGAGCGTCTTAATCCCTACCCTAGGGCCCTAGGGGTCCAAAGGACCCAATAATTAGGTACCCGGGTTTAGATAGTATTTATGCATAGGTTACTATTTTGGAGAGTATATGATATAATGCACTTGGACCCTTAGGGCTAAACCATCCTGCACGCCTAGAGTTTAAACTCTGATCCTTAAACCCTGTCCTAAACCCCAAGGCCCAAAACTTCAATTTGGGGTCTATAGGATGGTCTTTGGGCCCGAAAGCCTTAAAATGAGAGTCCTTAGAGCCTAAGGGTTATAGATCCCCTTAAAGGAACTCTTAAAAACCCCCCCATAGCACCCTTCTAGATCCCTTTTCATGAGTCCTTAGAGCCCTTATAGTGCCTTAAGGGTCCTAGTTCTTTATGTTGACCTCAGGTCCCGTTTCTTGCAACAGTTTAGGGGTTAGGGGTTTAGGGTTTAGGTTTTGATCGTGGAATGGAGTGTAGTTCCCGTCAAACCATGTAAATACTTGCAGTGGAGTAGACATGCCTTTTCAGTCAGCGTGGTGTTTTCTGCTTTGGGGGTTTAGCGCTTAGGCTTTGCCTTAACCCCACAGAACCTACCGCTTTAGGGTTCCTCATTGTGAATCCGCAATACATGTCCCAAAATGGTACGTTTTCTGGCATGGAGGTAAGCTCCAGGGTTGAGTACTTTTAGGCCTCGTGTCCATTTTGGTCGAGAAGCAAACGCGTAGATGCCACGGTTTTGGTTGTTGGCATTCAGGCCTCCTTCAGAAACCCCAAGGGTCCAAAGGACCCAATAATCAGGTACTCGGTTTTAGGATAGTAGTTATGTAGGTTAGGATTTTGGAGAGTATATGATTATTGGGTACTTGGACCCTTGGGGAAACTGTTTCGAATGCTTCGCTGAAGCCTCAGTCCATTCGGTCCAGCAGGCAACATCTGTGGCTGATGCTTTCGACCTTTTCCAGCGCAACGGCGGTGCCTCGCCGGTTTTTGGGAAATGAGGGTCCGAAGAGCCCAAGAAGTCCGTCAAGTATAGAACAGGGTTCGGATCACCTTGGTTCTCCTTGTATAAGTATACCACAACATACTACAAACCCCAGATAGAATTGCTCAAGGCCCCGCCCGTACTTACCCGGGCCGCGCAGTCCGAAATTACCATCTCATTGCTCTGACCCTCAAGAGGCTTGGGTTTGGGGTTTAGGCCCGCGTCCCGGAGCCTGAAAGAATTGAATCCTAAGGCTTGATAGATAATAAGCAGTGCTAGGCACATTGAACAACCCTGGCTGGACCCGACAGCCTACAGCTCAGGAAGAGCAGTAGAACATTGCCTGGGAAGGCCTATTATGCTTACCCATAATTAGCCCACAAAGACCAAATTCTGATTTTTCATGCATGTCCTTAAATGCCCAAAATAGACCAAAAGCCTTATATAACATGGTCGTTGAGCCTTAAAATATGAGTTCTTACAGCCTAAGGGTAGATGTCCTTAAAGGCCGCTATAAAGAGTTCAAGGTAGGGCTGTTCTGTGTCATGTTTTGCCATGCACGACAAGTTTAGGCATTAGGCGAAAATCCAGACCCCAAATCACGCCCGAAACCCCAAACATACCTTCTTAGCCCTACCTGTGACCCCAAACCCTACAAAATAGTAGGCTATAACCCCTTATTTAGAGGGTAGAACCCTTAAAACGGTAGGTTTTTGGATCCCCAGGTATTCCCTAAACTTATAATCCCTAAACCCTAAACCCCTTATAGATCCCTTTAAGGAACCCTCTAGGCCCCTTTTTGGATCCGCCCAGGTAAACCCTGAATCCCAAGTCAAAGCCCTGAGCCCTAAAGCCTTCGCCCGACTGGGCCCAACCTACAGTCGAAGCCAGAAAGTTGGAACATCACTAGCCTCATGCCCTTAAGCTAGAGTATAGGGGATCCTAGCACCAATCCTCCTAAACCCATGTTCCAACTTTCTGGGGTTCACTGTACAGGAGGTGGCTCCGATTCCGTGCGCCGTGAAGCTACTGCTGTCTTCCAACATCTGTTTAGGCCCCTGGGCAGAAAAATTAACTTTTGTGGGGTTCTGGGTTCTTGTTATGAAATTGAATTTAAGATACCATAATAAAGAAACCATATTATTAACGATGCAGCCCATTTTATGGTAACTTCAATTAAGTTCTTTAACTAGAATTCAGGACTCGAGAAGGTCTTCGGCTTATGATTGGAACCGGATTCCTCTACGTCGGCCCTTTACAAACCTTACACGCAGAGTCCATAAACATGTATTATATGGGAGTTACCGAGAATTAGGGGTACCTTATGCTAGGGGTCCTTTCTTAAGGATCCTACTATTTTAGGGTGCTATATTGGGGTCCCCTATTTTCGGAAACCCCCATATGCTTCATATGACCGAAGAGTTCAACTTGGTCACCAGGACAACCGCTGGGATCCGAGCCGCTACTCTGAGCCCACCGTGAAGAGTTCCCAAACCCGATGCGTTCTCAGCCGTAGCTTCCGGTGATGCTTACGTCACTACTAATCCACAGTGTTGAGGTCCTAAAATTTGATTCCCCAAAACCCCAAACCCAAAACCCCATAGACCCTCGTCTAGGTTCAGTGTTCGGGATCTGGATTCACGTGGCCGCGCCATCAACTACAACGACGGTGGGCTCACTGTCGGGAGCCCTAGAAGTAAAGCTTGCAGCTCCCGGGATCAGGGTTCAGGGTTTACGGTTCAAACGTGTCGGGCTTTGGGCATTGTGTTTCAGGCTTTTCGGTTTAGGGTTTAGGGTCGGGCTTTGGGCATTGTGTTTAGGGTCCAAAGCCTGCGTGTTTCAGCCTGTCTGGGCTCGCCGTCGAGTTTTGGTACTGCTGTCAGTCCTTAGGGATCCCGAGTACATACACAGTATAGAATATATGCCCTACTTGGAGGTTCATGGGTAGTTATAAGTGGAGTTAAAAGTAAGGTAACTATACTTATAACCCTTATTAGGGGACTTATAACCCCACTTATAACTACCCATGAACCTCCAAGTATAAGTCCAAAGGACCCAATAATTTGGTACTCGGGTTTAGGATAGTAGTGGCGTAGGTTATGATTATCATTATCCTTTAAATTCGGACAGTATATGGTAATTGGGTACTTGGACCCTCAAGGATACCCGCCAAAAAACCCTGGTAGCAGGCCCTTACAAACTCACCCGGGCTTTCATCGCAAACATCGCTTTGATAAAAAACCTTCCGCCCCAATGCTTACATTCCCGGTTTAGGGTTTAAGGCTTAGTGTGGAGGGCTCATGCAGGGTTTAGGGGCCACGAGCACGACTCACCCTGTACCCCAAAGTGTGGGATTCGCAGGGTTTCGAAGTCAATGGTTGCAGGCTCTGTAGTTTCAGATCGCTGCTTGTAACATCAGGCATAAGGGTCGGTATGTAATGATTAGAACAGGTTTTCTGTAAGGGTTCCTCTAAGGTTCTATGGGGCGTTGGGAGGTATGGGGGCTGCCTTGATTTTTAGAAGAGAATATGGTTTTTGAGGGGTAGTATACCAGAATTCTATATGCTGGGATTCCTATAGTACAATGATCCAAGAGATTCCAGTTGCACTACCATTGCGGAAACAAGTCCCAAAAGGCCCACACGCATTATGGTCTCGGGTGCCTGGTTCTACAGCGGTAGTGCATATCGACCATGTGAGTTATTGTACCCACAATCCCGACATGTAGAAACTGCCTTGACCCGGGTACACCCCTTTCAACCCCTCTTCCACTCGGCGCCAGGGCCCTTGCAAAACACCGCAACCCGTGAAACAACACGTTGCTATACCCCCCTTATTCACGCTAGAAGAAATACCCTAGAAGAAACATCCTCGCAAACCCTAGAAATGCTCTGTGAAGCCCTGCAAGATTCCTTTCGGAGTAAGTCTTGGTCTGCTTTATGCACACCAGTGCTTGTCCTTCACTGCACGGAGACATGAAGGGTTCCTTCAAGGACTACATGAGCGTGTTAGCAGGGTTCAGTTTTTATAAGCAGCTGACTGTATAAGCCACACCCAGTCTTCAAGCTTATTGATAGAGATTGATCACGACTGTAGTCCGCCCCATGTCAGGGGCTTGATTCATCTGGGGCCTACTCCAAGGACGAAGACACACACCGGAGATGGGAATATCGGAGTCCTTCTTGAGGGCAATGCTTGTATCATCATTGCTGCGTGGTCTACCCTGCAACCTGATCTGGGGTATTTTGGAAGTCACGGGCGCCGTCTTTCAGTGTCTGTAGAATAAGGCACCTACTTCTTCGGGTCCCCGGTCAGCACTCTAAACCCGAAATCCTGAGCCCTGACATCCCAAACCCCTGAGTCCCCAACCTCACTCACCATCTAGCTGCTCGGCCCGCTATACCCAACTCCACTTAGTAGCTGAGTGGATACACTTTGCACTTTTTGGGTAATAGTACCCACTATAAAACTGGAAGTGAAAACTTTTTGGGGCTTATGAACTCAGCAACTAAGTCCAGAACAACCAGCTTCATGAGGCTAAGTTCCATTGTTCATGCAAGGTCATTGATGACGATGACATCCGAGTCAGCTCAGCGCAGCACGCCCCTCTCTCGAATTGCTGAATCCCTCGTTCTTTAGAGCCTAGGCCACACACAGTCGCTCTGCTTGTGCCACTTACCAAGTTCTGAGTCTCCAGCCAACCTTGATCTTGCAATATCCTTTAATTAAGGAAAATACTGAAAGCGACAATACTAATATTATTCTGATTTTCGGTATATCCTTCAGCTAAGGCATATATTCCAAGTTCTGGGTGCAGAAGAGAATGTCATCCATGGTAAACATGTACTCTTGATATATACACCATCTTCTGCTAATGACTGTCCTGGCACACCATGCAAAACCTCTGCGCACATAACTACGACTACAGTGTAATGTCCTGCTCTGCTTGAAAATGACAAGGAAATAAGTTCCACAGGGCACTAAGGGCCCTTATAGTGTACCATGTTACCCACAACAACCGGTAATTTTGGAAGGCTGCTTTGGGACATCATAATATGGAAGCCTAAGCAGGTAGGCATGTGGGGGGGGGGGGTATACTTCGCCGCACAAGTATGTATTCTTGTTTGGATCACGTGTCTAGGTCACTCCAAACACTAAACCCGACCTAAAGGGTCCCACCCATCCCTTTTTAGGGTACCTAGCTTTATGGTTTGGGTTTGTTACTGTTATGTACAGAAGTACCCCTAAACCCTAAACCCTAAACCCTAAACCGCTACCCTTAAAATAGGGGTAGGGTATGACCCTTGGCCCTCGTTGAAGCTCAGCTTCTGCGGGAGCCCTGGGTTCGATACCCATGGTGCCATTGCAGACCCCGGGCCCAGAACCCTACAAGGGTATCGGGTTAAGAGGGCTTCTGGGTTTAAGGATTTAGGGGGCTAAGGGTTTGGAGTTTAAGGGTTTAGAGTCCTACACCCTAAGTTCAAACCCTACACCCTAACCCTAAGGCTCCATGTACCCATATATTAAATACTTAAGCCTCAAAGGGGTCCCTATATAGGTACTTTAAGGCCAATGTATATACTATATGGGTACATGGAGCCTTAGGGTAAGTTCATAATCCCAAGCGGGACCCTCAGGGCGCAACTCCCACACATAGACTCCGAGAGAGGGGTTTCTTATGCCTCGAAACCGGCATCTCAAGACTTCAAGTTGTATTTCTGAAACCCCAAACCGAAATCTCGAAACTATTTGCGCAAGCCCAACCTTTTCTAATCCTAAGCACACACCCCAACCAATGCCAGGTTATGACCCCTTCACTAATTATATAGTCTATGGCCCTTACGTCAGGCAGTGAGATCCTAAGCTCAATCCCAAGCCCTAATGTAGGAACCTGATTAAGAGATTTCGGCCGTATAAACCCCCAAATAACAGGATTCATATAAGGAACCCTAATAAAGACCCAAGGTTTCTTCATCAGGTTCCGACATTATTCCGTCACGGTGCCCACGCAGCTCAGGTCGTGGCTGCGACAGCAGAGGCGCTCGGACCAACCCAAACGCAAGATGCAGGCAGGATGGCTGTAGAGTTCTGGAAGAGGGTCCTTTTTAGGGTTTAAGCTATTCACGCCGCTATTCACGGTCCCGGCAAGCTTTACAAAGCCCCCAAACCTCTAAACCCGTCAACTCTCAACCTTTATCAAGCTCCGACATTGATGAACCCTTACATATGCTCCAAGCTTCTATTGCCTTCAAGCCCCTAACCTCCGAACTCTAAACAGTAGAAAGCCTTTCCGTCCCTCGCCGCCAGCCGAAGCTTTTCCCAGCTTGGGCACTTCCTCGTCACAGCGTACGCAAGGCCAAGGGGGTTCAGTGGGTTCAGGGTTCAGGAGGTCAGGGCCTTTAGGGCCAGGGTTCGGTTCTTCGAGGTTTCAGAGGTTTGCGTAGTTAGCTATGGGCTGGAAACCGTTCTGAGACGATAACTGACAAGATTCTTCGAAGCAACTCTTTCTAGGGCTCCAGCTACCTAAATAGTAGGTTACTGGGGTATACTCAATATTATTGTTAGTAAGCCTACTATTTGGGTGACTTGTATCCCTAAACCCTAAACCCTAACCCTAAACCCCTAAACCCTAACCCTAAAAATCCTAAACCCTAGACCCCTAAGCCCTAAACCCATAAACCATGGTTTTTGCAAGCCGTGCAGGCGAGGCTGGCGATGCACAGCTAGACACAATTTCAACAGTTGTGTTGGCTGCTGCAGATCTTCGAAGTCGAATGACTAAGNAAACCCATAAACCATGGTTTTTGCAAGCCGTGCAGGCGAGGCTGGCGATGCACAGCTAGACACAATTTCAACAGTTGTGTTGGCTGCTGCAGATCTTCGAAGTCGAATGACTAAGAGCCCTGAACCCTAGACACTTCAAACCTGTTGGGGGGTTGGATGAGGTTTGCTTTCCTGTATCCCCAAACCCTACAAAATAGTAGGTTAATTCGAGGGTATCACCCTTGAAACTTGAAACATGTCCCCTTAGTTGTAGTTAGTTAGAGCACATGCCTCAACACCCTAGTCTAATCCTGCAGGCCGCCTACAACAGGTGTTCTTGCAGTCTAAGGGTGTTTAGAGTCTAGGGGTGTGGATTTTTCAAGCCACTGTGTTTTGGGGTTTAGGGTTGACAACCATCTCACAGAACTGCCCAACACGAAGGATGTACTCTTTCCACGCTTGGAGTGTTTGGGTTCCCTATACACCCCCAACCCAAACCTCCCGATGAACCCGAAGCCCTAAACCCTTATAACCCTAACCCCAAACTTCTCTGTGAACCCTAAACCCTTATAACCCCAATCTCTCGATGGAAGCTTCATCCCAACCCGTAAACCCCAGACCCCTTATAAATCCCTTCAAGGAACGCTTTAGGGAACTTCTTGGGGATCCCTAAACCCTAAACCCTTTAGGGATGGTTTTTAAGGATTTAAGGAGCCCTAGACCTATCGATCAGGTGCCTGGGCAAAGTCCTCAGCGCCGGCCGCAGCAGAGGCGCTGGCGAGCGGCGGCTAAAGACCACCCTAAACCGGGTTCTTGTTAAGTACAAGAACACACAGGTTTAGGGTTTAGGGTTTAGGCCCTAAACCCTAAACCCTAAACCCCGAGTGTTTAGGCATTGAGGGTTTGAGATTAAAGATGGGGAATCCCTCGAGGCTTTTAAGGGGCTATATACCCCGGTAACTGTGCTTATCCATAGAGATCTCCGGGTGTCTAGAAGGGAGTGCTCCTGGTAGCCACGTTGCAAATCAGCAGAAAGCCTTGATAAAACCCTTCATTTATGAACCTTTGGAAAGCGCTGCAAACCCGCAAACCCTAAGCTTCAAGCTGTAAACGGCCCTAAACCCTGTGGATCCCTTTTATAAAACCCTAAACAACCAAAAAAGGCTTTAAACCCTAAACCACCAAAAGGACCTTATCAAAAACAGGACGAAAGGCGCCCTCCTCGCAGGCTTTTCCGGCCCTACCTGGCGGCGCCCCGAAAAGCAAAGCAAAGGCTGCAGGCCTTTCCGGGAAGAAGACTAAGGGTTCAGGATTTAGGGTTTCGGATTCAGTTTTAGGGTTTCGGATTTGGGGTTTAGGGTTTAGGGGTTTAGGGTTCAGGATTTAGGGTTTCGGATTTTAGTTTTAAGGTTTGAATTTTGGGGTTTAGGGTTTGGGGTTTATAGGGTCTCGGGAAGAAGGCTAACCCCATAAGGATCTAGGGACTCATGGTTTAAGGCTTTTGGGCCGAAAGAACATGCCATACAAGTCGTTTCGGCTATTTTGAGCCTTAGGGTACGGGTTTAGGCTTTAGGGTTGTAGGGTTGGCCTAGAACCCTCAGCTACTCTCGATTATATCCTAAAAACACACTATTTAAGGACCATCAGGGTTGTATTAAAGAGCACTTGATCTACTTGTACGCGACATTCGACGTTTCCCCTAGTTCTGATTAAGAGACTTTGATCTACGAAAATTGCTCATAGGCTTTAAGGGACCGACCAACCTGTATCTGATATACGCGCCTTTGTTGTTTGTAGTCGCATTTCCGGCTATTAACCATGTGTGTATGTACTATAACATACCACAAGGGCTCCTTCTAGTTTTCCACAGCCCCGGTAGTATATAACCCTGATCGTACCCCACATAGATCCCTTAAACACAGCCGTCAGGAACCCTACTCACTTATTATTCGGGCCCCTATATTTTGGAAAGCAACCTTGTTGGGGGGCTCCTTATTATGATTTCCTTCTAAAAGTCCTTAAAAAAAATGAGGATCCTTAGGGTCCGGGTAGGGCTTAGGGAAGACACCTCCCCGGAGGAGCTGCGAAGGCAAAGCCGAAGCCGAAAGCAAAGGAGCCTCCCTTCGGGCGCGGGCTGAGGCCCCCATTTGCTGCTGAAGATTCGAGGTTTACGGTTCAGGGTTTCGGGTTTAGTAGGGTTCAGGGTTTAGGGGCTTAGGGTGTTTAGGGTTCAGGGTTTAGGTTTAGCAGGGTTCAGGGTTTGGGGTTTACGGCGAGTTTACCGTTCAGAGTTTAGGGTTTAGGCCCTTTCGCCGTTGAAGTTTCCACGGACAAGAAGTAGGTTCTAGGTTAGGAAGAAATAAATTACATACTCCAGGGACCCAGAGCCATGATAACAACATTTCGTGAGGCTTGGTGGGGAGAGAGCTGAGATCCCTGGACCTTTAGGCATTTCACAGACCTTCGAACATTTCACAAGGGCTGTTACTACACATCAGTGTAAACCCTGAATACTGCTGTGTTTCTCTATCTTAACCCATCTGGACCAAGCCCTAGACGTCATGTACGCCTAGCGCCTACCAGTCAAAAGCTTTCAACCACATGGAACCCCACACTGTTTTCAGACGTTAAAGCCTTGAACCCTGGACACTTGAAACCCATTGGGGGTGGATTAGGTTTGCTTTGCTGTATCCCCAAACCCTACGAAATAGTGACCCTTTAATTATAATTAGAGGGTATAACCCTTAACAACAGTAGGTTTTGGGATCCCCAAGTTGTGCATGAAATCCGTGCAGGTGCGCCGCCGGAAGGCGTCTCATCAAGCGGGCTTAAGAGCTCCGCCAGAAGGACCTTCTATGGCTGTTACGCCGCGCAGACGACCGTGACAATGGGTAAGACCGCAGCAACAGTGGGAGAACGAGTGTACAGTGGGAGAACGAGCGTAACAATGGCCAAGGCCGCAACAAGGGTGGATGAGTGGCTGCAGTCTTTGCATAATTTGCCTCGAGGCTATGCAGCGGCTGAGCGGCGAAGCGAGAGACTTCGTCCGCGGAGCATATTCTCACGAGGTGAAGTCACTGATACCCTCACCGGCAGAGGTCCGGCTTCTGACGGGCGCGAGATGAAGATGTCGTGCTTTTTTCTGGGCCTGCCGGACACGCACAAAGCTTTGGTGTCCAGCAATGGCTGGATTGTCCCCCCCTCAGCCTAATTAGCCCGAAAATCTGAAAGACCCCGAGCAACGTTATGAGAACCAACGTATAATTACACTAACCTGTATGCCTTCGATCACTGACCTTGACCTGGGTTTGGGTTGAACCTACCATACTTGGAGGATCGTGGGACTTAGTAAGAACAGCTACAAGTACCTTAACTGGGATTATAATCAGTTTTAAGTATAGTTACATTGTTTGTAACCCTGTTTACTAAGTCCCATGATCCTACAAATAGGGGCCTGGATAATTAGAATATTGATCCGGGCTTCCTTTAATGGTTACTTCCATGCTTTATAGCAGTCTGTTCGAACTGCTTTCAGTTTCTTGGGTAGATAGGTTACAAGACCTTACACCAAGAAATGTTGGCCTCTCAAAAGCATCAGTAATGCCATTCCCTACCTTATTCAAATTATGCTATACCATAGCCGCAAATTCGCATTCCAAGTATTGAGGCCCCTATGTTAATTAGAACCCAAACCATATTTTCTTGACCCAACACCAAAGCAAAGTCTGCACCATAACGTTGCTTCTGCCCTAAGGCTCCTGGACCCTTGTAGTGAACCCTAGCCCCCAAAGCCGAAACCCTCCTTCAGAAAGCCAAGACCCTGTTAGGAGCCTTACCCGAAGGGTCCAAGTACCCAATTACCATATACTCCCCCAAATCATAGTAACCTACATAACTACCATCCTAAACCTAAGTACTTCATCGTTGGGCCTTTGGACCCTCTTACTTGGAGGCCCTTTTGACTTAGTAAGTCTACTTAGTATCCCCCAGAAAGCATATTATAATCCCCCATAACCCACCTTACTAACCCTACTTACTAAGTCAAAAGGGCCCTAAACCCTAAACCCTAAACCCTACTTACTAAGTCAAAAGGGCCTCCAAGTAGGAGCCTTAGGGTGAAACCCTAAACCCTAAACCCTAAGCCCTAAAAGCTTCCACGGCTCCAAAAGGCAACCAAAGACCTGGGCCAAGCCACCGTAAGCTGGAGCGCAGGGGAATCCGGGGAGCCAAATACTCCTTAATTAAAGACTATACCTTAAGCTATAGGGCCTTCATATGATGACCTAAGATACAAATATGTATATATATATATATATCCCTTAATTAAGGGGTTTTGGGCGCTCTGGGTGTTTTATAGGGGTGTTCAGTTTGGGTTTAGGATTTGGGGCAGAGGTTTTAGGGTTTCTGGGGGGCATGTGAGGGTTCAGGGATGAAGGCTAAGGGTTTATGGGGTTGTTGTTGTTGTCGTTGGTGCAGGACATGGGCTGGAGGCATCAAGTAACACTAAACCCTATAAACCCGAAACCAACTAAAGTAACCCTAAACCCTATACACCCCAAACCAAGTATGCATATACACTCGACTCAACACCTTAAACCCGCTAAGCCCGAACCCTAAACATCGTGCCGAGCATTCAGGAACCCCCCCGAGCCCATGGGGCTTTGGGGAATCCACATTTTGTATAAACGTGGACATGCCCCCGGGTTTAGGGTTTATAGTTTAAGGGTTTGGGGTTTAGGGTTTATAGGTTTAAGGGTTTAGGGTTTATAGTTTAATTTAAGGGTTCAGGGTTTAGGGTTTATAGTTTAAGGGTTTAAGGTTGAGGGCCCCCCCCCGGACTAAGGGTTTTATTGTTTAAGGAGGGCCTTATGCCATGGAATCTGGCAGAACCCAAAAGCATTTATTTGACAGCCTGGCCACTTGAGACGAACAGCTGCAAAGCTTGAGCCTAATATAGGGGGCTAAATAATTACCAATACTTTTTTGGGGGGTTGCTTAGTGTAATTATAGCAGAATGGTCCCCAAAACCCTATTCTAATTATTAAGGACCCTATATTACATCGTTTCTGGCGGGTGTATAGAGGACTCCCGTGGAATAATGGCGGATGATATCATTTCTGATTCACAAGATACCCTGCATCATATTGAATTATTTTCAGGAGAGCCCCCCCCAATACCCCTCCATGAACAAGATCTTTTCGCATTAAGGCCCCTATACTCTAAGGTATATGGTGTCTCCCCGTTGCGCGAACGAGTCCTTCTCCTTGCAAGACTAACGCCAAACCCCGCGCCAAATGTTCAAGTGCTACACCCGATGATCCCCAGTTCTCAAACACCCGCAACCGACCATGTTGATATCCGGTCGATTAGTTTTGTTATGTGTTTTACATATGTATGTGTTTAGCCATAAAGCTCACAACAGCCCAAAAGCCCTAACATAGGAGTCCTTCGAGCCTAAGGGTAATTAACCAAGAGGGTCCATATTCCATAATAGTAGTGTATATGGACCCTCTGGGTAATTAAGTTTGTTCATTTTCACCCTGAGCCCTAAACCTGGAAATCCGCCTTGTAGTCGTTTAAAGACACCTGCCGCCAAAGCCGCCTTGACCCGAAACAACAAACCTGCCCCAACCCGAAATTGCTGGGCCTTAATTTGAACAGTTTAATCAACATCGTTAACTAACATACCCAGAGGCTCCATAGTAGTTCCTTTTTGGGATTACCTTGTAGGATTCTAAATATGAACCCCAAAAAGGAACTACTATGGAGCCTTATGGATTATAATGGCACGTTCTAGAACTTACTCAGCCAATTGCAGAACTTTAAACTTTTTGGCTTTTTATGTTTGGTCTATCTTAAAAAGTTTGAACAGTTTTTGGGCGTGGTTATTGGAGAAGAGAGAGAAGTAGTGTAAGGGAACTTTTGTCTCTGATACGTATTTTATCCTTCCGAAGACATGGCTTTGCACAGCGCTGGCAGGACAGGCAGCGGACAGTTTTCCCACTCCATGGCGGCTGAGAGCTCTTGTTTAGGGACCCAAAAAGCACATAAGCATACGCATTTTATGGGGATATCCCTACCTTAATGGGCTTCATTATAAGGGGGTTTATATGGGATATCCCTATCCTAATTGTTGCTTATGTGCTTTTGGGGGCCCTACTTGTGTCGAAGCCAATCCAAGCGGCGTCAGTCTTTTGAGTTTGGGATAATGTGAACAACAACTATAATTGAGTATTAATTACTGTAACATATATGTACTAGTCATAGTAATTGCAGTTTTGAGGGTTAAAGGCTTTACTGCACTAGAGTTGAAGGTCCGGGGGGTTGGGGGTTAATAAGTTGGAGGTTTCAGATGGCGTTTCCCTTGGCCTAGCAACCCTCATGGACAACAAATCCAACAATAACAAGCTTAGGTCGCAAACCTGGGTGCCTCTCTTTTCCAAAGGAGACGAAGGATACTATACTGTACCTAGACCCTAGCACAAGGTCAAACACGAAAGCCTTAAGCCTACACCGCAATCCTTACAGCCTAAACTACCAGGCTATGCCAAGTACTCTTCAATACTTAAAGCCTTATGGACCTTCATGGAGGGTATTTGGGGCATAACACAGGGCAGTTGGGGGTTTAGGTAAATCCCAAGCCTTAAGCAGCAAGGCTTCATACTGTGCCCTTACCTTGAGTTTGTATGTTCAGTCGAGGGTGGAAGGGTCAGGGCAGTGAGATCTCCCGGAGTTAGGGTGTTGCTGTAGGGGCCTTAATAACAACATTAGAGTTTTGAGGTCTTTTGTACTATAGCTACAATAGTGAACCCCGAAAATAGTATGCGCAATTACTTAGGTCACACTCGTGCTTTTGGCGTCTGGGGTTTAGGCTGTCGGGATTGCGGGCGAGGAGCTAGGATGGGTGTGGTTTTATCGTGGTCTCGTAACCCTATACTCTAAACCCTAAACCCCTAAACCTTAAGCCGTAAACCGCGCGGTTTTATCGTGGCCTCGGTTGGCTTCGCACAGAGGTGCACCGGTTGTACAGCGCTCGCGGAGGCCGCTCAAGCAAAAGGATCTGCCGAGCCCCCAAACCCTGAACCCTTGAACCCTAGACCCCTAAACCTCGAAACCCCTAAACCCTAAACCCCGAAACCCCTAAACCCTAAACCCCCCAAGCCCTAAACCCTTGAACCCTAAAACCACTAAACCCCTGAACCCTAACCCTTGAACCCTAAAACCCCTAAACCCCTAAAGCCCTAAAACCCCTAGACCCCTAAACCCCTGAACCCTAAACCCTTGAATCCTAAACCCCTAAACCCCTGACCCCTAGACCCCTAAACCGTTCAGATTCGGGGCAAGCTGCAGGGTTCAACTAGGGTAGGTTAGCCCCGTTATAAACCTTAAAGTCCTTGGTTGATCAAAACCCCAAAGGCTCCATGTACCCATATAGTAGGTACTTAGGCCTTAAAGTACCCATATAGGGACCCCTTTAAGGCCTAAGTACCTACCATATGGGTACATGGAGCCTTTGGGAAAACCATAATTAACCCTAAGGCTCTAAGGACTCATATTTTAAGGCTTTTGGGCCTAAAGACCATATCATATAAGGATTTTGGACCATTTCGAGCCTTAGGGTAAGCGTCGTTGATGCAAAGTTGTATCGTACTGCCACCGTTGCTGTTGCTGTTGCTACTCCTAGAGCTCAAGCCTCCAACCTGACTGACTGCTCCCTGTTTTCGGGGTCGTGTCCTTCAACGTTGTTCCAGACCTCAAGACACGTTCACTCCACGTGCACACCGCCCTGAACACAGAGCCCCCCCCTGAACACAGAGTCTCCCCGAGAACAAAAAGAAGCCCGAATTTGAAGCCCTACGGCAGAAACCTGTTATAGAGTTTTTGAAACGAAGTCCAGAGAAGTCAGTAAATCCTGAAACGAGCCTGAAGAAAGCTCAAACAACTGCACAAAGCGATAAGCACTTTAAAGTCCGGTAGAACCTCCAGACATCCTACACTCCTAAGCTTTCCAATTAACAGACAAAGACCCCCAAAAAACAAAACCCTAGGCCCCGGATGATAAGAATCTTGCAAGCTGAAAGAAAAATACCCTACACCCCAAACCTCCAAACCCCACATGATAAAAATCAACAGATACCGTGGGAATCCAAAACTCCTCGACGCCTCTCCAAGACGATAGTTTGTGTGAAAGCAGGATTGTTGTGATGCAGGATTTGGGTTGTGTAAACCCGGAAGCTCTGTGACCTTGCTGAAAACTTTGAATACAGTGTTCACTGCGGCAAAAAGAAGCCGAGAGCCCTATAGCCATAACTCAGGCCTGGGATATACGTTTAATTGAAGGAGGCGAAACGAAGACCCTAAAGCCCTAAGCCTTTGCCAGGTTCACCGGTGCTCTCAGAAGAGGAGTTGCAGATCCTTCAGGAGGTTGGTGGGGTGTGGGGTTCGGGGTTTAGGGTTCTAGGGTTTAGGGTTTTAGGATTTAGGGGTTTAGGGTTGGAAGTGTTTTTTTTTTTTTGTTGTGGCCCCGCCGGGTCTTTTTAGACCCGATGTAGTACACCAGACATTTTTTGCTATTGCCTAAAAAGACCGGGCGG